>OZ026819.1:11964547-12527639 GCA_964023185.1 Macaria liturata
CGCATAGAGGCTACGATAGAGAAGCGATAATTAAGTCAAACTAGCAGAACCATCGTTTATCAATAACAAAAATGTATTGATTTGTACGTTTGCAAGTTTCGTTTCACGCCTCGAGGGAACTATGAATCGTCATGAATTTTGATATGATGATTGTGTAGACACTCGAAAGTAAGATAGGCTACTTTTTGTCCATCGCGTTTCCTGTAGTGACACTCGCACGAGTGGTTATGTGATCGTAGGTGGAGTATATCTGAAAAACACTCTCATCCCTTTATTATAGTTTGTGTTTTTACACTGGACAATGAAGCACGTGTATATGTAACCTAAAGCGTCAGTAATACAAGCGACACGGATTAAAAGTTACCTGAACTGACACTCTTAAAGTCACACTAAAGCTTTTTTTTTAAATCTATATTTTAAAGGGGAGTTTTTCGAAGCCGACTATGTTACTCTCATAAAACTCATACATTTATATACATACAACTTAAAATTATCAATAAAATTACTGTAAATGTCTAGCAGACTCTTGGCCACGTCCGAAGAAGGTGAAGCCAAGATACTGCTACACAGACCAACGCTGTTGTTATTACAATTTCTAAGATAATACTTATCTACAATATGTTTCAGATCTACAAACGGCAGCCTGACAGTGTCTCGGCGAGCTGAGTCGGAGGCGGTGTACCAGTGCGCCGTCAGACACCCCGCCGGGCTCGTGCTGGGATACCCCACGAACCTGAAATTTGCATGTAAGTATGTAAATAATAAATAAATATTCCGGGACATTAAACACAGCGCCATCTAGCCCCACACTAAGCAAACGCTTGTATCGTGGGTACTAGATAACGGATATAATACTTATATACTTTTCTTTTGTAAATACATACTTATTATACATACAAACGACCAGACCCAACACTAGTAAATATACATTTAAAAATTCATAAATACTTGTGTCACGCGGGAATCGAACCCGCAACTCCTAGATTAGAAGGCAGAGCCACTACCGACTAAGCTAACGGGCCAGTCTGTATCTTTTTCTATTAGGAGAATACCCTAGTGTCTAGTGGCAGGGGTATTAAAGTGGCTCTAGGGGTATCTGACATGACTAGGGATGGTGGTAGTAGGGTAGGGATGTGGTTTGGGAATGTACCATGTACAACGAGTATGTAGTTTAAAGTTCAAAAGTTAGGTATTCGCTTAACAATATTATATGCCTAGCTGTAAAGACCTTATTTGTACAAGTACCATTATTCCGTCTACCATAAACGACGTCTATTTGTGACAATTAGTGTTGTATTTGGTGCGTAAAGTGTCAGGTGATGCACGCAAGTGCTTACTAGATTTAATTTGTCAATTACATGTTTTTTAACTGTAGATAATTATTTAAGTTGTGTGCGATACTGTATGTCTGTGGAATCTTAACTAAGCGTTTGCCAGCATCTTGGAGATGTTAAAATAATTACTTTTACAAAATTAAGTAAGAAAATTGTCTGGGTACGTTATCATACTAAAACTTTACTTGTGTTTTCAATTCAGATAAAAACAAGCAGATTTCCACAACAATGAGTTTTTCTCTAGGACATGACTGACATGTATTTTATCCCAGAGGTTGTACAAAAAACTTCTTTGATCTCTGTGGTGGCGCGTGTATCGCCCATGCATCAAATTATTCCTCTCTCGGCCTACATTGAGCCAGAATCCACAAATTGCCAGAATGTTAATTACAATAACCGAGTTTCTGGAATATTGGCGAATAATTCATGATGTTGCGTAGATAGTCCGGAGTAGAGGTTGCTCAGAGAAAATGCAAAGTTTTCGGTTTTTACAGGTTTTATATGATATGCTTTCAGTCGTATAAGATAAATAAAATGTATCTTTAGTTCATACGATATCCTGTTCAGGCGTTTATTGGTTATTTTTCTTATGCAGCACGTCAATACATATATAAGCACTTAAATGTAACACTCCCTACATTTTCAGCGCTCTTACGTTAATGAAATGACGATAATGATGATGAATGATTATTAATATTTTTTTTTTAACATTTTATTACGCGTCCGAAATAATTTAAAAAATAAATTAAATTTTCATTGCGTTTTTTTATGTACGGTAAATTGTTAGTAATCAGTCTGCCATGAATCAGGGAATCAGTTCTCTGTTGGTTATCTACTCGTGGTTAGCAAATACATTACGCGTTAGAGATGTGTTGTTCTTGACTGGTAGATGGTACCTTGAAAGTAATTTACAGTTTGAATGCCTCATTTAGTAGAAAAACATTGTTTTTTTCTACAATCTTGACTTGAAGCATCACCCGCACAAGCGTCACTGCGGTTAGCAACTTCATTATTTTTGACAATTTTCTACAAATTTTGACTGCTTATCTCTCTCTTAAGTCGTATTTCATCATGACTGAGGGTCGTGACTCCTCCACAGAATTAATTTGTTAGGGGAGTTCTCTTGGATACATCGTGGTGGGCGAGTCCGAGTCCTTCCACGGAAGACACGTCCTCGGATATTGTGATCCTCAAACCTGTCGGTTTCCTCACGATGTTTTCCTTCAACGGTAAGCGAGTCCAAATCCACACAAACCTTAAAAATACAAGTCATCGGTGTAGGGCCGGATTCGATCCAGGGTGCGTCAGGGTGTAACGCAATGCTGATAACGCCGAGCCACACTCGTTAAAAGACGTAGGTACCTAAGTTACGAGTATCGTTGCAGATTTAAGTCAATTATCAACTTAAAGCTAATTTTATGAGCTTTAAAATAGCTTGGTAAACTTTATAAGATTAGATAGAAATTTAACCGACTACACGAACAAAATGGGTCAAAATAAATATATCAGACAATGTAACTTTTTTATTTACTTATTATGTTGGAGCGTAATAGAAAAAATATGTCACAAAAATCTATCTGTTTTGTAATAAACATTCATAATTCATACGCAAAAAGTACCTAAAGCTTTTAACCTTAAATAGGTAAAATTATGTAAAAGATCAGAGAAATATCACATTCAGCGTTGTTATTTTAATCACGTTTTATTGTAATGTATTCTATTATGCCATTAAGGTAAGTAGGTACTTACTTTTACAGAAAAAATTTAAGAAAAAATATCTCTTGTTTTGATAAATTATATTCTTATATTCTGGACACGAATCAATTAAACGTATAATGTTGTACTGGTAAATTAAAATAAGAAACCGATATTATACTGACTTAGTTATGTACATGAATTGCCAAAATGATGCTGGGATAGATAGTTATTTAAAACTAGTGGACGCCCGCGGCTTTGCTAGCATTATTTCGGGATAAAAAGTAGCTTATGACACTTGCGGGATTTCATAGTACCTACATAACAAAAATCACGATGATCTGTTTAGCCTTTTTTGCGTGATAAGCGTTTAAATAAACACAAAAATTATTTATTTTTGTTTTGTTTGAATAAATGCCTCGAAACGTTCCGGGTTTGGTTATAAGTTATAAATCACTCCCAGACTTAGTAGACCTCATGACACGTACAAAAATTATAAAAACTGCTGAATCGTGTTTTGGTTTTCGATTGAAAGTATACCCAAACATATTTTTTTCGAGTAATTTCTATGTATTTCCAGATTTATGACGCTTTATTATTATTATATGTAAAGACAAAGTACCTACTTATAAGAAAGAAATAGCGTTATACTGAGATATTGTTCAGTTCATTTTTCTATGCTTATCACTAGCCACTGACAAATAAAAAAGCGTTAAATATAGTACGCCCTATATAGTACGCCCTATCCAAAAACCTTGGTTGTCTATATTCTTTAAACAATATCATCAAATATGATCATTTATTAATCTCTATAGTCAGTATCGGCAGACGCGTCATATCGCATTGTCAGTTCCATCCATTCATCTTTGATGGATTGCTTGCTTGGAGGAAAAAATGCCGCGGGAAATAATATATATCTGGAAACATTCGGCAGAAAATTGTGAAAATGTTATACTTATACATATTTGCGGGGTTTTAGATAAATGAGGATGTTAATTTGTAGAACTAGTACAATTATGACATCTACAATAAATAAACAAGATGTATCCAGTATAACAACGAAAGAGCTTACAGATTGCTAACTCATATGAGCACTATGACAGATTCCACCGAGCAGCGCATTTTGTGTTTTCTTTTCTCTTATATTAATATACATAGACCTGGTTCATTTATAAATGGCAGCGAAAATAATTTCATCCGGTTCCCGACATATCTTTGAAACAGAGAGGAAAAATTAGATAGACATAATGAGGACCCTTACAAAGGTTTAGAGGTGGTATCGTGTCGCGTAATTTTTAAAAAGACATATGATAAATGATGTCGCGTGGCTCAAGGAAGACTGATGTATCTAAAATACAAATATGTAGTTACATAGGTACATATTATGCAGAAAAATCCTAAATTAACTTAAAGAATCCCAGGCTGTATAATCTGGAGGTAGATTAAATCCCGGCGAGACTCTGTCCGTGGATCTTCCGTGATGGATTACTCCCGCACGCAGTAGGGTGACCACAATATATAAACATACTAAGATTCTAGTAGATAATCCGGATTTTAAGCTTAAGATAAAGATCAAGGCTTTTGGCGAAAGCCAATCAAGTTGAAATAGAAGGTTAGAAATGGAACAAAAATGTAAATAAACAAAAACCATAAGCAAAAGCTAATTGTAGGTATATAATAAAATTGCGTAAAATAAGTTCAATAAATCAATATTTTGTATAAAAATGTTCAATGATTACTATTCCAGCATTATTAGTTCAAGTAAATCATCGCATTTGTAGGCACTTACCCTCTTACTAACGTTTAAAGCAAGTCCAACAATTAACCTGAACCATGGTCCCAGTACTGTCGGCTAAATATCCTGGGAGGAGCAGGTTCCTGGCAATACATATGTCAGTAAGATTGGGCTCTCAGTACAGAAGCTGTATTACAGCGGTGATTTACTAGATCAATTATATGTAATATTAAATGACACACCAACGTGGAGCTTTGTTATATTGTTTGTACATGATTCGTTTATTTCACCGATATGTCTTAATTTTATATTTACAGATTCTTAATAAAATAGCACTGTCAATATAAGTAAGGGTTTTGTTTTGCTATGCATACGAGTATATACAAACAGGGGTTTTTTGGAACGGAAGATAGAGAAAAACGTAAGACTACAAATGTTTATAAAACGCCCATAAGCTATCTCTATTTTCTTTGTAAATGATAGGAAAAAATATATATTAGTGTGCTTTTAGTGTCTGTTGCGTCTTGATATTTCAATAGATTTTTTACCTCTCTTGGAGTGATGATATTATTATGAAGTAAAGCTGTATAAATTCTTCCACGTCTTTGTTTCAATGTATCAAAACAGGAACCTCTTAAGGATATGAGCTTCCTGTAGGAATAGGCAGGAAATCGACTCAGCAGCGCTTGCTTTGAAGCTCAGTGTGATAGGTAATAATATAAGACTTACAAAGGTTACTGGTAATCAACTACTACTTACTACCTACTATCATCATCGAGCAACTTGGTCTACTGTGGCAGTATAATTTGTAAAGTCCTTGGAGGGGTGACCAAAGCATTTTTACTGCAAGCTGTTTTTGTTGTTGTCCTTGACTGGCCTGTTAGCTTAGTTGCTAGTAGCTAGGAATGTTATTATGTGGTAGCTTATTATTACCAGTAAAAAGTTATGATAACCATATTCCTTTGTTTCTTCTAGACTTAGAGAAGCAGTTCTCCCTGCAGCCCGCCAACGCGACCGCATGGCGCGGGCAGCCCTTCGTGCTGAGCTGCAACATCAGCTCCGGCCCAGCCGCCAACTACTCCTGGCTGCGGGATGGAGAGCCTCTGCCTGATGATGCCAGGTATGTACATACATCAAATTAGAAATAAAGTAATATATTTATTGAGACACACAAACCTACTAAACTTACATGTTAGGATTGTGATGTTCCAATACAGATTACTATCCACTGATTTATGGCGAAAGTTTATTAGTGTGATTGTGTATAATACGTGTGTGTTTGTTTCTTCTTCACGTTGAGACGGCAGATTCGGGTTACGAAGAAGTCAATGTGACGTTGTTGATAAATCATAAAAATATAATAAATTAACTAGGTAAATAAAATTGTACCATTGCAGGTATCACCAAGTAAACAACCAGCTGATCATAACAGACGTGACTTACAAAGATGCTGGACAATACAGGTCAGTAGTGAATAAGTATTTCATATGAATACATATAAATTTCCAAACTCCATTATTTCTGCTTACTACGATCCAGCGTTCTTTAAACCGAGAGTAAATCTAATCTTTATGAGTAAGCTCGTTCCGTCCAAGACCATAGAGGCAATTTTCTATTTGGCGTGTAGAACGGCCAATAGTTATTGTCAATTATTATTATTATTATATTGTATTTACAAAAGAAAAGTATATAAGTATTATATCCGTTATCTAGTACCCACGACACAAGCGTTTGCTTAGTGTGGGGCTAGATGGCGTTGTGTGCAATGTCCCGAAATTTTTTTTTTTTTTTATTTATTTTAATTATCCATTTATGTTTTTTTAATCTATTACATTCGCCGCATTTCTGCCATATTGTTCGGATTGTTTACTCCAATATCATCAAGCTAGGGAAAATCCTAGCTCGATGTCTAATATAGGTACATTAAATTTAACCATTTCCCCAGATGCAAAGCAACGAACAGCCTGGTGAACCGCAGCCGCATCAGCCACCCTGGCCATGTCACCGTGGAGGAAGCCCCCGAGGACCTGAAGACAGCCTTCCTCCAGGTACAGCATGACAGTGCCCTGGAGGTGCCCAGGGGCGGCTCGGCTGTGCTGCCATGCTTGGTTGTTGGGAACCCCAGGCCACAGGTAAGAGGTTTAGTTGTTTTTCTAAAGCAACATCCAGTTACGACATATTGCTTCAAGTTGCTGAATAAAATTAAAGCTTTCTCACTTGACAATTACAAGAAAGCAGTTTTGTGGTTGATTCCTTAAAATTTACCAATTCCAATTGCATTTTTACTTATCATCATCATCATTAGAGCGGAACTGACCCCTAATCTCCGCTTCCCTGCGTAGACACGGACTCCCCATAAGCGAAATGTTTTGTTTGTAGAGTTGTTAGTCTTATCTTATGCCGCAATGGAGTGACAGATCATAGTGATTACATACCTATAAGAAGGAACGATGATAAAAGCTCATCTTTCTTTCTTGTATTTAATCCTTATATGCTCCAATGCACCATTGACAAAATACCCAGGAGGTACATAGGCTGATGCCCGAAAAACTTAAGCAAAGCCGCGAGGATCTGCCAATCAATTACTAAAACATACTTACTTCCATGATCCACAGATGATCTGGGAGTGGTCTCCTCCAGGCGTGCGTACCGGCGAGCTGGAGGAGGTATCTGACCTGCTGCTGCTGCAGGGCCTGGAGTATGACCTGCAAGGACTCTACTCCTGCAGGGCTGAAGGACACCCACATCTTACCAGGGTGAGAGATCTATCATCATGATCAGTTGCGAGGACTGGAGTATAACTTGCAGGGTTTTCTGGTGGGGTTAGGTTTATTGAGAACTCTTTCTCGCCACGCTCGTAATACTTAAGTAGGTATATCACATTTAAAAGCCCGTTAAGCTTTCGGTTCTCAACATGATGATACAGCACCTTATGGTACTGCTTGGCTAGCTTCAATCCCCTAAAATAAAATATGGCGATAAACATCCTAACGGTGTGTTCAAGGAACAAAGTTTGAGAGTAAAGAACATATTGTCCATTAATTACGCGGATGTTGCCTCAGGTGACCGGCTAGATGTTCAAATGCTCGCATGTCCAGAGCGTAGCATATCATACAGGCTTAGTAATGTATATTCATCTTTATTCCAGACGTTCAATGTAACAGTAACCAAAGCAGTGAACATCACGCATGCGCCGGAGTCGCGTCAAGTAGTTCGCGCGTCCACCGTCCGCTTCAACTGCAGCGCCACTGGTTCACCACCGCCCACTATATCCTGGTACAAAGATGGCGCGCCGATCAAGGTGGCGGGACGTGTAAGTATTAGGTTTTACCGCTAGATGGCGTTATTAATAAGTTCAAGTTTCTCATACTCTTGTGAATCAATTACCAAGTAATCCAAAGTACAGCGGCCGGCAAACTACTTGAGTCATGACCTTGAGTGCGCAGTAGACGATTTTAAGGTATCGTTGGTGGAAAAAGAGGTGTGCGGGGGCATTCTGTCGGTACGCGTCCCCGTGATTGGCCGATCAGTTGGCCACTGTTCCCCGCGTTGTGCGCATGTTCCGCAAACTATAAAAAAGACTGTAGAAGCAACTAAAACGTATAATATATTTTACAAACGCCAACAATGACCAATAAAATATGTCCGGAAGTGTACATGCGCGAACTTACCCCCACTACGTCGACTTTGGCCCAAGTAGTTTGCCGGCCGCTGTATTACTAAGCAAGTATAGCACGTATTATTTATTTACACAGGTTCGAGTGGTTCCAAATGCTGATGACAAAACCCTCATACAACTTTTGATTAGAAGTGTCTCATCAGAAGATGCAGGTAAAATTAGTTTGAATCATTAGTCTACATAATATACATAGATTTAATGTATAAAAAATACCTGTATCCTACGACACAGGTAGATCCTAATGTGTGGCACAACATCATATCTATGTATTTAAAATCTAAGATATGAGTTTGTTTTATAGAAAAATATAATGTTTGTTTGCTAAGTACCCGCACTTCGTTAACCCCGTTTACCCGTACTAAGTCTAAGTTCTTGTAAAGTACATATTTTTATAAAATATGATCAACGTTAACCCTGTTTACCCGTACTAAAGTCGAAGTTGTTGTACAGTTACGATTTTTTTAAGCTTACAAAATTTTCAGGCGTCTACCAATGCTTCGCCCGCAACTCGATGTCGGAGGCGTCCGCGTGGGCCACCCTCAACGTGACGGGGGGCGAGGCGGCGGCGCCTGACGACGTCCGTTGCTGGCCCTCGGGGGCTGACACTGTGGTGCTGCGCTGGAGACCCATGACCAATGTCGTGGCGTACACTGTGCAGTATACTGTGCCTGGTGAGGACTTCTTTTTTAAACTAAGACTTTTTCATAGTATTAACTGTGTTGTAGGGTTCGCTGGAAAAGAGATGTACCTACGTAGCAGTGGGTCAAAGTCAAAACTGTTTGCTGGTCTTATGAAGAGATATGACAAAAATACAATATAAGCTGATGATAATGATGATAATTATGAATTCGGGTTCATATTTGAGTATACTCGTAATATGACTAATTTTATGGTCATGTCATTATGGCATTAGTCATTGGTCTAAAACGGGTGTGCTAACCCGATAAGAATCTTTATATCGAAGTTTAAGTTCGATTTTCTAGCTGTGACTATAGCAGAGTATATTGAGTAGCTATTATAATATTTTGGTTTTTCAGATGGTTCTTCCCTGCCTTGGCAGCCCGTGGTTGTTCCGGAAACATTGATCAATGTCAAGTCACCGTTAACTCCATATAGCTTTCAAGTAAGTTTAATTCATTAACTAGTTATTTTAAAACAAATTACTCGATGTACTCAAATAAGTATAAAACCTCTGAAAATAAGTGGATTTACATATATTTTAAAATAATTTTGGGGAAACTAAGATTAGAATAATTAGAATATGCTTTAAGTACGACTTGTATGACAATGTAACGTTCTGTGTAGATCCGTGCCTACATCGGCGCCAAGAACACGGCCACAATAGTGAGCGACATGTCGAATAGCGTCACCTGCCAGGGACAAGGAGGTAAGAACACGGCCACAATAGTGAGCGACATGTCTAATAGCGTCACCTGCCAGGGACAAGGAGGTAAGAACACGGCCACAATAGTGAGCGACATGTCTAATAGCGTCACCTGCCAGGGACAAGGAGGTAAGAACACGGCCACAATACGATCAACTAGTTGATTCGTTTAGTTGAACGGAATGGAAAAAGGGTAGTGAGCGACATGTCTAATAGCGTCACCTGCCAGGGACAAGGAGGTAAGCCCACTACAACCTAACTTTTAACTATAGCCATACAAAATATTAAACAGATGGAATCGGCCAATCATGAATCTCCATTCGAATCGCTCAAACGTTGTTTGTTTTTTACGTACTTATATAAATGCAGTAGTAGCTCCCCGCGATGCTACAAATAATCAGGCCGGTCGGTCTCCATACCTACCAAATTTTATTCATTTTGATTTAGCTGTTTCAGAGTGAAGATGGAACAAACACTGTCACATCACGTTATTTATCATTGTCAAAATGTTATACATTACCTACAAATCTTGATAGCATGTTGAAAATTTTCAAAATAATCAAAATTTTGTTTGCTTGTGACCAGCGTCCTTCACTGAACATTCCGTTTAGAATGTAGAACATCAACCTAAAAAAATACTTCTCTTTTAGTGCCAATCAGTCTCTCCAAGTCAGAAAACGACAACGTCGTGGTGTCCTGGCAGGACTTCCACGTGGCCAACCCTGCCGTGCTGCAGTGGATCCTGCAGCACAAGGCAGAGAACAGCTCCGACGAACACAATGTTACTCTTGAAGCTGAGGTTTATAACTATACTTTGACAGGTAAGTGACAGTCAAAACGAGATATTAGTAATTTGAAGCATAAATTTTTGCAATAAGAGTGTCATTTATTATGCTTCGCTAGACCTCTAAGAACACTCTCGTACGAATTGACTTTTGTTTCTATAGTTTGGGGCTCAAACATCATTCGAGTCGATTCAGTCGGTTTTTTTATACACGGATGTTAAACAACCAATCCACCAATTAATTGTGATGCGTTTTTTTATAAGGCATGTGATGCTTTTGAAAATCTCCCTGTAACGCTTATAGAAAAATAGTAAGCAACCTTACAAAAAGGCAAGAAACAAACTATACCTATTAGTCACAGCATTATCTACTTCAGATTTTCTGAATCAACTACAATTTTCTTTGGCATGCATGTTCGTCGTTCAATCTATAAATGTATAAACACCTACGACGTTTCCGTATTTATCGTTGACATCGCTTTCTTCCACAGTGTCCCCCTCCGAGCCGCAGCAAGTCCGTGTCCTGGGCACGCGCTCTCTCCCTTGGCTGGCGCAGAACCTGACGCTGGTGCCGTGGACCGCCACCTCCGCTGCAGGACACAGCCTGCCGCCCGGGTGAGGGTCTGTTGGACCAGCTTAGATATAGAAACGAAAAATATATATAAAAAATAATATCTTAGATATAATTTAATAGTAAAGAAGCAGACGCGGTTGCTGTAGCCGTAAACAGCTTGAATGATTTTAATATGAAACGTTTTTTTAAAAACAAAGATTTTAATCAATACTATAAAAATCATTGATATTTGATAGCAAGGTCAGTTTTTCTTGAAGGCCACGACATAGAGGCACCGCAAATCTAATTCTCAAATTTCCATAGAGTATGACTAGGTATATCTGTATTCTGTACCGGTTTCAAATAGCAACGTTGAAGGTACAGAGGTATATGCTTATCCTGAAAATTGCACAGGCTACCTTAAAACAACCAAAACAAGCAAGAATTTACTAGTTTGCGTAAATATTTCTGGCGTCCTGGTATTTAAGTCACGAGTCCTGGTTTATAACATCTATTTAACACTGTATTCATCCCCCAGCGAGGTCCGAGCAGTCCCAGAGGACGTGGAAGTGACTGAGGTGAACGCGCACAACTTTAGCGTAAGGTGGCGCTGCGAAAAGGAGTCTATGATCTACTCCTACATGGTGTGCACCAGGAAACTTGGCGGGAATGAGGACTGCGTGGAGACGTGAGTACCTATATTTACGTGAAATATCTGTGGAAGGATTTGGGCACCCACCACCATGTAATTGCACTAAAAAACGTTGTGTATTTTTTGTTGGAAAGAGCTAAACACATTTTTATTAAAAAAAATCTTCGGTAATTAGTAATTTAAATAAATTTTTTTTCCACAGTAATGTGAAATCAGCAATGATAGTGAACCTGGAACCGAACAGCAACTATGAAGTCCGCGTGCAAGCCAGACTGCCCGGACATATGATTGGAGGAGACTACAGCTCGCCTATACAAGTCATTACGCCGCAAGAAGGTAAGCAACATTTGTGCCTTTTTAATGCTAGGTAGGATCAACTTTGACTTTGAGGAATGCGACTCGAGGAGGAGGATATCCCCCAGCAAAGTGCAAGCAATTAAGCAATTAAATGACTAGTCGCTTGATGTGTTACAGCAACGGAAAGTTCAAAATGAGGTACATAACCTACGTTGATGTTGGTTGTGAATTTCAAACTGAACAGTGCAGTGAACTAAAGTTCAGCCAATCCGTTAAATGGCCCACCTGATCATTAGTTTTTCCTTCTTTTATCTGTTGTCACAGAATACAGAGTACCTACACCTGTTGTTCTTCCAAACACATACAATATCTCCATACGGTCGTATGGCGTGCTAGATAAGGCATCTAACACCAGTAGTTGACAATAGGCTAACAATACGACTGATGATAATAATGCGCTCTTGTACTCTTTGTGCCATAATGATATAAAAATCTTCATTCCAGGCCAAGAAAACATCCGCAACCTGACCTACAAGTTTGTCAACGAGACCGCAGTGCTGGTGTCCTGGACGAGGCCCCTCTCGGAGGGCACTGTGAGGTACACGTACGACTACCAGCTGCCCATGACGCAGTGGACGGCCCTGGAAGCCAAGGAAGATAGTGTTTTGGTGAGCATTTAACATTATTATAATATCATTATTTAAAACAAGTGTGTTCCTTGGCTTGTTCTTTTTTTACGCCGCAACGGACTGAAGTACCTTCAAGTTTTTTGGGACCAGATAGAGATCTAGGCTATATATTGTTAGAAAAAAACAAGAACAAACCCGCAGCTATCCACAAGTGAACAACCTAAATCTTAAGATCCTGTGCTCCGTAACACAGGCTGATCCTAGTGTGGACTGCAGAGTACAATATTAAAAACCTTGTTATTGTCGAAATAAATTAGTCAGCGCGAAATAGAATAGGCATTTGAGAGTAATCTCTCTTGAGTTGTATTTCCTCATGACTGAGGATCGTGACTCCCCCGTATAATTAATTCATTTGGGGAGTTCTCTTGGGCAGATACATCGTGGTGGGCGCCCAACTCCTTCCACGGAAGACACGTGTTCTCGGATATTGTGGTCCTCAAACATGTCGGTTTCCTCACGATGTTTTCCTGCACCGCTAAGCGAGTGCAAAACCACACTTAACTTGAAAATACAAGTCATTGGTGTAGGATTGGTCATTGGTGTGTTGGGAATGATAAAGGATCATTTTTATCCCAAAGCAAAGTGAGCAAAGGTGATACCATTATATAACCATGTTTACTTTTTTTCCAGCTAACCGGTCTGGACCCCACCAAGAAGTTGTTCGTACGCGTGGAAGGTCGAGACCCGCTCGACAAGAGTCTTGTGCTGCATATACCAGTCCATATACCCGGTAATATATCATACGCATTACAACCACTACACGCTTTGAAACAGATATTCATCAATGTACTTTATTATCTACCTTTACCTTAAAGCCAATTTAATCGAAAATAGTAACTATGTATCTTAAGATATACCTACTTTTGGATTTAACCAAGTTTTGTGCAATATATTAGGCCAAATATGGTAATATATCATACGCATTACAACCACTACACGCTTTGAAACAGATATTCATCAATGTACTTTATTATCTACCTTTACCTTGAAGCCAATTTAATCGAAAATAGTAACTATGTATCTTAAGATATACCTACTTTTGGATTTAACCAAGTTTTGTGCAATATATTAGGCCAAATATGGTAATATATCATACGCATTACAACCACTCCACGCTTTGAAAAAGATATTGATTGATGTACTTTTTTATTTGCCTATCTTGAACACAAATTGAACCAATTATTGAAGTTTGGAATATACCATGTTTTTGTTGAATATATCAGTCTCAATATAACATAATAATATTTTTTATTTTTTAATGTATATGACACTAGCAAGTTAAAATGTGTGCTGCACAAATTTACTGGTGAAAGCCTTAAGGCTATTATTATTATTATTAGGGGTTTAAACAATATATGTTTGTAAGGAAATAGTACATTGTTCACCGAGAGGAGAAAGTGACCGATTACCGTCGAGGGTGTCGTTTGAAGCCCGAGCCGTAGGCGAGGGCTTTAAAACACCCGAGATCGGGACTCGCACTTTCTCTCGAGTGATACATAGTGCTTTATACTACACCTGCTCGAAAAGTATCAAATTTACGGTAGAAAGTACGTCATTGCATATCGAACAAATATGCGGGGAGAAAACGCATCTGAGCGGGAGAGAAAAGTGTATGAAAATCCATTTCTTCCCGCTCAGATGCGTTTTCTCCATCTTTTTTTTGTTTGTTCGATATGCAATGACGTACTTTCTACCGTAAATTTGATTCAGATTCAGATTCAGATTCAGATTTTTTATTGACCAATAATTATAACAATCGTCATTTATGGTAAGTCACATTTTACATTATTAACTTATTATAATGTAAAATGTGACATTATTATTGATAAAGTATCAAGGTACTTTTCGAGCAGGTGTAGTATAAAGTTATTTTTTATTTGTCTTTCGCGATTGTTTCTTCATAATTATTTCTGTATAAAACATATTTATTTATGCAATGTAAATATTTTTACTCACTACTTCTAAAGCATTTTATATACCTGTATTCATATTGTATCTATATTATGTATATTTTAATATTTTTAGTCATTTTTATGGGTTTTGTAGAAGATATGCAATATATTTTATTTATTATTTTGTTTGTCTGGTTTTTTATTTATTTGGATTAACAATTTCTGTGCTTGAGGCATTACAATAGAACCCCAGTGATAACAGTAGTCCGGAACATAGTAGTGATTGCAAACTACTGCTTCTGAAGAAAATTGCGACTACAGAATTGATAAGGTGAATCACAGAGTGGGGTGTCTCATGCATGATTCAGTTAACAAATGTTTCATTTGTGAATCATTATAGATATGGCTAACACATTTTTGTGATTATGTTTTATTTGTAACTGGCTCTCAATTAACTATTAGGTCAGTTAATCAAGCGCTACATACACACACACTCACAAGATTTACACTTTTATCAAATCTTACAAATCTCTCAACTAAACTTGCAAAACTTAACTTTGTCACCATCCATTTTGAAGAGTGCCATTTTTAGACTTCAATTTGTTCTAAACAGTCTTAAATTCAATTACTATTCCGTTGCCATAAAACTTACTTTTTTATCTAATTGCTTTTCCATTCAAACTTACTTTCACTTCTGTCATCTAGAACCCAGGACACAAGCGTTTGCTTAGCATGGGGGTTAGATGGCGCTGTGTGAAATGGCCTGAAATAATTATCTATTTATTTATTAAATTATTATTAGTTTGTCTTGTATGGCAGTCGTTAAGCCATATCAGAGGCCCTCAGGGCGGCGTGATAAACTCTCGACATCAGAGTTGCCACTCTCGATAGAAGAAGAAGATTTATTCATATGCCTTTGTCTTAGAACTTCCTTTCTTTATTTCTAATACATATGTATAACATTCCAGAAGCCAAAGACCTGCAATACGCGTACACCGAGGAGGGCCTGTCGGTGTGGTGGACGGGCGAGGGGCCGCGCGTCGTGAGGTACACGCAAAACTTGACGCAACCACTCAAAACATGGCCGACTGTGCATGTCTCGCAGACTACTGTACTGGTGTGTATATAAACATGTTATTTTACAGAAATCTGGAGCATACATTATAATACTAGTAGTGCGAGGCCTGCGTGCATTCCAGATATAAAGTAGCCTTTTGTAATTTGAGCGTAAACCTATAGTATAAACACATTTTATTTTCTATTTATTTATTAATTTAGTCACAGGACTAATTTAGATATTTTTATTAAATATAATATGTATCTAAGTCTTTTATCAAAAGTAGTCCCATGTACATTTCGCTTAGTATTTTTCAAATAATCCAAATAATTCGCTGTCACGCCTACAGAAAAAACCACAATCACGGTCGCATGATTTTTCTTTAAATATGAATTATCTGCGCGCTCACAATAAAATCTTATTTTTACGGGGACTGTGACATAGAATTTTCTGATTTGTTCCGTAGAAATTTCTGGAATTATTACTAGTATAAATCTCTTTCCCCAGCTGACCGGCTTGGACTCATCTCTCCATACATTCGTGATGGTGGCCGCGCCAGGCGGCAGCGCTCGCAGCCAGGTGCTAACCATCAAGCCACGACCTGCTCAGCCGGCTGGGACGCAGCTGTTCCAAAAGGACAACTATAACTTGTATTTGGGTGAGTGTGGTTTTTGATTCACGATAAAATCGTTTGAGAGTAACTCGTTAAGCATTTGTTTACAAAATTTTAATAAATGTTTTCTTTTTTATCAGTTTATACAAAGTGTTTTGTGTAGATTATAAGTTTCTTTAATCAATGACGAACTATTTGCGAAAAACTCGTAAAGCAAATAAATATAAATGTAGGTAGATATGATGTTAGCTAGCTGTTTTACAAATTTCCAGAGCTATGTCAGAGGTTCCCAAGGTGAATCGAATACTCTCGATACTATTTCTTATTTGATTTGAAATAGTTTATCTAACAAATGCTTATGTCTGCATTTCCAGGTGTGAGCATAACGTGTGGTGTTCTGATCTTATGCGCGCTGTGCGTTGCGGCGGTGTTCGTGTGGCGTAAACGTAAGCGCGCGCGCACGCCGAGGAGACGCGCGCGCGCTCACACCGTGGACGAGGGGGGAGAGGAGATGGCGGTATGGTTTTTTTTCTGCTTGTACATTATAACAGAAGTAATTAAAGATAAAGTACCTAACAAATTAAATAAAGAAAGAAAGATCAACAATAATTAGAAATATGCCACATACTGACCTAGTTATCATCATCATCGGGTGCCATCTTCATAATGAAGTTCGGAGGTTATTTAGAAAAACTTCTTGCGATCCCATGCTGCTTCTTTTAGATGCGGGTAGCTTAATATGACTATTTGACCTCTTTGCCCAGTTATGACAAATAGGAAAAACATAAAATGGTCTACCTACAATTACAAATTAAAGTTGGCTTGATTTTAGGTCACTAGGTTTCTCTACTACATTGTCTGATCAGTGTTGTTTTTCAGAACATTGGTGACCGGCTGGCCAACGGTGGTGGCTCGAAGGACGCCGGGGAACCTCTGCTGAACGGACATGTCACACACATCACGGAGAACCCATCTGTAAGCATACACATATCTAACTCTACGTATTAGTAGAAACTAATATTAAATAAAATGTTTTATCATTATCAATATAACATCCAGACTCCACCCTGCCATTATGTGTATTGTATAATATAAATTATTTCAAATATTTTACTTCCTCTTCCCAGCAATCCAAGACACCAAACGGCAAGGTCCGCAAGGGTCAGCACTACGAGGACGCATTCGACGTTACTCGGTACGACGCTGACGTCACGCTGGAGACGGTGCTGGACCCCGACACCTCCACCACCAGCCACCACCTGCTAGACACCTCGCGCCGACCGGAGTACGAGCCCGCCGGGGGTCAGGATATATCGGCCAACGACTCCTTCAGCAAGCTCCCAGACGACAACATGAACAGCGAGCTCACCAGAGGTCACGCCTTCGAACTAGACAACAGCAAAGTTCTCCCCACCCTCCAGCCCAACGGTTGACCCGAACATACGCTCCCACTCCCGAACTACACTAGGGGTAGGCGACCCCGACGATCGGTCGATCCCAGTCTCGGTATAAGTTAATTGAGATTCTGTACAGGACGATATACGAGAGGCTCAAGCGGCGGCGACGGCTCGTTCCTAAATATAGACTTTATTTTTAACGACGTAAGGCTGATTTTTTGGTAAACGATAGTACGGGTACGTAATAATTTTAAGTGAAAGATCGGGTCGGTTGTTAAGTCGCGCGCGGGTCGTCGCGGCCGCTGCTTCATTCACATCACATAGGAAATAGTCTAGGAAGGTCTCGAGGAGTTACATATATAATGTTATGGTACTATATACTGGTAGAACATCGGCCAGGAGCCTCCGAGAGACGCGAGCGACTCAAATATTGGAAAGCACAGGTTGTAGCTAGTGTAAATATGTTCAGTTTAGGAGAAGCTACTTGTACATAGAGACACAGCCTGTGGAGCGTCTAGACAATAATAAGCATGGCGCGCGGACGACACGCAAACTGAATATAATATAATACGAGATAAAGAGTAAACAGTGCCTCGGAAAAGTACACCAGAATTAAACTAATAAAATAATACCTAAAATAGTTTCACCGTTAGTGCAAGTTATCGTACAAATCATAGACCAAATCAAATTCCAAACACCCCCTATTATATTACCTAAATTCATAATGTATAAAGTATTTATCCTTGTTGAAGAGAATGAATGACCTAATTATTTATTTATTTCCCGATATCTTTGTTCATAGACAGTCGTAGACAAAGCCTGAGATGCTAATGGTTACCGTATATAATAACATTCCAATAAAAATATGTTTACGCAACGCAATAGTAGCTCCCTACTTGTACATACAAACCGACATTATAACGCACAGTTATTATTACTATTAATAATATTTATGATATAAAGATACTGTTATAGACAAATTGACCGCTCTATTTCACGAAACGTTATATAAATACTTTAAACCTAAGAACACAAGTAGATAGATTTTGTATAGTAACTAAAATTATGTATTAAAAAAATAAATAATAATTTATTACAACGAATTACTGATATTAAAAGTTTAGAAATAGTGGAATTATTACTAATCATGGTCGTTCCTTGTTTGTGCAGCTATACAGGGTGTTCTGGAAAGAACATGTTTTAATAAATCCTAACAAAAAGTTACCCTTAAATTACGCATTTAGCTATCATACATCTGTTTTGGTACAATACTTTGGTTACGCAATTTCTGTCAAGGCAAAAAAGAACACAAAATGCATCAAATAAAAAAAAAGAACGACATCAGTAAGCGTTATAACTTATTTTCAAAGAGCTTGGATTCAGTAGCTTAGTGGCCTGTTTAATGTTTATATCTACGGTTTATTATTCCATATCACAATTTTATCTACCTCATTTTATTACGTTGTAAGATTCTTTAGGAGTTAGTTTTTTGATGTTGTTTGAAACGGTTATGTTTTCCCATCGACGGTTGGTTAGTTTAACACACTCGGGCCGGTTAGTTCTACACACTCGGGCCGGTTAGTTCAACACACTCGGGCCGGTTAGTTCAACACACTCGGCCCGGTTAGTTCAGCACACTCGGGCCGGTTAGTTCAACACACTCCGCCCGGTTAGTTCTACACACTCGGCCTGGTTAGTTCTACACACTCGGGCCGGTTAGTTCAACACAATCGGGCCGGTTAGTTTAACACACTCGGGCCGGATAGTTCAGCACACTCGGCCCGGTTAGTTCTACACACTCGGCCCGGTTAGTTCAACACACTTGGGCCGGTTAGTTCAACACAATTGGGCCGGTTAGTTCAACACACTCAGCCCGGTTAGTTCTACACACTCGGGCCGGTTAGTTCAACACAATCGGGCCGGTTAGTTCAACACACTCGGGCTGGTTAATTCAACACAATCGGGCCGGTTAGTTCAACAAACTCGGGCCGGTTAGTTAAACACAATCGGGCCGGTTAGTTCAACACACTCAGCCCGGTTAGTTCTACACACTCGGGCCGGTTAGTTCAACACACTTGGGCCGGTTAGTTCAACACACTTGGGCCGGTTAGTTCAACACACTCAGCCCGGTTAGTTCTACACACTCGGGCCGGTTAGTTCAACACAATCGGGCCGGTTAGTTCAACACACTCGGGCCGGTTAGTTCAACACAATCGGGCCGGTTAGTTCAACACACTCAGCCCGGTTAGTACTACACACTCGGGCCGGTGTACTCAATTTATGTCCCCTATTCATAATTTATTTTACTAGGTACATTTAGTTTAGTTGGTTTTTAAACTTGTGCCCAATTTTTTAAGGATAGCAGTGGTGACAACTATTGGTTACGAAGACAGGAATTGAAGTTTATTTATCTACAAAATATTGCCCTTCCAAGTTTTCGAAGCATAATCGCAATTGTTTTCAGTAAATAAATAATCCGTTCTCTCAAAATTGGCAAATCAGAAACAGATAAAAAATATAATCATTTTGTTGCACCACATGTTTCCTTAAAAAATTGTGTATAAGTCATCACTAACCCTAACCCTGTATAAGTATATACTTATAAATTTAATTGCTTTTAGAATTATGTTTGTTGGATTAGCTCTTTACACTAGAAAGAACTCGCTTGGTAGTTTAGTTGGCCTGGTTGGTTTATTATACAAGTCATTTTATTATTATTTTAATATCTATGAAAATACAGGAGCACCTATTATAATAATCATAAATTAGTGCAAATGATATACTTTTGAATAACTATTGCTTTTATTTGAGTAGTTATTAATATAACTATTTGGTTTTTGTTTAAAATTTAATCTTTCATTGATATAGAATTGCAGTTTAAACAACAAACTTATATGTTTATATTACTTATTTTATTACATTGCTATATACTTTTACATAATGTTAGATTTCTCTAAAAACTGTTTAAAAATGTATTGGCATGAATGTTATTGCTTTAATTGAACACACTGTATGTTATGCATTACAGGAAGCATTGCTAATATATATATGTAACTTAATGTATTATATGCTTAATATACGATGTCTGGTTTCACACTCTCTCTTTACAGAATTGAAAATGTCAAGTGCCCGTGCAAAATTAACACTAATAGATTAAGTACGAAATTAATTAATAAAAGCACCTAGGTACAATACGAGTAAATACAAAAATCATGATTTATTAAAAAAAAAATACAATCACGACGAAAAGGTAATGAATTGTTCTTGAAAATTAGCTTGTAAATTCTATGTACATTGTAAATTAAAATCGCTGGCAATTATATGTATTGTAAATATTGAAAGTAAAACTCAGTTTAGATTTAATGCGGAATGTGGAGCCGACTACCTATGTACCTGAGACTTCAATTACACTAAGTTATATTAGATTAGGCGTACACTTAGGTATTGTAAGTTTTAGGGTTTTAACGTCGACGCTAGGTTTTGTCACAGGGTCAAAGCTTCTATTCGTTATATACCTTAGAACGAGGACTTGAAGATTTTAGTATGATACGATTACATATTTTTGAGTTCGTGGCATTTCGGTATACGTATAATGCGGTAATAAATATGTACCAGCGTTGTTTTTAAAAGTTTGAGATTTCAATAAAATTTTATTTGATTGCCAACAAAATTAAGTAAAAAAATTATCTCGTTTATTACTTTGACTATTTTTTTAATTAAAGCGAAATATTAAAAAAAAGTTTCAAGTCATATACTTATAAGTATCTGTCTTATTCAGATTTATTAAGAAGTTTTTTTTAATCAAGTTTTTTATCAATTGTCCCTCTAATTTATATTTTATTTTGCAATAGGTATTTTTGGCGTGTGTTGGAGATTTTTGCTGTTGTTTTTTTCGTTACAATACCATGTCTAATTATAAAATTTAAAATTAAAAAGAAACTGGAAAACGATCCAAAATATTTTCATTGATATTATTTAAAAAAAGAGAAATGTAAAATTAAAAATGTAAGATTTGTAACGTTATTATTTATTTAGGCACTGAACTTGTTTGGCGCAGTTTGCAACAATGACATTTATTCATACATATTTTCTATTTTACGATTATGTCCACAGATAACTAATAAGCGCAGTGTTTTGTTTTAATAGAAGTAGCTATTGTTAATAGTAGTATTTACCTTAGATAACCCTATAAGGATACCGTTTTACAGTTTTATAATTATAACATCTTTTATATTATTATTTTTTAATACACAGTTCGCTCAAGGTTGTGTTAAATAATGCATTACTTTGCAAAACAATGTATTGATTTTTGACATTGTTGTTGATGATTTAAAATAATAGTAACTGTAAAAATGGAACCAAAACGTTGTTTGTTCATTGCAATAATGATACCTGAACGATGTACAATGTTAATAATTATAACTTATTTATGTATTATTATAAGATAGATCTTACTTTTAGTACCTTAGTAGTTTTCAGAATGACCGTGGGAATGTTTTTTTACCCAACTTTTTACTATTACTTTTGTTCTGCGCACTATGAATTTGTTACAACAAGAATAATAATTGTGAATTATTATAATTGATTAAGTTTCGACTAACACGGGCTTCTCCGTCCTTGGGATAAATATTAAATATGTAAATAATACAAGCCTGATGTTGTGCCTAATTTAGTTTGAAATTTCATCTCGCTGTATTATTATAAAGTAATCCGCCTGTTTGCAATGTAACTTGGAGTATCCTTGATATTATACGAGATGTTAAGGAGAGTTGTCCTGAATAAGGTCAATATTTTTTTTTTATATAAAATTGATCTTTTACGGATTTGACTTATAATCTCCTTTTAATAACTTTGTATAATATAACTTCACATACTATGTTTTATTCTACATGACTTTATTTAATTGCCAAATGTATATAAATGCGGGTCATCCATTCCACTTTACTTATATACACGTAATATATACAATAGTTATGATTATTCCACACAACACATTCCATTTTGCTGCAATAGTTTGTTTCTTATCTACCACACAGATTTATTTATATGATTGAGTAATTATTTAGTAAGATAGTATTTTAATAATATACGCGGTGTTTTAGACGAAGAAAGTACAAATTAGTCAACATTTTTGTTAATAATTTATAACTTACACTAAATAATTTCAATTTATAACATTTCTGAACGATCAATTTCAATTATTATTAATTTCAATTTATAACATTTCTAAACAATTATGTTTAATTTATTATTAGCTACGTATAAATTGAAAAATTTATTTTGTAGATTTTTTATAAGTTCTCAGTTAAAGCCGTAATTGATGTCCTTTTCGTTTGAAACACCCTGTATGTGTGGCATTTAGTTATTTCTGTCATTATAAGAGCAACAAAATAAAATGAATCACAAAGCAACAGTAATAGTTCCATATTTAATGTACATACATATTAAATATTTCCCACACAGTTGACTTATATATTAGTACCTACCTATACACTATATTCTGTAATTTAATAATTGAACTGTATGTAAAAATGAAATTTTACTCACACGACAATTGTGTTTTTGTAAATATACGAGTAGCTTAGTTGATATATTTACAGTTTTCTAATATTTGAATCGAAAATATTTTATAAATTGTTAAAAACTGTTCAACTTTTTAATGAATATTCTGTTTGTTTATTTTAACAGCCACCTTTCTGATAGTTTCCGAGGTTAACGTCGTTTAATTTATATATTTTAAACTAATAACTAGTGTGTGACTGCAAGTTTAGCATGTACTTATTGTAAGGGCGTCCAAAATGTAATTTTATTTAAGTAATTATTTTCAATAACATTACGTCAAGTTAACAAGTTTAGTTTATTCTTAAGATTCTTTAACTCGAGTTTTATTTTCAATCAAATTTTATGTTATTGGTTAACTTTGCGACGACAATCTGTAATATAAATTGTGTACTTATAAACTAATTTTATTCATATTTTGGAGGTTAAAATGCAATTATATTTATAGTTTAAAATATTGTAATAATTCAGGGGACCAAACTGACCTCTGTAGTTGCAATTTTCCTGAAACCCTTCGTGTTATTAATCTTTTTATTTTCTAATTAACGAAGATTCGTTGCAAAGCACCATTGACGTATACCTATATATATATATATATATATACCTAACAACAAACGAATACCTATCAATTGTACCTATTGCAAAATTTCATAATGAGAGATAAATGTTTGTTGGTGGCTCAATATCGAGATAATCTGCTGCTTACACATGGAAATTGTAATAAAATATAACTATTGGGGTTACCATGTTACTTGTAGAGTCTAAATAACACATTGGAGTTGGAAAATTTTAAGATTGTTGAAATTGAAAATTTTGAGTTCTGAAAGTATGTATCTCTATACATATACCTACCTATACCATGTATGTACCTACATATGATATGCTGAAGAAAATAAACAACAAGATTATAATTGGTTTAAAAAAGAGATGCATATTTACAGAACTAGTTGATTGGAACCATAAATGATGACATAAATTGCAACCAGTCGGCAGCCAGTGAAAGAAAAAAAAGAAATTTAATCAATGTAATGTTGGAATACGATGAAACCATTTTTACTTATATCTGTACTGTTTAAAGTCCTAGTTCAATAATACTTATCATGCTTTTATGTTTCAAGCTTTCAGCACAAACCACTCTACAAGTCTATTTTCGAGCCATTTTAGCTATACCTACCTCTTCGATGTCTATACTGTTGTTTTACTTATAGTTCTTTTTTCAGAAGCTATCTTGAATTTTATTATTTGTTGCCCGTATTTTTTTCGCTCTAGTGATTATTTTATTGATTACTTACAATGAATATTCTAATGAACTTCTGGAACGTGGGGTAAGTATGTATATTATACATATAATACAACTCTTCTATTATTAGTTAAATTATCGTATTCCGACAATAAATTAAGTAACGTAATTAATAAAACATATAAATCTACCTCAACCAAATTACCCATTAATGTTGTATGTAAGTGTTCTTTTGAGTCTTATTAATTAATACTAATAAATTACTGAACTGTAGTGTTTTTTATGATAAAATTATGATTAGTTCCAACACCCCTTTTGATATGGTAATTATTGTTACCAACAATATTGAATGTGGCTGATGGAGTGTTGCTGCGGTATGTCAACTTCGAAATGATATTAAATTTGAAAATAAACACAATGACTTGGTTTTATTTAAATCACCAAGTAAACCTAGAACTGTAAAGATAGAAATGGTAAAGAAGTCTATACCATCACAACCACGATTTACTTTGGACACTTACACAAGAACTGTGCACATCACCAAAATAAAACTTACTTCTCATCAGCTTAGAAAACACAAAAACTTGCCATCTTCAAGGATATCCTGTTCACAGAAATATATATTAACGTATTCAGTTTTTGCCTCAAATTGTCTGAACATCATACCTACATAGTAGTATGTTTCCAATTTTTAGGCCAAGCGTTGAGCTTTAGAATTAAACATTCCCTGCTCGCGTTGTGTTCCTCATTACAGACAGTCGTGACTCCCCCGCAAATTTGACTCATTGGGGAAGTTTTTTTGGGAAGTACATAGGTAGTTAGGAAGTAGTTTCCCAAATCTATCGTGTCTTTAAATAATCCACCACAATAATAAGTAGGAGGACAAACATTTTTTGCAGACCAATGTTTTACGTGATGATATTATGTATCTCTAAGTTTCAGCAATAAAATTATAGCACCTATGATTAAAAGGAAGAAAACGACCAAATGTTGTACAAATAAGTCTAATTAGTGTTTATTGATGAGCTGTACGAGCAGGCTCTGGCGGCACAGCTTGGAGACCGCGCTCTCGTCCTTACGCCGGATCTTGGCCGCCAGCCGCGCCAGGCTAAACCGGGAGCGGCGGGGGGAGCGACGAGTACCTGCAACAGGGAAGACTATTTTTATAAAACTGCTATAACCGATTCAAAAAGAAAATGTCAATGACTTTTTACAACGCTACTAGGAAATTTATCTGTCCTTAATGTTGCCCAATTGTAACGAACAATATAGTGCGTTAACATTTTTAGAAAGATTCAGGTCATTCTGACATTTGTTATTCTTCTTTTTTACAATGAACACTGTGGTCAAAGGTGGAATATACTTGTACTGAGATGATGCTGGCTCTCAAGCAAACCAGTTGGAACATACTGAGGATGCAAGCTAGCCCGGGACAAAAAAATACTTCTCAAAAGACAAATAAACTTTAGAACGCCTAGACAGATACTATTCTATAAACCAAGATACCCAAGTAAGTACAATATAAGCAAGCGTTACCTTCAGCGACCCTGTCCCACGCCTCCCGCTCCACGTTGACCATCCCGGTGGAAGCACTCCGTCCCAGGCTGGGCTCCTGACTGCTGCCAGCTGCTTCTGAGATGTCGCTTTCACAGCTTATCTTGCTGGATCTGGAAACACATAATTAGCAAAGTTTAATACTTATTACATTGTTACCAGGATGTTACATTGCATCTGGTTGTTAGGTATTCACTCAAGACAACTCAGGTTATTTAAGAGGGTGTTATTTAAGAGATTATTTATCATTTACCGAATCAGGCGACCTTAGGGTGCCTATAAGTAGTTAGAAATTTTATAAACAAGTCTTTTACTTTGGTCTGAGATTTGAGTTTTCTAATAAGTAATACATTTTTTTAACGAGGGTGTATACTTAGTCTTCTACGGTTTAATTAGAGATGAGAATCTACAAAAATATTTATTAGTAGGTAAAGCATACCTGTCTCCAGGTCTCAGATCGCTGGCTGAACTAGTTCCTTCTCTTCTCATCGGCACAGTCGAGGCTAGAAACCTCTCCCGAGCTGCTCTGATCCTCGCAGTTCTTTCTGACAGTCTTGCAGCTGAGCTCTCACTCTCGGCAGCAAAAACTGGCGGTTCTACATTAGAGACCGACCTCACGTAGTAGTTGGAATTCTCAGAAATAAGCCTCGAAATACTTGGTACTATGGTATCTGACATTTGTCTCAATACTGGCAAGGACTGGGCTGTGCTTGGTTGATATTCTTGTACACTAGATGTGGTTGGGACTATCGTATCTGTGCTTGCCGTGGTCTCTCCAACTATAGTTTCTTGACTATCTTCAATTTTCCTCTCTGGTAATGGAGATTTTTCCAGTTTTTGTTCTGGATGTAAAGCGTTAGCGCTGTGGGATTTTAAGACTCCATCTAGGCTTGTTGAAGGTGTGGGTGTGAGACGTTTTTCAGCTGATGTTTGATCGCGTCTTGATAGTTGGCACGCGCTTGCTGATTTTGTGACTTCCCTCTCAAGAAATGGGTTGTTTCTGAAATTGAAACCAAGCGTTATTTTATTGAAGCACCAAAGCTGCTTCTGTATATAATTTACAGAAAATTTGTAAAATAGATGTTTAAAAGATACTTACCTAATGTTAACTCCAACTGGCATGTCTGGGGGTCGACGTCTCTCTGCAGTAGGAGATCTCCACGCTGGTGATGATGCTCCACTATTTTCTCCTGATGTGTGCCCTACACCAAAAAATAGTATCAAATGAATATATTCTAAAACAATGATCTGCACTATATTATCTCGACATAAGATATAATTGTCATACCTTCTTCATTAATCTTTTTATTGTATCTTTGAATCATTATCCGTATAGAAGGTGCAGTCTCTTTAGGTTGAGGTTTTCTTTGTGAAGAAGGTGATGATGGAAGTGGAGGTCTTGACCTCGTCTTCTGTTCATCTACATCATGAACATCACTAGAATCTTTGACACGCGAGTGCTTCACTTTTTCAATTTTTTCTTCTTTATTTTTGGCTTCGTGTGAATGATGATGATGATGATGGTTTGGTCTAACGTCTGCTAAGTCTTCGACATCAACTGGTATGACAGCTCTGGGTACTGATTCTCCGCTCCGTACGATCGGTGAAAATATTTTACGAGTAGTTTTGACTATAACTTCTGGAGATCCATCACGCATCTCTGGTGCCTTTATTTTCAGGACGTATACCTATGAAAGAAATAACAGTAAGATAATACGAATATTTGAAGCAAATAAAAGATCAGATGACAGAGTATTAAATATTATACCTCTCCTTCAGAGTCTGAATGTAGTGATGTAGGAGGTGTTCTTGGTTTTTCTGAAGCTCGTCTAGGTCTTTTCTTCCGTCTAGGAATCTCAACTGTGACTGTGTCTACTTCTGGTTCTGTATCAGTCTCAGAAGGTTTAGACTGTTCTCTCTCTAACCTTGCTCTTGATTTTGTTTTCTTTTTCCCATTGTTTTTGTCTGCATCCTTACGCTTGTCATCTCGTAAGTCGTCTAAACTATTTCTCTCTTTAAGTAACTCTTTCACGATATTAATTTTGGAAGATTTTTGTATAGCAACAATATTATTGGGCGGAGATTCTCTCTCACAAAAATTTTGTACATTTGCCGGCCGTTCTAACTCAGTGGCTGCTGCTTCTTCTTCTCTTAAGCGACTAGAGCTGCTTCTTTCTATTTCTTCTATAGTTTTTCTGATAAATTTAGCATCTTCTTCTATACTTTTTTGCCTGCTTATTCGTCTTCTAGTCCTTTCAGCTGCTTTGGACTGTGGATTAGATATCTACATTCAAGCATTTATAAAAATAATAATTTGGTAGCAAATACATAGATACGTGAAAAAATCATAATACCTGTTGATTTGTTTTTGGCCTCGCACCAGTCTCTTTTGGTTTACTTTCTTCTCTTAGGCGAGTTTCTAAAAAGATAACTTTAAACGTTACATTCATATTTTGATCTCTCTATCCAAAACTGTACTAAAGCGACCTTAAAGGTAAGTTAAGACATACAAGAACTTTAATTATAAGTAAACTCAATGTCTGATTAATATTCATAAAACTTTAAATTAACATTGACACTAAACATGTATGATTAATTTCTATTATTATGAGGTAGATTCTCACCAGTGCCATTTGGCTGCAGTACTGCAGTGCCAGTAACAGCTGAGCTAGTTTCACACAACAGCCTTGCCTCCGCCTGTCCATAAGTATACACTGGTTTTTGTGGCGTGTGTCTTGGAGATACAGCCACTAGGGGCGCTGCGGTGCATATTTCTTCTGCCTCTACTTCTACAAGGTACGCTCCTCGAGTATGAAGGTTGTCTTCTGTGTCTTCCAGCTGGAAATTAATCGTTGATATTTGAAATCCAAGTAAAACTCTTGACTCTTGAATTATAAAATAATATTCTATGCAAATTTAATGATTTTTCTTTTTATCTCCATGCTCAAGCAAGTCGATAACATTTGCCAGATTTGTTGTAATTTGATTTGTAATTAAATAGTTTTTCTAACTACATCGTCATCTTTCGGCATTCCATTTTAGACATTTTTTTTGGGTTGATTGGGTTGAGTGACACGTTAAATCGTAGGTCCCAGGTGTTCGTCAAAATATGGCAGCCATTAAGCCATGCCAGAGGTCCTGAGGCTAGATAAACCCTCAAAATCTGAAAATATGGAAGTTGGTCATTCTCATTCGATAAGAAAAGAACCACCAACGAACCGAATGTTCCCGATCATACTCCGAGTCCAGATCGTCCACATCGTTGACGCTGAGACTGGAGGCGTGCAGTCTGCCGGAGCCGGCGGCAGAGGGAGCCACGCTGCCGTCCGACTGCGTGCGTGTTAGCTGCGGCTGAGGGGCCTGAAAAGTTAGAAAACATGTTTTTTTATATATATTTTTGCTGCTTGTACTATGAAAAAATCGGGTAACTCTTCCTTTCGTGTAGTTTATAACAATGTTGACGATTCTGGCCATTGGATCCCTTGTGTTGTAGTAAATAGCCGTATATGAGATTAAGACATTTGTATTATCTTTTATAAAATCCTATATATTATTATAGCTCTTTCATCAGCTTTATTATATAACATTATGGCAGAAAACAGTCTAGTGGGGATTTATATTATTTTTGACCTTTCATCTCAATTTTAATTAAGTATTTGTATTATTAGTTTTGTTCTCTGTACCTACCTATTGTAATTATTATATCATCATTTATTAATAAATAAATAAATATTTCAGGACATATCACACAGCGCCATCTAGCCCCATACTAAGCTTACGCTTGTATTATGGGTACTAGATAACGGATATAATACATAATATACTTTTTATTTTGTAAATACATACTTATTATACATAGAAACGACCAGACTTAACACAAATAATTACAAATTTTAATATTCATAATTACTTGTGCCATGCGGGAATCGAACCCGCACTCCTAGATTAGAAGGCAGAGCCACTACCAACTAAGCTAACGGAGCAGTCATTAATGTAATTGGCTCGCGCCGTTTTAATTTAAATAAATAAATATATGTATTTTACTAACCTTCCCTCGTGCCCTGGCTGCTTGTAGCAGCGCGGAGGTGGATGCCTCAGGGGCGATGCCACGAGACTTCTCCCACTCGTGGAGCTTCCGGGTGAACGAGCGGGATATACCTGGACGAAGACCGATTTAGTTACCAAGCATCTCGTCGAAGATTTAGTAAAGAGGAATACAGTTCACGTATTTTGATTTACTAGCTGCCTTTTAGGTATCGATTGAAAATAAGAAGATAGACGCTCTAGAGATGTGATGTTGGTGATGAATGCTCCGAGTGTCATGGACAGAGTTTCGGACAAATGTCTCCATACTGCAGGAAATCGGTATAAAACAGCGTCTTTAGGACTTTTTGGACACATCTCAAGGCGAAACAACGACTCCTTGGATCGCCTTGTTGTTCAAGGCAGAGTGGTAGGCTATGGACCGCGTCGACGATCTCCGATGCGATGGAGCGATCAAGTTAAGGCAAAGTTGGGCGGCCCGGCATGAGTGCACCAGACTGACAGCAGCGGTGAGAGATGGCGGGACATCGTGAGGCGAGCTACATCTGTCACCCAGAACAATACTGCATGTTGACCACGACCACTCTGCCAAGAGTGTTACGAATGAGAAGAAGAGAGGTTTACTAGGCTGAACAAACTTCTTCCCTAAAGCTAAGAAGAAACACCACTTGGTGGTAAAACATTCCTACAACTAATAGGTGTAGAATTTTTCCAAAAGTTTATTTTTACCTATTTGAATTATTTACATAATTAAAAACTGTGCTAACAAAAAAAATAAAGCAGTGTAATTACCTTGGAACTTAAATAGTCCAGTGGAAGTTTGTACAAGAACCTCATCTCGCTTGGCTTCCTCTTCCCAGGCTGGTACTGAGTTTGTTTCTTTCATGCGCTTCCATTCGTCTGAAAAATAAATATTAATTATCATAATATTTATATCCTTATTAAAATAACTTATGCATGATTTTTTTATACGTGGCGCTCATGTCGATACTAAAAAAACATTAATTCGGGGGTCACAATATACATAGTTTTCACGGGCACTTATTTGCAAAACCTTTTGCCCCGACCGTATTTTCATAGAAACAACAACATATAACTTATAAACTATGTTTATCATTACCCCATCTCTTCAAGAAGTCCTCACTAAGATCCTGTCGAGCTGGCACGGGTGGAGGCTGTCGGATGCCCTTCTTCAGCTTCCATTCCTCCAGCTTCTTGCGGAAGTCAGCTGATAACTGCTCCTCCGTAGCCACGGGACCCACCCAGGGGTAGGTTCTGGTCTGTTCAGCTGTAATAGATAAATTATATATGAGCTTTAATAAATGTCTACGGTGCTGACCACGTTAATCCGGAATATATTTGTATTGATGATCATTTAGAGTACCTAAAGTATGAAGAAAGAACAAACACACTTGTGTGAGTGTGTTTAGTGTTCTTACAAACTTACGCACATATTTGGTTGATAAAAAGTTTAATGCGCGTGCTTGAAAGTTGGTGCGGCATGTTCAGCGGACATTTGACAGCGATTTTCAATGCTTGAGTGAATCGGTTCTTATCGGGTAAGCACGTTTCATCGTAGGCCATAGCCTTTGCTTACCATTAGGCAAAATATGGCCAAGTGCATACCCGTTTTATTACAAAAAAACATTTACGACAAAAAAATTAATACTATGTATATTTTTTGGAACAGATTCAAAATCAAACTAAATAAAAAAAACTAACGACTGCCTAAAGAAATAAAATCTGCAGACTTATTATGCAGGGTATGTACCTACTACCTACCAGCATTGAGCTTCCCCCTTCGGTCCGAGAACTCCCGTCCTAGCCTGGTCTGCAGCGCCGCATAGTCTCTCGCTATTTCCTCTCTTACTCCACTCGCCTCGCACCCACTGCTTAGACCTTCGGTATCTGAAACCAGGGGAATAAAGATAAAAAACCGGCCAAGTGCGAGTCGAACTCGCGCACGAAGAGTTCCGTACTATCATCTATTTTATGTATTAGTTTAGGTATTTATTTTTATAGTTATTATATTTCTAAATATTTACTTACAAATATTCAAGTTTCTATCTATTTATTAAGATTGAGTAAAAAATGCTTAAAAATTACTTTTGTTGTATGGGAGCCCCCCTTTAATATTAACTTTATTGTTATTTTATTATTTATTTTGAATAGTAAATACAAGTTAATATTCTGTGAAAATTTGAAGCGTCTACCTGTTACCGTTTTCAAAATTGAGCAGAAAAAATACGAAAAAAACTCGTTTATTGTATGAGGACCCCCTTCTTTTTTTTACTGGTGCGAATTGAAATAATCTTTTTGTGTTGAATAGACCATTAATCGAGGAAGGTTTTAGGCTATATAACATCACGCTGCAATTAATTGGAGCAAAGAAACAATGGAAAATGTGGAAAAAACGAGGAGAATTATTCATCTTTGAGGGCTTCCGTTGCGTGCACTGCGAAAACGGTTCAAGTCGTGGGTAACAGCTATAATTTATAAAGCTAAAGAGGTTGCCCAAAATAACTATTTCACGCGGACGAAGTCGCAGGCACAGCTAGTTTTTAAATAAACGTCAGACGAAAAGTATCAATAGCTTCACCGCTATCAATAAAACGTTCACCAAACCATCTGACACCGACAAGACGGCCGGCATGCAAATGGCGGCACCGCTTTTTGACTTTACGGTGTCAGTTACCGCTCTCCAGGAAACCGCGCGATTTTGTTTACATAGACAACGTTCTAGTGACGTCGTTCACCGCTGTATTACAGCCGCTATATGACGGCACCGCATTCCTAGGAAACCAAAGCTTTAGTAATAGGGTCCCGTTTTACCTTTTAGGTACGGAACCCTAAAAATATAAAGATAAAGAATCTTAATTGCTACTGTAAAGTTGCAACATACATAGTTTTACTTAAATTTTACTAGGATACAATGTCAACTTTTATAATCAGTAGTCGTATAGTAATGGTGATTACACAAGAGTCTTCGATGCCTGCCTATAGTTGTCCCTGTCTGAAATTACCGGATATGTATAACTCTGAAGAAGAAGAAACTTATGAAGTGATGTTAGTAAATTTTTCTCTTTACCGTAACTTGTAAGTCACACGTTCCATTCAGGTACAAGGAATCTCTGGACACTGGAAGCCTAAACTTCCATTATCCAATACAATCCAGTTCCAGTACTTAAAACTTTCGATATCAGAGTTGGCCACTCTCATTCAATGAGAAGAAGAGGTCAGTGATGTGAAGGAATTTCACACAGTGCTGATTATAAAATTTTTAAAAGCCAATAATTAAAAACCATATTAAAAGTCAATTTATTGTTACCACTCTTCTGTCTGCTTTCTACCAACTCGTCAAAATCAAAATGACATATTAAAATACACTGAAAAAAATGTTTGGAAAATTACAGAAATGAACGGATAAAATATATATGTAATAAATTCTGGAGCAGCTTGCAGGTCATATTATAAAAATGTAAGGATGTTACGTAATTAATTCTCAAATCCTTTGTGCATCTAAAAGTACTTCTTCTTTCTTTCTATCTTTCTAAGATATATGTAAAGTGTGCGTTGAACACGAAAACGTATCTACAGATAAAATTTACACCAGCAAATCTTATATTGATTATTTTTTTATAATATTGTGGGTAGTTTCGTACTACAGTACTTGCACGAGTCAGTTCTCTTATGTATGCGTTGCAAGTAATATTGAATGTATTCCTCTATCATTAAAGACTATAATTACCACTACCGCGTTTCATGTGCCTAAGAAAACTCTCCAAACGAATGAATTCTGCGGGGGAGTCACAACCATCAGTAATCTATACTATACTATAATATTATAAAGCTGAAGAGTTCGTTTGTTTGTTTGAACGCGCTAATCTCAGGAACTACTGATGCGAATTGAAAAAATATTTTTGTGTTGAATAGACCATTTATCGAGGAAGGCTTTAGGCTATATAACATCACGCTGCAACTAATAGGAGCGAAAAACAATGGAAAATGTGGAAAAAACGGGGAAAATTATTCATCTTTGAGGGCTTCCGTTGCGTGTGCTGCGAAAACGGTTCAAGATATCAAAAAATATGTATGAAAGAATTAGTCCTCTTGAAGTGATCTAACAAAATGTCAGCGACTGTATATGTCTATCTTTTAAGATTAACTCACTAGAACCGTTTTTATGGTAATTCCACGCGGACGAAGTCGCGGGCACAGCTAGTGAGAATATACGACTCAAGGGATGTACATAACTCTTTGTTTGCAGGTGGCCACCTACTCGAACCCAATGCCTCCTGACTACGTAATATTTGCATGTTTCTGTTTAGTACTCTATTTCTATGTGAGTATCCAATATGTTACAAAAAGTCAATACACCTTCTATTGGTTTTTTTTCCGACTTCTACAATAAAAGAAGCTTATCAATTTCACTTGTCTATGAATAGATTTATAATGATTTTGAATTGAATCAAAGTATAAAAAAATATATATAGACTTCCAAACACGGTTGCAAATTTTTGTACGTAAGTAGTTGTTTATTTAGATGAACCCTATGAGATAAGGTCAATTATTGGCCAAGGCAATTAAAAGTGTATACAATTTTTCCAACCCTCTTGTACTAATCACCGTCACTTCCAGATAAACCAAAGCATCCAGTTCCGTTCGACGGCGTCCGCCATTCGCTCCGTGTTCTCTGGCGACTGCCGCATGACATGTCGTCAGAGCCAAGTGAGTGGCTTCAGTGGCATCAGCGGCCTGGCCCAGGGTGGCCAGGGGACATGCCAAGGGCCTGGGCCAAGCCAGGGCTCAAGCCCGCCCTCAGCCAACTGTATGTGTGAGACGTGCCCTTGCGCGTTGATTGAGAACTTTTTTTTGTGAGTTTCTTTACTTTTATTAGAAGAGATTACGATAATTGTATGAATAAGATGCGTAATGAAAGGAATTACAGCATATGTATTAGTTACATACGTATAACAACATCACTTATGTGACGTTTTTTTATATGAAATGTGTTCCACATGATCGTAATTCACCTGGTGGTGCGCGATCATTATGGTCTTCAATGGAGCGCGCTTACCCTGTATGACAAAATCCAGAAGTGATATCTATTCGCACTCGTTTCAAAGATCGTAAAATTGTATTGTTAGTATTGTTATATTAAGTTATATTATTTTGTCCTGTTTATTATTTTAAGAACATGCAGCCCGGCAACTCGAGTATACGGAGCCCTGGTAGCAATGATATCTCAAGCATACATCAACTTTTTGCAGTCGGTAAATACTACTTTATCATTTAGTCTACATTTAGTATTTAGTCAAGTCACCTTTACTAAGAACCGGGTATAAAATAGATCAATAATAATACATTACGATACTTTGCTGTTAACGATTATGATCAAGATCACTTTAGAATCCATTAATTTAGTTTATTTTCATTTCCCATTTTAACGACCTATATAAAATCTGGTCTAGACGTGATAGAACTAAAACAGTCTGGATCGAATCCAAATATTGCTACCACGCTTGTTTAAGGTACAGTTTGGAAATAAGAGAAGTATTACAGGAGTATATAATATTAGCACCGTCTCGGAAAGTGGATTACATATTTAGATTTGTGAATTAGAACAATCTTATATGAGGGATAGTTTGCGTCCGTGTGTTTTTATGTCTTCTTCACTTCTGACTTGGAGGGAATTTGTGTGGTAATTAGACCCGAGTTGAAAGATGTCCGGGTAAAACCGCAGGGCGCTGATTGCACTTTGTATATAATTAATGAACCAAATATTGATCAACATTTTTTTTTTAACTATCCGACTCTAAACGAATCCCTAGTTGTAAATCAGTCAGTTTAACAAATGTCAAGTTATTTTCATTATTTATGTCGACGACATTGTGATTAAAAAAGAATATATCTGGGGCTATATCGTGTGGTCTACTTTGCCAGTTTTAACAGCTTTGTTATGATGTGAGAGATTCTGGCCTCGGAGATTTGACGACTGATTTACAGTTTACACAAGACAATCTACTGGCGTATTGCGTAGTTTCTATTATTCAACGTAGCTACGTGAGAAATAGAAATTAGATGTATATTAAAATGATCCGTTTTCAGCAGGTTATTAATAATTAAATTTAAACTTATGGTACAAGGATTGTCTTAGTTTGCATAAAAATTTTGAAATAATAATTCTGGTTTACCTATAGATGACTATAAATGTTTATTTCTGAATGTTTATACACATCTGTGAAAAGGATAGTAACAATGCATTTCACAATTCTGCTGTATTTAATCTGTTTGTATGAAAACTGTCTCCCAAAGAAATGCAAATAAATTCTTTGAATAATAATTTCTTCTTTCTTCTTTTACAGATCCAAGATGCGCACGAGTTTGTCCAGAACGCCGCCACGTGCCGCGCCTCTTGTAGGAAACCGCAGGTAATTATGTACGTATTATTTTGTAAATAATACTATATCTATCACTCTTGACTACCTATAGTCTACTTTCTAAATTGAATTTTTTTGGTGTATAAGGTGCAGACATTTTAATTTGAAGATCATAAGATTTCTATTGGAATTCACGCAAGGGAATTTACTTCTAATTTTGTAACAGTAAACCCATTGAAGAGACAATAATCTATCATTACCTTACTTGTAACAATAGGCCCAGGTACTGCTTAAATTAATTCATCAAAATACACAATCTCGACATATACGGCTAATATTCCTATACTTTAATCCAATATAATGGCTGCTAGCTTTGTTGAACCATAAACATCTTTTCAGATGGTCGCAACAAGCCCTTTCGAGTCAAACGAGAATTTCAGCTTCAGAGATGGAGAAACACGGGAAGCTCCACAAAAACTAACAGAGAGAGGTTTACCAGCCATCAAAGAAGCTACGTCAAAAATATCGCTGCCCGCGACAAAAACGAAGTTCAAAGATCTATTTAAGAAGAAGAAAGTTAACACAACTGAAGAGAAGAAAGAGAGTGATGCATCTGCATCTAGCGATATTGAAGCATCTTCTACTGCCATAATATCATCTCAAGGTTCTGAAACTGGATGTCCTAGATGCTTAGAACAAGGCAAGACTTGCTTGCGGGAATGTCCTAAGTCTAAGAAACCGTGACATCAACACAATTGATGAACAAAAGAAATAGAATATGACGTTGGAACAAAAATGTTTGATGTAATAAAGGTGAGAATATAATAACTTCGGTATGGTTCTTGAAGAGTAACGAATAAAATAGACGATAGATATTGATGTAAACTAAGATTGTATTACCTGAATAAACCCACACAAAACGATTTGATTGTTTAATTTATGTTAGGAGACCAATGATGGTTTTCCATGGCTATATGGTAAATAATATTTATTTTTAGTTTTAGTTTTAATTTTAGCTACGCCCTAATTCCTCTCTTAACAGGGTAAATGTAATAGGTACATTTGAGCTAATAAAGGAATTGAATTGAATTGAATTAATGAAATCTTGGCAAAATTACAGTAATGCTGCTATTGACAAAAGTTTGGATTATTTTCAAAGATTTAGAACCCATTTAAAAAAGAGTATTATTGTAATCATTGTCATTCTTGTCAACCCCTATGTTTTATTTACTTTTTTATTTATAATATTTACATATATTTATTAATTTCGTTTAGATCAAAATGATGTGCGCTCCATAGTCATGTTTATTCACGTTTATAAATTAAAAAGTAGAGACGCAAGAATGTGTATTCCCCACAGTCAATAAATTCCATACCTAATACAAATTAAAACAATAATAAAATGCCATGTGAGACAAACGGCTGTATCGGTTATGAAGTTTCTTTGTGATAGATGAGTAATTATACATTTTATGTTAATCTTTGGAGTACAATAAAGGACCCCACACACTTACCAGTCAAATAAAATGGGCTATAAATGAGCGAATGAAGCTATGTCGCGGGTTCTTTATGGATGAGGTCTGCATAAAATCGACGCAGCTGGCACATTCAAAGAGAGGCCTATGCCCAGCAGTGGGATAGAAAAGGCTGTGGATGACGATGATGACTATAAATGGGCGAATAACCCAAGACAGATAACTAAACAATGAGATCGGGGCAACAAAATTCGCACAGGTTTCTAAGACTTATATTATTTAATTGTATCATCTGTTGCAGGTGCTATGTATACTAAGGCATATGGACGGCGGCAACACGGTAGTCAGAGACTTAGAGTTATCAATATATTTAGCTATCATCACCTTTTTCCTCTTGGTAAGCAAGAAGTAGGTAAAAGTTATGAATCTCTTTTTATTATTATGATAAAAAAATCTAATGAGGTGGCTGCAGTTAAGCATCAAGCGTTTACATTCGAGTAGTTGCGGCAATATACTGAGTTTTGGATTTCAAATGTCTGCTATGATGATCACACAGCGCGGCGTAACGGTAAGAACTCACGGAGCGGTTTTTTCCCGCGCCCGCCGCGGTGGCGGGCCCGCAGCCTTTGTAGAATACAGATAGGTATGTATGTAAAAAACTCAAGCACATTTCACGACGCGTTTACGCCCTCGTCGGTTGCGATTGCTCGCGGCTCCCGCTGCACCCGCGGGTGGGCGCCGCTCGCCGTTCTTTAGCGTTTATCTGCATTTGACAACTAGATCAGAATACTGTCCTTTTTTATGTACATATAGGTATATTTAATAATAATAATAATAATAATTTTTTATTTCAGTGAAACACTTATGAACTATAACAATATGTTCACTGCACTCCACTCTAGGATAACCTGGGTTGTGGAGGGCAGGCTATGTTATTTATAAATGAATGTACAGTTTACTTAAATACATTAAAAATTCAGGTTCCAATCCTGCCGGTAGTGATGATTTTTTGCTCATTTTCCAATGAAAAGTTTAAATTAAAAACACTTAAGCACTTGATAAATAACTCATAACAATATATCATTATATGCCACGCCAAAATGTTCAGGAACAGTAGAAACTTTTATGTGTGCAGGTATTGTTAAACATTGTTAATCTCAGATATGAGTTGCTTGATTAGCTTCTGATAATAAAATTCCATGGTTGTTTGAATTTCTACAATACACTGGTATCAGGCAAAGAATGGCCTTTTAAAATGCATTTTGCAAAAGTAATTTCTAGTTTTAGTTTTGTTCCTTAATTTAAAATCAGTACATTTATCATTTACATACAAAGTACACAAGAGATAAGATTCTATTTCAGTACCTTAGTATCCAATTTTGGTGGAAGTGTACGCTGGGCTGTACACTAGGCTTGCCTGTGTCGTACAGCCCAATTGCACTAGTATCCACTAAAATACTAAAAATCTAAAAATTAAACTTATTTTCTAGGTTTTGAATAAAAATTTGATACATAAACAAATTTCAAAGAAAAGTAAAACACTGTTAATGTCAAGTAATGGCTATAGAAACAAACATTTTGGCCGAACTCAGTGTTGTCATAGGAAAGTCCACAAAGTACCCGTACTTTCAACCGAACATAAAAGTTTGTTGTTTGATTTACAGTTCTGTCCGCTGGGCAAAGTAATCGACGCAGAAGGAAAACCCATGAGCACAGAGGAATGTCAGGATCCCATCGCAATTTTAAAATATAACTTGACGTTTCTTCAACAGTAAGTCCTTTAAGTTTACAGTTCACAATCCCAAAGAAATTCGGGATATCCGGATATTTTAACTATAACCATATTAAATCGTCGATTTATTTCTCTGTAATGAAATACAAACTTGTTGTATAATTGATTGAACATTTTTATTATTTATACTTAAGTACTTATTTGTTATTACAGGAAAGCAAAAGCTATATGCATGAACGTTCAATTATGCATATGTCGTCCGTTACAAGTTTTAGCAAAGGTAAACTTTTCTCTTGATTGTGTTCTGAATAAAAAGCTTTTTAATTTTGTACAAAGGCGTTCCCATACAGGGTTATTGGCGAATAAAAATAAATAACAAACAAATTTAGAATTTATAGAAAAAAAAAATCTTTTCTTTATGTATAAAATCTTCATCTTCAGTCCACGACGTAATTTATGAAAAAGCGTTTTCTTTATCAACAACCATTTACGTGATTTCAGATGTTTCCAACACACCCGTTCAAGTTTGGCTGCACAGACGACAAATCAGGAAAGTTAGGAAAAGGAAAGGGCGGGTCGAGAGCATCCTCACTCAAAAAAACGATGTTCAAAGATGTAGAAGATTGTAATGCAATGAAGAAATGTGATCCGTTATGTGGCAAAAGTGGATCAATTAAACAATCTGATGCCACTTGTGGAGACAACGAAGCATCAATGAAAACAACTGATACGTCCTGCGGCGATGGTGAAGAATTAACGAAAAAGTGTGATACGGCTTGCGGTGATAATGAAGTATCATTGGAACAACCCGATGCACCATGTAGTGATAAAATAACATCACTACCTACTATATCTGCTACTAATGCTGGATGTCCTAGATGTGCAGAAGAATCACAGACATGCTTGCCTAGTTGCCCTAATATCATAGAATCGTAATACTTAGCTTGATAAATAAGGGGAGAGAAAAGAATGAATGAAATAAATATGTAAAATATTGTTGAAGATGGATCAGTTACACACGCAGTAAAAACAACTAATAGCAAATGATTAAACTTATTGGTATTTTATTAAACAAGTAAATAATTGTGATCACACTTATTTGAATATTTTATTATTCTTTTTGAAATTTCATTGTATCGTCTCATAATATATACCATATTTATATGGTAAGCTAAAGAAAATACTTAAGATTACCTAGTCTAGTCCACGGATGAACTCACTCGCTCATACATTGAATACTCGTGAGATTCCAGTTAGACTGCTAAGTATTGTGAGAGTATATATTTTTCTGTGGTATTGTGCCATTAACCTAAACAAAGAATACTATTACCCCTTTTAAAAAAAGAATCACAGCATTCTAGAAGTGCGACTTGCAGAGTCATGGTCAAAGTCAAATTAATACACTTTGTCAATTCATTGACAACTTTTATTGTTGGATGTCAACCTTTCTGTTTGTACTTTTTATATATCATGAAGTAACCTCTCTGTATTGGTACTGGTTTACATATTTTTTATCATGATTTAATTATTCATTCAAACAAAATGTTTAAAACAAGCAAAATTGTGTGTGTTCCGTAACCAAAATGACGATTTATATGTAAAACCAACAGGCTCTAGAATGTGTGATGACCATCGAATAAATCTCGGAAAAAATGCCTTTTCAAACCAACTGTGTCGGTTAGTTCCATTTTTTAATCTTATGTTATAAGTTTTATCTGAAGGAAACTAATTTTTTTTAGTTCTTACACTAGGACTGCTAAGAAGCTAATAACAATTTGTACATATGTTTCAGTTATCAAATTTGTGCTGAGGCATATGAACGACACTGTAGTACGAGACCTTAAGGTATCGTTTTTCTTAGGAACCATCACTTTCTTCCTTTTGGTAAGTTCATAATTGCGGCAACAGCCTTGCCGTATTAACTTCTAGTACCTAAAAATAAATGTATGCATCTTATTGCAATATTCGCAAAGGGAGGCTTATACCCAGCATTGGGATCTCAAGGGCAGTGCATGATGATTACAGTAGCAATATAAACAGACACAACAAGTAAATAAATTTAAAATATGTGCTAAAATTCACAGTTCTGTCCTCTTGGCAAGATACGCGATGCAAAAGGCAATACAGTGAAGTACAAGAAAGTATGTCGCAGTCCCATCTCCACACTCATATATAATTTAACGTATATTCAACAGTAAGTATCTACCTATATACTAAATTATAAATTCAAATTGCATAACCATCCACAACTGTTTTTTTTTAACTTGAACGGGTTTGCACTTGGCCATAGTTTGCCTGATAGCAAGCAAAGGCTATGGCCTAAGATGGAAGGTGCTTACCCGATAAGAACCGATTCACTCTCGCTTTGAAGATCGCTGGATTAATAGTGCGTGGGGAACAAAGAGTCGGGCAGGGCGTTCCACAACCTTGCGGTACGAACAGATGGAGCAAGGCTCTGACTGAATGGTGGCCGAAAGGTACACGGAACTTCGGACGTCCAGCAGCGAGATGGGTTGACTACGTAGTATCTGTCGCGGGACGAACCTGGACGAGATTGACACAAGACCGAGACTGTTCGCATGACAAGAGAGAGGCCTATACCCAGCAGTGGGTAAAAACCGACTTATATTTCATTCATGTTTATGAAGTTGATTTTCTTTAAAGTCTTGTAATTAATTATTATTTAAATATCGTAAACAAACAAGGAATACTACATACAAGAACAGAGCCCAATATATTTTAATTTGTTTTCTATTTTTGTTATCTACAGAAAAGTAAAGGCTTTATTCGACCACATACGATTTTGTGTGTGTCTTCCGTTTAATTGTATATCGAAGGTAAGATTTTTTATATTTGATGATAAAAACTAAACCATTCATAGTTATTTTAGTCACAAAAACGGCTTGTAGAAGTTAGCTACCTTGATATGAGTCTCCTTACAAAAGATATGACTCTCAATGAAGTAATTATCAGCATATAAAACCTAAAACATTTCAGATGCTATCCTACTTCTCAACAGAAGAAAAGAAAGAGAAAGGTTTCAGTCTTTTCAAATGTCGAAAATCCCAAATGAAAAACAAATGTGATGTAACCACCGCAGTAAAACAAGTCAGGGTAAAGAAGAAGTTCTCTTTCCTCAGATCGAAAAAGCATCTGAAACCCGTAGACGTGATCCCAGCAGGCTAGTAAGTGTGCTTTATATCATAATTGAGCAAACAAAGACGTACCAAGAACCAATGATATACATAATTATATTTTATTTTAAGCCCTTAACGCGGGGTGCTATGTGAAATCGACATTTCATAAAAATCTAATAAAATAGAAGTATATAAGATAGAGCTACATTCTTTTCAGTTTATATAATTTTGATTCAGTTTTAAGACAATAAAAAACGCCAAAACACGATGTATACTTCGCTCGATAGTTTTATTTTTTGAAAAATAGTTGTTTTGAAATATTTTTCACCTTTTTTTCCAAAAGTAGTACAGAAATTTAAACCATTTTAAATATATCTAAAAGATAATGTTATTATTTAGAGGAGTAAAAAGCCATAAATAGAATATTCTGAATTGCTGATTTTATATGAATTTATTTCGTCAAAAACGTCTGCAAAACTGCTCAAATTGTGCAAAATTGCACAAGACTCGTCAGCCTGAGCTATGCGCGTGATGCTCGCCCTTGCTTTCATGTTAATACGGCGTGGAATTGCATGCGAAAAAGCAACTGTAGGCATTTTTCCAAGTGCAAAATATCGTGGCCTTAAGGCGGCTTGATAAACTCACGACACCAGAGTTTTTGGCAACTCTCATTCGATAAAAAGAAGAACAAGAAATGTATACATGTCTTACAAGCGTTAACTTAGTATGAGGCTAGATGATGCTATGTGATAATTATGTCCTAAAATACTCGTAAATTCAAGAATACCTACTTTGGCATTTGAGTACACAAGTGTAATCCACTTAGTGTAAGTTAATACACTTCGAATATGGGTACTCGTTGAAAACGAGTTTTTATCGGTGTATATTTTTTGCTTTGTGCCTTTGATAAATATATTTTCATGTGTATAATGTATGGAAAAACCAGTGCATCCGCAACGTTTCATCCAAAGTGCCTTTGTTACTCTAACGTTGAGTAACCCTACCCCTATATATAAAAACTTTATTGTTTTCTAGCAAATTCTCTTTTCTATCACTTTGACATGAGATTTTTAAAAAGTCACATCTGTCAGTTTTCTTCTGGTGAAATTTTTGTGATTTTATTTTGCCTCAAATTCCATATTGAATTTCCTTTATTTCTATGATAAATCTAAAGTGAATTGAGTTCTATTTTCTACCTAAGGAGATCGGGCGATCATTTGGGAGCAGTTTATTTACCGGATGATGATTCAGAGGACTTGATAAGAGACAAGGGAGGTTGTCATCAATGGTTTCTGCATCTGTAGCATGATGGACCACAACCGAGCCCACCACGCACAGTATCATGCGGGTACGTACGTACTATATCACAAAATTATTGTCAATCAAATTTATAGGACTGAGTTTTAAGCGACACGATTCCTGTCTGTAGTGTGTAGATGTAGTATCTTTACTTTAAAAAAGGTTCCTAGCTCACGGCAAACCAGAACCGTTTGTGCACCCAATGTTTTAGGACCTGGTCGTCACATGCTTAACCGTCTTATGCAAAAAGAAATAGATGTATATTGAATGTAAATATAATTCAGAATGTATTGTTACAGACAAAGCTGAAGAAATCTTGTACGTGGGTCTCACAAAATGTGTGGTGTTCGCAATAGTAGCTACGTTTGTCCTGGTGAGTTCATATTCATATACCTACTATTTCTGGCTTTTATAAGGTGTCGTAGATTAATCAATATAAAGAGCCTTATAAGGTTTTGAAATCTATTATTTTCAAATAAGAAATCTGCCTCCAAGTACAGTTAATTGTTTTTATGTCGCATTTCTTTTCATCTGAGTATCTGACCCACAGAGCGTGTTTTTCGGTAATGTTTTGTTTGTCGCGAGCCACAGCCAGTACATAGTCTGTATCAAACAGCAATGTTTCGTCGCTCCATTACGATGCAAAGGAGGAACACCAACCAACCAACTTCCTTGTATCAATTTTCATAATAGTGAAAATATTTTCTAGGACTGTTTCAATGGTTTTCATAAATTATTTTATTAATATGTTAACTAAACGGTTTTCACTCGCATGAAATTCGCGTATCTTTTTGTTTATATAACATATTGATAAAATGTCTCACGAAAGTTTTAATATTAAAATTATTTTATTGTAATTATCACCAGTACCTCCCGCTGGGCGACCCGCACAGCTCGTCCTCATCCGACAAGAACACCGGCTTCGGAGCCGTCTGCTGCCTCTGTGATATTTACGAAATGATTGTCAAGTAAGTATACTTTATGATATCCTTTATGACTTAGTCGGGTCATAACTTGTGTCTACCATTGGCATTGTGGGGAAAAAAACCTTTGAAATACTCCTTGAGTCATTTTTCGTTGCTAAGGGTCGTGACGTGACTCTCGACCCAGTAGTGTGCTCATAAATTGGGTTCACTTGTTCAAACTGTGATAAGTAGCTTATTTTTATTTATAGCGAGTCTTTCTAAGGGTCGTGACTCTCTATCCAAGAGAACTCCTCCGAAGAACTATTTTTTGAAAGTGTTTGCATGTCCTTTCTGAAATTCCATTATGACGTTCCAATTCCGTACCAACACGAACAATAATAGCGTTTAGTTTGATATATGTTGTTAGCGCGCTAAATAGATCCACATTCAGGGTTACTGGGAATTCAAATATTAGTAAAATAAAATTATGTCATTCAATGCTTGCCTGTCAAGTGTGAAGTAATGAAGTTTAAAAATATCCTCTTCCATTGTTAATGTATGTCTAAATGGTCATCGACAAAAAACCACCATACCATATACCTATATTACGTAGATACTTTCTTCACTACGTATTAAACGTATGTCGCTATTAGTGGCATCGCATTTTTAAAGCTTATTCATAAAAGACTGTCAAGCATTGCATACTATGTAAACTACCGACAAAGGACGGACACGTACGCTAATACAAACTAAATTGTTATCGAAAACGACATTTCTTAACATTCTTAAAATAGTTTGTATTTATGAGTCCAATGACCTCTTTCCGCGTCACCTTCAGTTTCTGTATAACCCTGTAGAGATTAGTTTGGCATGATGCCTTCACGATTATTTTATTGTTGAGCTACGTAGGCGATAACTGCGATACACTCGTTTAAAGTATCGCCAAATGACGCTTTTTTATTGACTAAACTTTGTGGAAATATGATGAGGTTTCACAACATAAAAGTGTTTGTGAGTAGGTATGTCTTGCGTAAAATGTAAAAATATTTTTAGAAGTGTCTTGGTTTCTTGGTATATGTTTTTTTTGTTTTAATTAGATACTGATAGGTAGCAAATTTACATGGTGCAAACTACCCTCGGCTAAATTTTACTAAATACTTACTTGTAAGCGGCGCACTACTTCTTTATTATATGCGACAGAACAGACTAAAGAAATATAATTACTTTATGAGAATCAGGAGAGAAGAATATTAGAAAGAGTATGCATAGTATTATAGTATTAGGTACTATCCATGATAAAAGGTCTAAAATTTCTTGTAATTATTGTTTCAGAGGATACCATAAAATGTTGGAAGTGATTCAGTACCTCATCATTGTTATCAAAGATGCCCTGTATGATGCCAAGTTACAGGTACAATATAGTTTTTTTTTTATACAAATAGGTAAACAAACATATTTAAATGCTATCAAACAGGTTTTACATTAACAGTATTTCAAAAACCTTGACGCTAGTCAAAGAATCTGAGGAGCCTTCGGAAGAAAATTTTGTCATAGATATTTTGAACTTGTCTAGTACGAGTACACAGATATTGTTACTGAAGGCGCGGCGCGGTGCGGCGCTTTCATCGTAAAATTACTTTAGTTGACAACTTCTTAAAGTTTTCTATACGGTTCATTAATAAAGCTTTGCCACATTTTTAAGTTGTGTAAAACTATCAGTTCGAATTTTATTTCCAGTTCTACGGTATATTGACGCGGATCGACAGAAAGGATCTCTGCAGGAACGCGTGCGCACAGGAATGGGTGAGAATGTCTTTTGTATGTTTCTACGGTTATTAAACGTTATTTACTAAATGTCATTTTATAGAATATGTTTTTTTAAATCTTTATTTATCTGTCTATATTGTCAAAATTCGACCATGTCGGTCAAAATAAGAATAAAAAGTGGCCCAAGAGTATTTTTCCAATAAATTGAAATTATAGAATAACATATTCATGAATGACGTAGCAAAATACAATACAATTCATTTTTTATAGATAACACATTTTTAGTTACAGGGCATTATTTCCATTCAACCAAAAGTTGCAACATTGCGTTCAAACATGTAAAAGACAATCCATTCGCTTTTGTCTTCTAAATTATGTGAATGAATTAATATTTTAGGAAGAAGATGTGGTGGACACTGTGGACAACTCCCTGCGTCGCCGGCCGAGGCCTGTCTGCCGATGTGTCAAGAAAAAATGTTGCAGAGCACCATAATGCAGTTCAATACATCAAAAATTTAATTAATGTGTTGTCGATCAATAACTAAACAAAGTTCAGTTATGTGTAAAAAAGAACAAGAAAACAAAAGAAATTTTTAAAGAATCCATGTACGAAATATTTACATAAGTAATCTAAAAAACAACTTTATGCTTTATCTATATATCGGTTGCGACGCAACTTAATAATACCTACTTACATAAATACAACAAATTATGTTCCTACCGACATCAAAACAACAAAAATGCTCTTATACTTATTGTATGTCCCAAGTTTTCCATAATCCCATTTCTCTTCAAAAAGTATTCAAATAATTGTTAATCGTGATCCAATTGTGCGAGTGTTGCCAGTTCAACGTGAAACAATGTAAATAAATATTATGTGTTTAAAATGAACGCTGTTTGAAATGAAAACGTTTGTTCTTGCCAGATTCGAAACATATTTAGGGCGGCTTGAGGCGACGCATGCAGTTGCAGCCGGGGAAAATAAACTATCTTAGCTATGCAAGGTTGGGACTTTAAAATATGCCTCATTCTGATGTGATAATATAGATTTTAACTCTGATGTCTGGGTGTTGCAGTAAACATCAAACGATAAACATTCGAAACATTACGTATTTATAAAACTAAGGGAATAGGTGGTAAGTGGTGTTCTTTTGCAATTTCTAGTTAGATCCTTTATTTTAAAATGTTACTGTTTGGATAAGAATAAATATTTTAAGAAATCTGCACAGTGCAAATAAAATATTAGTGCGGATAAAATCAGACTCATGCAGACTCAACCTAGTAAAATAAAACACAATTCTAATTTTCACACCTTACAAATTCATAGAATATTTTTGTATGATTGTTATGGCTACAGTAGCACAATAAGATAGAGCCGACCTGAACTTGCGGCGGTAACATTCGTCATCGCAACATGCGCGGCGGAGGGTACGTCTGCTAAATTATTCCAGTATTTTTAAACAGCAATTATTTCTGTACTCGTGTTTGATAACTATTGAGTACATTGGTGGAACGATTGTAATTTTGTTGCAAGAATTTCAAATGTATAGTATTTTAGTTATATATGAGTTTGTGGCTCTCAGTTGCAGAATCTTTCGTAGATGCAATAAGGCTAATAATGATGATGAAGATTTTATAAAACTTATTTATGAGGTATTCTTACTTGATTAACATTTTTTGACGAATCAGGTTCATATGTGCATATGTACTGATGGCAAAAAATGCAAAAAGATCGCCCCCGGGTGGGCTTGAACCACCAACCTTTCGGTTAACAGCCGAACGCGCTAACCAATTGCGCCACGGAGGCGTTACGTCAGAGCGTCGAAATTACAAGCTACACCATCTTCATTTTATTCGTCGCGCATCACTTTGTAATGTCTTTGCATGTACTTTTCTTTGCAAGAAAGAAACTACTACTACTTATCAAGAGTGTATATATACACTCTTCATAAGTAGTTAATAAATAAAGAAATGTATATGGTTTGGTATGTATTAAAGTCACGATTTCGCTCCATATGAAAACACAACTTTTGCAATTCTATAATATACCTATAGCTACGATTGTAATCACAGAATACCTACATAATGTTGTGACTAAAGTTCCAACTCGCATAGTATACGCCTCTCGTTGTACATAATAGTCTAATCCATGGTTTAATTTACCCGCATATTACATCCAAAGCGAATACCTCGAAGCAAATGTATTTTTTTTTTTGAAAATTGTATGTGTGCAAGTATGAATAAAAAAAGTGTACTTATAAAATAAAAATATACATCAATTACACACGTAACTCACAAACTATCGCATGCATAATTTTGAAGGTAGTAGATGCTTACTAAAAACTACAAATAGGCAAAATACAATAACAATATTTGTAATCCAAATCTTCCACTCCCACGCCGTTACCGATAATATAAAATAGTTTTATTACGTCTTTTTATTGCCCCTATATTAGTTTCAGCAGTAGGTATACAAATAACGTTATTTCTGTGCCTCTATTTTTATACGAGTTGTTGTAGACCACGTGATGTATTTCAAATGGTTCACAGGAGTTTACTTGCTTTCAGGAATCTTGGTAAGTTAATATTTTTTTATGTACTTTAGTTTCTGCTGTGTTCGTTCGTGATTACTAAAGTTAAGCAACTGTCGTCGCGGTCAGTTCTGGGATGGGTGACCGTGGCAAAAAAAAGAGTTGTAACGAATAAAGTTGTACCTAATTTATGTGCGTTCGCAGACGTATCGCATTGTAGAAAGTTAAAATTTAACGCCGCATATTGTAAAGTCATTATTAATTATATAGGTACTTTGTTTATGAACGTTATTTACTTAGCTGGAGTATTCAGCATTTAATTTACACAATTTTTGAGAATTGGCACAATTACTCTATAATAAGAAAAAGTTTTAGGTATTTAATATTATACAGTCTCGCTACTGTACTCTTGATTGTCAGATATTTTAAAAGCATCAGAAATGGAGAAAGAATTGGCTCTTAAATGTAAAGAAGTAGATAAAAGTAAAAAGTTTAAGAAAATAGTAGTAAGCTCTAACATAGGTTTTCGCATATTCTGTGTTTCAAAAATAAGTTGCTCATAGTAAGTAGCACTGTCACAGTAAACCTGAATACCACTAACCAGGTGCAAGCCATAGAGGAACGATCCCTGGAAGCGCCCAAGGACGAGCTGGACAAGGTGATAGAGGATGAGATCACGGAGAAACTCAGCCAGGACCTGCTGCAGAGCATCGAGAAGAAGTTCCAGATCGATTTGGAGAAGTATACTTTTATTTGTGTTGAGCTAGAAACCTTTGCGCGGTTTGAAAACTCTATTTTGTTGTATATTTTTAATTTTGTGAAGATTTGAGAAGTCTATTGAATATGCTTCTATACATTTATTAAAGCTGAAGAGGGTCGACAGTCGAAATATTGAAGATATTAAAAAAAATGTTTGAAGATGCTTAGAATTGATGACAGAACACCAACAATTTCTAGGTTTTTTGTCTGTTTATCAGTGTCTCTGTTTATTTATACGCTCATCACACAAAAACGGTTAGACGGATCTTCTTAATTTTCTATATGTATGTAGTATGAAGTGCCGGAAGTGTCATAGGCTATGTTTTATCCCGAAATAATGTGGAGCGAAGCCGCGGGCGTCCACTAGCTTTTAATAAAATTAAAGGGATATCAATAGAAGTTTAAAACGTTTACATAGTATCCTTGATAGTACTTTGATAATTAAAAAATAGAACTAGATCTCGTCTTCCATTCATAGGTCCGTGGACATGGTGTTAGCGAAAATAAAGATGTTACTCCAGAACGGCACCACACACATACAAGACAAGATGATAGAACTACAGAACATGCTCGACGGCATGAGGAATGAGGATAAGGATAGGGTAATTATTTATTTGAGTGCAAACATTTTTCTACAAACATAAAGGGAACAGCACAAGTCTTATACAAAAGAAAAATAAAGATTTCAGCGCTTATGCACTCAGAATCATTACTAAAGCGTACGAGTATAACCACACAACCTCAGACAAGTCTTCTAAGAATAAAAATAAATTCAGTCCCATACAAAAAAGTCAGAGAAAACAAGTTTTCTAGCAGTGGATGAGATACACTACATAGTAACTTTGATATCTTGTTCTACGAGTATAACCACGTATAACAAAAGGTAAGCTCAAATTGTCAACGACCTTATTATTTGTAGACGGACAAATGCCTCCTAGCTCGCCAGAATGAGACGACAGCTCTGGCAGAGAAAGCCCTCCACCAGATGGTGGTCTGCGGCTACGCTCTCATTGGCCACGACCCTGCGCAGGCGGTCACCAGGGTGCTCGGACTCAAGTATATGATCAAGGAAGGGGTCAAACCGGTAAGAAATATTTTTATTATTTGTTAAGTATTGTACATTGTACATACGTCCAAATTGATCTCCATACTGAACCTTAAGATATGAATACAGTTCCAGTAGAAGAGCGATACTCTGTTAAAGCACAATTTATAATAAAGTTTGCGATGACGACGGATTAATATTATTATTTTGAAAAAGAAAATGTTTAAAGATTTCCCTAATCCACTGTCATACACAACGTAAAAATAAATGAAAAAAAAATATGATAAACTTATTTCAGAAGTTTACTATTAATATCAAAGTAACGTGTGAAACAGTTCAAATGGTATTCGTTTTGATTCATACAATGTAGTCTCAATGAGCAAGTCTATTCATCATCGTCATAATTAGCCACAAGAACCATGTACTGAAACGTAATCTGTGCCATAACGGCTTCCAAAACAATCAGCCCGGAATAGATAGATAGATAGATAGATAGATAGATTTTATTGACATACAGAATTACAACTAACTTATTATAATGATAATAGGTGTTGGCATCAGTCATGTCTCGTCAAAAAAAAAATTACTAATTAATATTACATTGAAATAAAATTAAACTTATAGTTATTTTAGCTGTATAGGGGCTAGATTAGATAGTCAATTTAAAATATGAATCAAAATGTATGAAATTATGTGTCCTTAATTAATTATTTTAGAATTATTATGACAACAGCAATCAACATTTTTAATATGACTGTAGTCATATGAAAAATATTCCTTAATTGTGTATATAGTTCTGTCTAGTAATAGCTTTTTAACATATTTTAGGAATTGGACTTCATTGGTCATTGTTTTTATACATTCCGGAAGTTTGTTAAACAACATTTGGCCCATTCGCAGTGGCAATTTCTCTGTCATTTTAAGCCTTGGAATAGCTGTCTCTAGCACTGTTCCTATATTTCTTGTGCTTCTTTTGCTCTGTACTGTTTTCAGTTTATATTTATGCATGTTCTTCTTCACATACTTTAATATTTCAAGAATGTATACAGAGACTGAAGTTAGAATATCTAGTTTTTTAAAGTGATCTCTGCAGGTTTCATCAAATTTTCCTCCAACTAGTACTCTGATTGCTCTTTTCTGCATCTTGAGTACCCTCTCATAATCCGTTGAGTTGCCCCACAAAATGATTCCGTAGGACAAGATTGAGTGTATATATGCATAATAGGTTCCCTTTAAAGTCTCTGATGTGGATATAGACTTTAACTGTTTTAAGGCATATATACCTTTGGCCATTTTTTTACACGTGCACTCAATGTGATGTTTCCATGTCAGGGCAGAGTCAACTTCAAACCCCAGTAGTTTTACTACATTTGTCGATAGACACACAGTTCCGTCGTGAAAACTTATATGTACAGGCGCTTGATTGGCGGTTACTGCGTTTAAAAACATTATATTAGTTTTGTCAGCATTAAGTTTTAGTCCGTTAAAATGGAACCATTCACTGAGCTTGTACAATGTGTCCCTTATACTATTATGTAGCGATTCTATTGTGTTTTCAGCCAGGACAATTGTAGTGTCATCGGCGAACTGTATAATCTTACCATTTATATTAATTTTGGCTATATCATTCACAAACAAAAGGAATAACACATTTCCTAATGAGGATCCCTGTGGGATACCTATGTTTGTTTTTAACGTATTAGATCTGTGTGCTTTAGAATTTATTTTGATTTCTACTACTTGTTCTCGGTTTGTTAAAAAAGATTTTAATAATTCTAATTTATTTTCTCTAATTCCGTATACTTTAAGTTTGTGTAGTAGTAGTTCATGATTCACAGAATCGAATGCTTTTGAAAGATCTATAAACATGGCCGCCACTTTTTTCTTGTTTTCTAGGCCATTCATCACGGCCTCTACTACATCTAGGGTTGCCGATGTGGTCGATCTCCCTTTCCTATAGGCATATTGACAGTCTGCTATACAGTCATTGGCATTTAAATGTTTAATTATTGAATCCGAAATTATGGATTCAATAATTTTTGAAATCGTTGGCACAATCGTAATAGGCCTGTAATTATTTATTGTTGAGGTATCTCCTTTACCCTTGTATAAAGGGCATAATCTGGTCCTCTTCAATATATTTGGATAAGTGTCTGACTGGAGGATATTGTTTATAAGAAATGTGAAATGGTCTTTTAAATACAGTAAGGTGTCAAACAAAAATTGTCCAGACATATTGTAAAAGTCTTTTGTATCTGAATTTTTAATTTTAAGTTGTGCAATTTTCATTAACTCACAGGTTGATAAGACTGGAAAAACAATTTCTGGTATTTCAGTTATTACTGTTTCTAAGAAATCCAGAGCTTTTTGGCAGTTGGGTGAGTTGTGTTTACGTAGTTCATTTCCTATAGATACAAAAAACTCGTTTAGGTGATCAGGTACTAACATAATATCAAGTTTCTTATTACTTCCTTCGTCCACTATATCCCATTTCCATTCCTTGCTGTCCTTATTGGTTTGTTCTCTAATTACTTTCCATACTTCTTTCTTAACGTTGTTTGATTTATTTATTCTGTTTTCTATATATTCCTTTTTCTTTTTTTTGTTTAGTGTCTCTCTGTGTTTTATTTTCTGCTCAACTATATGTTCATCCATTAACTGCGGATATTGTCTCTGTATAAAATACAAATCATGTATCTCGTGCTGCAATTTTATTAGATCATCACATATCCAGGGACATGGGGGGTGATTTCTAATTCGTCTTGTTTGGACTGGTAGGTATAGATCTAGATTCCACAGCATCTTGTTCATAAAGCATTCAAATGTATTTTTATTGTACTCATTAAAAATCTGATCCCAGTCATATGCCAACATGGCATTTTTAAAGTCTTGTAATTTTGAGGCATCTGAAAATCTTTTCTCAATGTATACAAATTTGGGAGGTTTATCTCTCTTTACTCTAATTGTTGCAAGCTGCGCATCATGGTCTGCAATACCAGCTGCGAGGGGCTCTACCAGAATATCACTGTCGGCCATATTTGTAACTACCAAGTCTATAGATGTTTGTGACATTCCATCATACCGTGTTGGAAAATTAACAACATTGCGAAATTGACCAGTTTTTAGAATTTCTATGATAGATGTTTTTTTTGAAGACTCAACCATATAGTCTATATTCCAGTCACCAGCAATAATAATTTTTGTTTGCGACTTACTAGACAGAATATAAAACAACTTGTCAAGTACATCCAAAAATGTATCAAAATTACCTTTTCCGGTTCTATAAATGCCTATTACTAATACTTTACAGGAATTCAGACTAAGTTCTACCGCTGTCAGTTCACAGTGATATTCTACAGATATAGAATCTATTTCTCTACAATGTTTGGTTTTGTACTTATCACTAACAAATATTGAGACACCGCCATGAATGTAATTTTGTCGTACAAAGTAGTTAGCATGTTTGTAGCCAGGTATCGATATATTGTCTACAGTGTTTTTATACAACCAAGTCTCACTAAGTACAAGTACATCCGGTAAATATGCTTTTGCAACTAAGTTGATTGATAAAATATTTTTATTTAAGCTTCTACAGTTCTGATTAATAATTTTAAGACCGGATGTTTTGATATTTTTTAAATTCATTAAGTTTTTGTCGGCGTCATTGCCGGTATTATCTAGTAATGTGTTTATTACTTTAGTACAAGTTTTATTCTCTAGCCTAAAAAAGTACACAGATTTTGAGACTCATGGACCTGAGAGATTGTACTATCTATGCTTTTTTGCAATTTAACATCACCGGTCAATTCAACTGAGGTATTCGACATTTCGTGTAAATCAGAACAATTAATAACAATTTGTTTAAGCAAGAATTTAGTAAATCCGTATAGTGGGGTTATTGCTAAATTACAGATATCATCACTATATTCGTTGATATCGATCAGTGATAGTCCCGTGGATTTTGTGACATACTTGTACAGTATTTTGTTAGTTTCGTATATATCTTCATTCCTCAATTTTTCTTGTTTGCTTCTCGTGGTATAACTATACGGTAACGTAGTAACTTGCAGTTGGATCCCTTTCCTTTTGCATAATTCAGCTGCAGTCTTAATGTACTGCAATTTGTAGTCATTAGGATCTGATGAGATGAGGACAATCACATCACCCTGTTCTAAGGATTTTGTATAATTCGAGACATTCTGTAGAATATGTCGTAACAGCGCTCCAGGCTTACATATTGTCTGAACTGAAATATTGTCCGTGTTGTTGTGGATATGTTGTGCTAGACCTTTGCCAAGTTTATCACATAAAATAAGCATCCTAGTAGAGTTAGTTAAGGGTTGTTGAACTACTTGGCTTTTTTGTTGACTGTTTTTTATTATAGTTCTTCCGTTAGTTGCAGTGTCTTTCTCTTCTCTTTCTTCCGAAGTATCTCTTCTGATTCCTTTATTCATATTTTTAGTTTTTCGGGTACTAGCTATAATAGTATATAGATCCACAAAATAATACAAAGTAGGAAAACTACGCATGGAACAGAACTAGAACTAATTAATGAATTGTTTTTTATTGAAAGAGTATGTATTTTGCCAAAATTAGAATCCGCCAAAGAAATAAGCCAATAACTTATACATAAACTTATTTTGGAATTAATTCGAGTAGCTGATTTCTTTGTTTTCCTTGTATTTATACAATTCATATTATTATGTCGTTAATGAGATGTGAATCATTTTCAGACTCAGTAGTGAAGTCTGCTGGTGCGATAGCACTGCACCAGCTTCCTATAAGTAACCTAAATGTATTCCTACCACCTACAAACATGTTCTAGTCTACTCTAATAAGAAACTCAAATTCTATTTATCAGATGTTTAACATTATTGATTGCTCTGCCATAATATATCAGAACAGACATATTCCCCAATTTCCGTTACCCGTCGGCCTCGACCGATTGAAAATTTGTCGGAAATTCTACGTATAGTTTGCTTCGTATGTACCTATAACACAAGCAGTGACTTTATCTTAAAATTTGAACTTTATGACAACGTGATACGGTTCATGTGTTGAAAGCCTAGTACACAGCTTAGGTAGTTAAAAGTACATTAAAATTGCAGTTATACGGAGAGAAGAAAGAAATTTACGATCTCCTGAAAGTGTGCGGCCACAACCACGAGAATCTGAAGAAGGTTATTAAGTGCGTCATCTCCAAGGTGAGCTCTCTCTCGGGACTTTATTATGTCTCTACTTTTTTAACTAGTCTGCGGTAACGTTATAAGTAACGTGTATAACTATGCCTATACTCTTTATTATCTATATCTATCTCTATATCAGAGAATGCTATTTCTCGTAGAAGATTCCAAAGTTTTACGATAAAACTTGTATTGATAAGCAGTGAAACAAAACTGGCTGTAGATGATGATGGTGGTGGTAATGGCAATGAAAAGTGAGAAGATAAAAATAAAAAGCATAATAACATCATTACCTGCTGTCTGGTATAAAAATACTAATCAAAGCAATTCTATTTCTAACATGCACAAAATAGAAGTTTAGCCTCATCCACTTTAGCAAATTTTACATGTAAACAAGCCTACTCATCATGTTACTTAAATTATAAAATCTTGATAAAAACTAAAATTATGACAAGGCATATAAAATCATTTAATTCATTAGCATCTATAAACAAAATCATTACATTTTATAAACATTGCAATGCGTTGTAAAATTTGTACAGAACATTAAACAAATGGGTTCTCTAGTACGTAAGATCATTCGGAAAGATTGACCAACTCCGGAAACCATAATTTCAATAATCGAGGAGTGAATATGGGACGAGATCGCGTGAAAATTATTCGGTGAATTTGTGAAAATGATTGATGATTCCCAGAAATTGTTAGTCATGTCCGATATAGAAACGCGACCGACTGAAACGAAATTCGGAAACTTTTAGTGAATGTGGACTTTGATAATTTTCAAAGCGTAGAGTTTATTTTTAAACTAGTTGAATACTAAAGAATGCTCATAAATTTATACGTTGTTGGCTCTGTGATCTTGCTCTTACGGTTACATCACTAAGTAGCGTGTTTACACAAAAGTGTATATAAAAATCTATCTTTCTGTGTTTTTCTAAACAAATTTCAATATTTCAAATATATTACAGGTATCCACTTATGATGAGTTTTACGTTTGTACTCGTACATTGTAAAATATATATGTTTTATTGATTTCAGTCATCAAAAATAAAATCAGCAATGATGGGAATAACGAGCAAACTAATCGAAGGCGTAGTAGATCTCACAAAACTCATGGCTCACGGCGCAATGCACGAAGCATGTCTTATAGAAGTAGTCAAAACTACGGAAGAAGAAGCTTTCAATCTTATCCAAGAAGTAAAGGGATGTTCAGTCATCATAGATGCTCATGAAGAATTAGCTAAGTACATGGCAGAAAACAATGCTACAGTTCTCGATATACCAGTAAAGAACAGAACTAAAGCTGAAGTTCAAGAAGACAAAACAATTCAACAAGAAGAAACATCTAAATCTTATTTAGCTACAAATAAAACAGTGACAGATAATATGAATACCATCATCAGAAGGATTTTTGATGAGAGTAAAGCTAATAACGATGAAAAGCAAAATAAACTGATATCGGGTAAAAACGACGTTGATAATAACATCAAGAATTGAACAATTTCAATTACAACACATCAATAAGTACCTACCTAGACATTTTTATTTGTACTAACTACGTACTGGCTACTTTCTTGATTTCCCCAAGTAGAGTTTTGCATTAGCATTGAGCACAAGTTTTGTTTAAAAATTGAAATAGTAATACATATTAGAATGATTTAAAATAACTCATATTTAGAAAACGGCGAGGTTATCCGATGAGGGCACTTCTCAGTTTACTTTAACTCTTTTTGTTTACAAACTCGTATATATTATGTTTGTGTTGAAGATTGAACTAGCAGATTAATGTGGCGTAATAAAATGTACTTACGTCTTCTAAGATGTAAAAAGTAGTAACAGGCTGTTTTAGTTACATATTGCGGAATATAATTAGAACAACGCCACAGCAACACGCTTCAAAATCATTCAATATTGTACGAGTGCAGGATGAAATACTATGTCAACTGTAAGACTACTATTATCAATATTTGCTTTATATATTCTTCATTCTACTCCATATCAATATTAGTGGTAGACAATTACCCGTTATTTAAAAAAAAATACCATCAATTATTATCACAGTGAAACCTACAACGAGCTGAAAGCCAAAACCAAGTATATTTAAATACGTAGGAAGGTAAGACTTAAGTGTATTACTTCTGAATTGCGTTTCAAATATAATATTTACCTACTGCTACGCATTAGATACTAGATTTTTATAATATTTACATTTTCGTATCAATCCTGGAAGTTTAGATAAACTTCATTTCCTTCATCTAATGGATGAACTAATCTGACTAATGTAGTGATGAGGTGAATGCCCTTTTTTACACAATTTTAATCATCTTTTTACATTTGGCTAGTTGCCAGAGTTTAATGGTTGTGCCAGACGGGAATTCAGTGGAAGTCAAGTTTTTGTGTTTGTGGGTAGACGGAGAATTAGGTTGGCGGAGCAATCTGTTTGTGTGTACCTAGTTTGGTTGCTCTTCCGGTTTTAGGATTTACTCTTTTTGGTAAGAGAGATAAAGATAATACAGCTTAGGTAATTTCATGTTAGCTTGATAATTTATGTGAAGTTTTTTCAAAATGTTGGTTATTATCACTATTGGTCAGGATATAGATAGAAATTTGTAGCCATCGCATGATTTTCATGATTTAGAAGCCTGGTAAAGCTGAAATCGTAGCTAATGTCGCGCAGTAGAATGAACTTCGTGTGCATCAACAATGAAATACATTTTTACAATATCTTTTACACATACACGTACTCGTAATAAGTATTTTTGTGCACGTGATCTTGAGGTGTTTTCCTCAATTCCCGATGACCTAATGCAACTAACTCCACTAATGTTTGGTAAACAACACAACAGAGTATTTACAATAACAGCATGTTTTGGACAGCGGATGTATGTTTAATAAATATGAAGTTTCGAGGAAATTGTGCACAGAACTTTATTATGTTAGGGAAACACGAAATATCAAAATCATGCAGGATTGTTGATTGTAACAAATTGCTATCATTAATTTTATTGAAAATATTATAATTTTTTGAGACTATTACCGGAAAGACCGCCAATATATCAAACTGAGAAAAGAATTTGTAATGTAGTTAAAATCAATTTTTCTTACGGCTCTCGTATTTATCCGGCGCTATCAAATTTATAGTTTCAACACCCTTAGTGCTTAATTAAGATAACATCAGCTTATTCTACCTTTTAAGTAATGCAGTGCTGTTGCGCCAAGATATTAGAGACAAAACTCGTTCGGGTCGCAGCCTCAACTATAATAAGTTAAGGGTCAATATAATGCTTAAAATGATAATGAAGTTATAACGGCAAAACTTCAAATCGCAGTAATATTAAGTTCAATGTAAATTATAATAATAATTTGTTTTTTTATTGTTCCTTTAAATTTTGTACAAGTATTACACCATTAAGAGTAAAATGTAAGGTATACAATTTTGGTGGAGGTGTACACTGGGCTGTACACTAGGCTTGTTTACAAAATCATAGTTTTCACAGCCATATACCTGGATGAGTAGTCCAAAATGGCTCATTCCACAATATACTTGCTATTATTATGGTATTCTTTACTGATGTTATATACCCAGAAAAATTAGCAGCCACAAAGTATCCTATCGGAAGCCCATTCGTGTCGAAGTGAGATGTAATATTGGACAGGCGTCGATCGCACGTCAGCGCCAGCCTTGGCACGGTTGGGGATTTAAATGATGGCCGATATTACCGCCTGATGAGGACGGCGGGAGATTGATGGCTTTTCAGAAAACATGTGGATCTATGGGAGTAGGATTGAACGCAATAGTAGTGGTAGTAGTGGTTTTATAGTTGTGATAACGAAGCCAGTGTGGTAAGACCGTCTTTCTTGAAAGTGATCTGATTGCCGCTAGTTGACTTCCAGAACACACAAGTGACTCAAATGATGATTATTTATTGTGCAATGAAATAGTTATGGAACTCCTTCGCTGACTCCCTGTTCCCTTTACATAAGACTATATGCATAATCCAGCCATCTTCAAAGCAAGAATGAATCGGTTCTTATTGGGTCAGTAGCGCTGTCCTAGATAATAATGATCACTTACCACCTGGCAAATTATAGTCAAGTATAAAGACATTTCCTACAAGAAAAAAATTCTCTTCTAGAAAATTCTAGAAGTTGTGAATCTAAGTATACGTTTATTAAGTGAGTAATAAAACATATGTAGATACACAACTTTTCCAAAGAAAAACCACACGAATCACTCGACCCTTTGATTTCTTCAAATACGCGGACGCTTTATAAATCTGTCATCATGTTAACTCACAGTAGTTTGCACTACTTCAGAAATCCATTCTGGTAACGATTGTACACACAAACATACACACACGGAAGCGTCACACATCACCCGACATTATTACCGACGATGACAGACGGACAGACAAGTTGATTCTGTTTAGGTATGGTAGGGTTTTGTTGAAGCGTGTGAAATACATTAGAATTCTGCGAACATGATCGTGTATTAACAGTATTTGATATGCCTTTGTCGAGGGATGTAAAGGAAAAAAAAGTCATATCAATTTGATTCTAGAGTTCAAGCAAGATAACTCTGCGCACGGATAAAATTGGAACTAAAATGTTCTGATTGCAATTTGATCAGGGCCAATTCTAAGCATAAGTGCAGCTGCCAGTCGCGCGCAGAGTTATGTTGTACGGACTCTACTACTAATATTTTAAGTCGATAGAGTGATTGGCTAAGAAGGCACTTTTAAAAAAATTTGGTACATAGGTGTCCTAGAATTTTCGGAAGACACATGTATGACGCTGTTGAAAGAAGTTGGTTTAATATTTCGCAAATTTTGTTTGTTACAAAAGTGTTAATAGTTAAACAATTTTCATTTTTCAATTGCAAAGAACAAGAATATTTACACAAAATAACAAAGAAGAGTGAGTCAATGAAACAAACAATACAATAGCCAGCTCTATGACTGTATATCTGATTACTCGGCGAATGGCGGGATATTTTCGTATAGCAAATCGTAAAATTATTCGAGAGTAGTTGCAGATGCTTTCTGTCCAGACATCTAGCTATATCTGAACGGACACGCTGATGAATATCTTGGTTCAAGTTTCATTACAAGTTTGTTAAACTATTATGTTCAAGAAACAATTTTATACGGTTGTATGTATGTATTAGTTTCCGCTTGAACGCTAGCTAGGGGTTAATAAGACTTGTTAGTCTAGTTTACTTAGATTTCTTGTCTTGTCTAGGTACATTACTTAGGATTGAATATCATAAGAACTCACCAGCATCAGTAAAGAAAGCAGAATGCCTGTTGGGGCTCGACGGGACGGAGGCGGAGGCCGACGTGAGGAAGGCGCGCTTCACCTTCGTCCACTTGGAGGCCCGAGGAGGCCTGTGCTGAGGGGGCCGAGCACCCAGCTCCAGGGACCTCTGCTTGCGGAGGATCGGGTGTGGCTCTGACTCTGGAAGTATATATTTTAAAAAGCTTCTTCTTCTTCTTATCGAATGAGTGTGGCCAACTCTGGTGTCAAGAGTTAATCAAACCACCCTAAAAGCTTCTGACATGGCTTAACGACTGCCGTCCGAGACAAATAACCGGGACCTACAATTTAACTATCTACAACATACAATTTAAAACTGCAGTTTACTATTTTACAATTTAAAAAGCTAATAAATTGTGGTGGATATTCAGATCCTTCAAGGAGAGGAACGGGGATAAATATGAAAGTTAAACACGACGTATTTACCCGAGATGATAGAGCGCAAAAACTTAGGTGTCATTTGCATTCTACACTTTGGTATTTTCATAATGATTTGATTTTTACCGTAAGATAGGCTTTTGCTTGATGATGTATCAAGGATCAAGCGCGCTTGCCCATTAAACAGTGATTGGTAGGGATTCCACGGGTTTTACTTGTAAAGAAACAGTAGGAATCAAAATTTACGTGAGATGTAATTTGTATCTGTTAAGCCCCGCTTGTTCCTTTATTTGTCGCATTTTAGTATTTCACGCTATGCTTAAAAGCTATCAAAAGATAGTTAATATTTGGGCCAAAACTCTCACACATTTGGCCCGTAGCCAGTCTATTCCCAAACGAATAGTCACAAAGTTACTGTAGCCTTTAGGGAACGTTATGAACTTTAATACATCAGAAATGCACAATTAGTTCTACTAAACGACATTATAATAGGCACACAATTTGTAAGTTCCTCATCCGTGAATTTCATTCCCGTTACTGAGGGTCGTTCTCGACTCTCCGCAGAATTCATTCACAAAGTGAGTTCTTATGGGTAGTTGCGGTGGTCGCCCAGATTGTTTCACGGATGACAAAATAATGCCCAGATTTATGTTGTTTTTTAAGTTAATGTTTAACATCAGGCAAACTGTACAGCACAGTAGTGTCTAGTGGATTAATATAGACATTTCTTTAAAGCTAATTATCAAATCTCAAGTGCTGCCATACACGACAATCGTGATAAATGGCGTCTAATGGTCCACAATTTTGGTCGGCGTCATCACGATGCTCAGCATTGAGCTATCGCCTAGAGGAGGAGGAGGATCAAATCTCATAGCTGTACACAACAGTACCTACCTAATTCTTCAGAAGAAGGTATAGTGAGCGTCAGCGCTGGTGGGGCATCGCTATCCCCACCGTCACTGAGCGACCGCCTCCTCAGTGGGAGCACGTCCGGGGAGCTCTTGGAGCCCCGGTTGGACTTCTTCTTGACAGACTCCCGGTGAGTCTGGATGATGTCCCGCATCTTACCCCAGGGGGTCTTGTGGAGCTTGTTCGGTGATGGGGAGGTGGAACTGTCGTCCTGAAACATGAACTCTTTAATACGAAGAAGATAATAGGATTTCTGTGGTAAAAGAGTTCCTCAATCATCTGATAACGCCTGTGTAGTAATCTTGGCTCTATATAAAATAATTTAAGTTGGTCTTGCAATTTAGTTTTACATTTTATAGACTTTTTTGAAAATAGAAATTTAAATACTTAATCTAGGCTATATCTAGGTTTTCTTATTTACATGAAATAAGGCTCGATTTACTCAATTCACCATATTTTCTATTTATGCGATAATTTGTTCGATTTTTTTTTGAGACTGAGAAAAAATTACATAGTTAGTAAACGTTAGATACTGTGTATATTTATTTTCATAGAAATTCTATTCCAGTGGACCGATTCTAAAACAGCACTAGTTCGTTTTAAAATAGCTTCAAAATGTTAGATAGATATTTGAATCACCTGCCATCGAAATAAAGGACTTTCACACAATTTCAAATACTACCGGATACAGCTGATATGTATTACTACTAGGTACCTATACTAATAAAAATATATACAATATATATAAGTATATATAATTACTTGTGTTGAGTCTGGTCGATTGTATGTATAATAAGTATGTATTTACAAAAGAAAAGTATATAAGTATAATATCCGTTATCTAGTACCCACGACACAAGCGTTAGCTTAGTGTGGGGCTAGATGGCGCTGTGTGCAATGTCCTGGAATATTTATTTATTTATTTATTTATACTAACTACACATACGATATTGAATCTAATTTTAATTACGTAAGGTGAAAGTTTGAATAGTGAAAATATTGTACAATGTAGAATGAAGGGATATGGGACTATGTATGTAGGTTTATTCATTTGAGTTAGAATTTCATTATTGAATTTGTTTTGAGATATAAATTTGACGCGATATTAAATTAACCTAACTAATACTAAAATATACATTACTGTTTCCAGTTCGCACAAACCTCCTCGAGCTCATTTTTCAGAATTTTATAGAAAAAAATAATCTTGGTAATAAAATATGATATTGTACCAACCTGCGTGGGCGCATGGAGGTATGTGTTGTCGTTTTCATCGCACCGCAGTATGCTCTTGCGGTTTGAACCTGGAATGAAAAGCACGGGTTAGTTATTAGGTAGGGCTTTTATGCAGGTAGCGTACTTCCTGATACTCGCTTGGCCAACTTATGTATGTATGTACTACCTTTAAAAGTCCTGGAAGAGACACTCAAAGTGATAAGACCCTCTTGTACATACATCTATAGTTAAAGTCCTTTTATTATGTTTATTTATATCTACTCTATACTAATATTATAAAGCTGAAGAGTTTGTTTGTTTGTTTGAACGCGCTAATCTCAGGATCTACTGGTGCGAATTGAAAAACTATTTTTGTGTTGAATAGACCATTTATCGAGAAAGGTTTAAGGCTATATAACATCACGCTACAACTAATAGGAGCGAAGAAACAATGGAAAATGTGGGAAAAACGGGGAAAATTATTCATCTTTGAGGGCTTCCGTTGCGTGCGCTGCGAAAACGGTTCAAGATATCAAAAAAATATGTATGAAAGAATTATTTCTCTTGAAATGATCTAACAAAATGTCCACGACAGTATAAATGTCTATCTTTTAAGATTAACTCACTAAAACCGTTTTTACCTTCCACGCGGACGAAGTCGCGGGCACAGTTAGTATGCAATAAAGTTGTATTTTGTAATTGTATTGTACAAGTTTTTCTTATGGAAATGCATTTAGCGGTGTGTTCCAACAGTGTGAGTGTGTGCGAGTCAGTTCCAGTATCTTCAGCGATACAACACTTAACCACAATAATACTTGTTTGGATTTTCATTGGAAATCTAGTCTAGAAATTTTATATTATCTTTGGCATTGAAAAATTAAACTAAATAATGTAGGCAACCATTACCAGAGTAAAACTTAGCTGATATGAGTATCAAATAGAATTTGTTTTTCAACGTATGTGATTCATACAACTTTTATATTATTAGTTACATATATATAAAACAAAACTGTAATAACTTTAAATCTCGCTAGCTTTGATGACAGTATTTAATGTGAAAATAATAATAAATAAAATAATAATATTTCAGGACATATCACACAGCGCCATCTAGTCCCATACTAAGCTTACGCTTGTATCATGGGTACTAGATAACGGATATAATACATATATACTTTTTTTTTGTAAATACGTACTTATTATACATACAAACGACCAGACTTAACACAAATAGCTACAAATTTTAAAATTCATAATTACTTGTGTCATGCGGGAATCGAACCCGCACCCCTAGATTAGAAGGCAGAACCACTACCAACTAAGCTAACAGGCCAGTCAAAATGTGACAATTACCTGTATCTATCCTCAACTCCTCACAAGAAGAGTTAGGAGTGAGACTCAAAGCACTGCCCGGCGTCAAACTGGCTGAATCTCTCGGCTCAGGCTGGCCCAGCGTGGCTGACGATGGACTGGGTCCCGTCAGGCTCAGGGTCGCCGATGACGGAGTAGGGCTCGCCAGCCCCAAGGTGGCTGATGATGGAGAGGATCCAGCCAAGGCCACGGCTCCGTACATGGCGCCGGCTGCGACTGCTCCGGCCGCACCACCCATGGTGCCCATGGCTGGAGGCCATTGCGCTTTCTCCCATCTGTTGAAGAAGAAAGTTCGTTTAGTGACTAACTCTACTAACTAGGTAGGTATAATATTTTTTGTGATTGTATTAGTTATTGTGTTTATAAGGCGATATGGTCGCCGACAAAGCCTCAAATAAATTAAAATAATAAAAGACTCTACTTGAGCAGAAATTTCTAATCACACATTATATACTTATGCAAAACTTTTTCAAAGAGGGTTTATCACATCGATACCAACTACTATTGAATTTGGAATAAAGCGGAATAATTGTCATACACAAAGTTTCTTGAACGAAGCGAAGTGGTAGCAACTTAAATCTTAAAACAACACAATACGTACAAATACCTTGCTTATTAAATCGGAAACTAAGATAACGGTATACGCACTTGTTCAGTGCACAGACCAACAGCATCAAACAACTTATATTGCGACATTGAACACTTGTGACAACTAAAAACTCTGACACCAGAGTTGGCCACTTTTATACGAACTTTCACTCTAGAAATTATAAAATAAATAAAACTTTTGTTATACCTATGTTGTAATTTTTGTTTCTTGTTGGTGCAAATGAGCAAAAACAATAATTTACAAGTAAAACGAACGAACAAAAACATACCTACCTCCGTATAAAATAATGTGTAAAATACTTGTTTTTAAAAAAAAATGTAAGTAATTACATTGAATAGTATTGATATACTTTTAGTATACCTTCAAACATAAGCCTTAAAAGCTATTCAGTTCTCTCTCTGTAAAAAGCGAGCACCAGAACCTTTTGTGAAAAAACCTACAAAATATTTTTCAGCATTATTTTCCTCTCCACCAATTAAAACCAACGATTAACAAACAATAAATCAAGCTCGAGACAACTAGATGCATTCAGCGGAATGTGATTGAATCACAGTGTTTTGGAATCTCCGCGAGATTTGGCAAAACAAACTTGAATTGTGGGCAATAATGTGGGTCAGGAGGGTCTGTAAATTTACTGCGAATTTCCTGCAAATATGCTGCACGAAAAAATATTGAAAAGCACACTTTCTATGCTTTAATTTTAACTTAAAGCTTGGCTAGAAACATAGTTTGGCACAAAGTTGTAATGAAATGAATTGATAGAATTATATGTGTTTTATTTTATATATACTGGCAATCAACGTCTTAATTGAAAAACCGATGTTTTGATTCTAACTTAAAATTTTAATTTACCATTCGCAAAACTACGTTTGTAAGAAAAAGTGTGAAGATTACAACTTATTACTATTCCTTCTCTCAGCTTGCTAAGCAACTTTGGTCTTGTGACAAAATAAATACGAGTACAGCTGATATACATTATAAGCTAAACCTAAGAAGCTTATGCATGAGCTTTGTACAGTCCGTTAGATCTCAGGTCACAGACACACACACACAAATGCAAAGCTCACTTTAGACCTAATTATATAATAGACAGTACCGTCAGTTCAATATTGTAATAAGGGAATAGTAGCACAAATACTTACCGAAACGCAGCTTTGACTCTCCTCCACTTAGATACTTTTGACTTATCAACACTCGACTCTTTCAAGAACACCCCTTCCGATCTCCTCCTAAGAGGTGTTCCTGGAGCTGCGTCGCTCTCGTCACCACCAGCCGACCTGGACCTCTGCTTCCTCAGCAACGAGCCTCCAAACCTCGCATGTTGCTTCCATTTGGAGCCAGTTCTTTTCATGGTTCTTCCACTCATCATGGAGTCAAACAGCATCTGACCGTACCCACACTCGACCATGGCGTCAAGTGCCTCATTTATTTCTTCTATCTCTCTTTTTTCACTCTTTAATTTTTCATTCTCACTCTCTATCTTCTTAAACGCTCCGTGAAGTCTCTTCAAATGAGTTACGTCTTTGATCTTGCGCAACAAACGTGCATTGTACTCTTTGAGAGTCACAAATTGATCTAGAAGGTCTAAAATCTTTTCGAGCTGGTCTAACGCTTCGAAAGTTTCTTTTGTGTGCTGCGCTAGTTCTCTGCCGCGCTTTGAAGGGGCATCGTTGCAGTCTTTTAGGCGTTGGATCATAGAGTCGCATATTGTTTCTGGGTCTGGTATATCGCCATCGTACCAGTCTTCGGGAGTGGGTCCCGCTGTGCAAGGTGAAGAACCTTCAGGGTCGGATGGTGTTTGAGGGGTTTTAACTGAAAGAGAGGCTGGGGGCTCTCCTCGCCGCCTTCTATGCAACGAGGTGCCACTCGGAGGGAGTTCAGACAAGTCTTTTTCTTTAGTATCGTGTCCGTCCGTGACGTCACCGCTGTCTTTCACTGACGTCATCACGGCGTCGACAGTCTCCGATATTTTTAAATGAAAATAAACACACATGCTGTCACGACGCGACCAATTTTCACGGAATGCATTATAATACTTATGTACGAGTGTTTCAAATTCGTGGAATATTTTTGAGTATTCGGTTTTATTTTTAACACTATCACATTTCACTTTCACTAAACGCGCTCCGATTCAGTTTCCTACCACCATCGAACTTCTTAACGGGACTATTTTAAAGCTTTCAAAGTTTATGATTGATTCCAAATGGACTAGAAGCACTGCATCCATTTACAACCGCGAAAAAACACACAATTCACAGAATCAAAGTATTTATTTTATGTTAGTGTAACCGGTCTGAATGGAAAATGTATTCCCGCCCAAGTCGCGTGCGCATGTCGTGTAGGGCGGGCGGGCGCGGACTGGCAAGCTTGCACGACCGCCCACGGAAACTCACGAACACTTCCGAAAACGTATTTTTAACTTCCACAATATTAACACCGCATATTATAACAAGACCTTAAGTTCATTGTAAAAGAGTCTACTTTGGATTGATATGGCGAGTGTTATTTAAAATACTTTAATTCTGTTAAGACGTTGCTTCGGAACAGCGATCCCATTAACCCATTTTCGAAAACGGGGGTTTAGGGTTTTGTGTAACATGTCATTCATGATTCTGTACTCAATTCTATAGTCTTCAAGTAGTGAGTAGTATGAGCGACAAACGGAGTAAAAAAACCTACACCTACAACTCTGAATGAAATTAAACTTATTTACATATGTAAGGTAAACAATAATGAAAATATGACGAAGAGTGCAAATAGATAATGTGATTAAGCTATAGTTTATTTTATATTTAAAGTCACGTTAAGTGATAGGGACGCCAATAAGGACACAAATTTTCAGTGTTGTGTGTTTCAATGTATATAATCTTAGTATAATGGTGTTTTTGTTAATGTCTTCATCATCTATTCATTAGGCTGATGATGAAGACAGAGACCGACTGCAGGGTATAGGCCTCCTCCCTCTTACGCCAATACTCCCTGTCTTGCGCTGTTCTTGCCCAGATGTTTCCTTCTAACTTTCTAATATCATCCAGCCACCGTTGCACAGCTCTTCCTACACTTCGCTTGCCAAGCCGTGGGTACCACTCAGTTATTGCTTTGCTCCATCTGCCGTCTTATATCTATAGTAAATTTAAACCAGTAAACAAGCAACGTACTTAAGTAAATGCAGTTTCTTACTATAAATAACGCACAAAATAAACTAATTACCACTGCTGATTGTTTATAGTAGAATAGCTAAACCTTCTTTTAACAGACATACCGACCTCTTTTTAGAAAAATATATTTTTAGTAAATTTCTTCCAACTTCTCTTTTCTAGTAAACTTCAACATTTCAAATTCGGAACATCGTTCTTTTCTACCGAAACAAATTTTGGTTGTCACGTGAATGTTCTCCCGTAATTTTTTTGTAGTGTAAAATTTTATACAATTATTTTTGGATTCATGTATCGGTAAAATTGTTGTTTTGTCCGTCCATCGGCCGGACGAGCGATGGATCCGGAGGAAGAGAAAAAAAAGCAGTTGAATGATGACGTAGTTGTGTTTATGAGGAAGAGAAGTGAACATGAGTCGCCTCTATACACCGCGCGTCTCAAGACCTACGTCGACTTCCAGCAGAAGTAAGTACACATTTGATATTCAGTAGGCCAAATTGATAACTTGATTTTCAGTTTCTTTAGGTTCATATAAATTGTTAAAGACTGTTCATTCACATAGTTTCTAACAAAGGGTCTTAGGTACGTCTTAGGATGAATCAAAATGGGTCTTTTATATTATATACGTTTAAATTACTACATTGACAACTAGTTCGTGCATTTCGAAGCAGTTATATAGTTAGTGTTGATTATAGGACTTCATACTATCACTGCTCAGCTGATAATTTCAAACAAAAATCCTGATATTTGTGTATTTTTTATACGAGTATAGCGATGAAAGATGTAGTATAACTTATACTTGTTATCATTTTGACAAATTAAATACACTAATATAATACAGCTGGATGGGAAACTTGGGCAAACATTCAGTTGATTTTATTTGATTTGTCACAGCTTCACAAGCAACTCTACCCCATATTACCACCAATATAAAGCTTGTTTCCCCTTACAGACGCCGCCGTGCAGCCGCAGCGCGTCGCAACTCTGAGCACCAGCGAGAGAAGCGACCCTCCAGCAAGGGCCTGAAGGGGGACTCCGGGGGAAACGACAAGTCCCCTGACAATGCGTTAGTATCTAAACATTTTTTTGCACTTGACTCCTTGCATTATCTGCATAAAGTGTTTGACCAAAAAGTTTTGAATACGAATACGGAATACTCGAATACAAAATAATAATATTTGAACCCTATTCGGAATTGGAATTTCTATGACTGGTGGAGGACTGTTGTTGGATAAAGCCATGCCACTTCCTGAATTTGTGAAACCACATGTTGTATATCATATCGATTGTGTGATAATAATATGAGCCATACCTGTATCTGACTGGAACTTATTGCTAATGAAAGTTTATTTGACAAACCATTTTATTTACCCACAGTTTAAAACTGTAAAATACTATATTATTTTGCCTATGCTATAATAGTAATTCATTTTTTCACATAGTGTTTCCGTAATGCCATCTTCCATTCGCGTGTTTTGCCTTAAATATTATAGTAGGATATATTGCGAAGCGTCATTTTGGTCACCAAGTGGGCACCATACCAAGGATAACATAATTAAAATATTGTATTACTTACTCCGGGAATATTCTCAGAGAAATAATGTACTACTTCATGAATTCCCCAATCACTAAGCTCAGTAAGGTCGGTCAGGAACAGTGACTCGGATTTTTTCAGATGTTGAAATTATGAAGAAAAAGTTAAAGCTACGATCTGAAATTCACACAAAACATGCTTTGGTTATTATTATTTCTTCCTACATTATCGCTTTCCTAATAAAGAAAATACAAAAGGAGTCAGATTATGTTTTATAAAATTGGGAAATGAGCCACTGTGTACCGGTACTGGTCTACAGTGACTCGACCCTGTAGTACACAGTGACTCTAATAGTACACAGTGGCTCGGCTATATATTATTCAATTAAAACTATGATTTATATTCAGTTAAATGTATATATTAAAGCCGAAAATCTTCTCTTAAGACTAGTATTTATTTACATCAGTCACATGTGCCTCCTGGCATGACCTGGCAAAACTAATAATATAAAATCAATTGAGATCAGATCATTGTTTTTCGATCACTAAAAATTTAAAATTGTTTAATTTTTATTCCTATGCGAAGCAAGTTATATACCAGACGACGTAATGGCATTTAAAAGGAAATAATATTAAAAATAACAAAAAAAAAATACAATAATTTGTACAATCCAAAAATATGTATTTAAAATATAATTTAACGATGAGAAGCAAACATTTGAATTAGCTGGCTAATTTATGTTTAATTAAATTAGTAATAATAATACGTTTATAAACATTTTATGGTATCAATCACTGTTATTTAGTTCAATCATTACATGCAAATCATAGGTATTATTATTTTTTAACAAGTCTACCTACCTTTGGGTTTAGAAGTTTGTTTCTCATTTTGACAGGTAACTACCAAATGAGCTTACAGATTTGCAGGCATTAAAATACATATTTCTTTATAAAATTTCACTTATACTTATTTAGTTGTACTTTTACAAAACAAAGTACACAGTGACTCATGAGTCACTGTGTACCTTTAAGATTTGAGCCACTGTACACGCCGTCGTCATTTTGAATTAACTGGCCCACAAATCTCACATAGTTTGCCGTAAGGGAAGCGAATCCATGCCACTTGATAGTGCATTAACGTCACCTTCTATCAATAAAACACCAATCAACCAATCATTATATTTGACTCATGTAATTTACCATAGACTTATTTGTTTTTGCCACAAAAATACGCAAACATTTTGTGGCTCTTCTAATCGGCGTCAGAAATGGTGGATCACTGATTTGTACGTGTTCGGGTGTCGAACGCTACTGATGAGAGAATGGAGACAGATGATATTGCTACTCTGTATAGGAAATATAGGCTTGAGTCAGTGTATGTACCCGACTGAGTCACTGTTCCCGACCCGACCCTATAGTATAATTCTTCAATAATAATAGCCCAAGCACTGATACTAATTATAAAATTCTAAATTTGTTTTTGTAATTGGTGTTTTCGTTTCTCAAATATTTTTTATATGCATTAATGATATTACATATTATTTATTTATAGATATTGCTCTCGCTTTATTGTATTTAATTTTCTATTTGCTTAATAATTTGAAATTAAATTTACTTCGTTACAAATAAATGTTTTCTTTTTGTTCTAGTGATCGTCAAGGTAACGATGACGACCGCTTGAGCAGAAAGTAAGACTTTTTCCTAAATTTATGATAATTATATATTTCATCTATACTAATATTATAAAGCTGAAGAGTTTGTTTGTTTGTTTGTTTGATTGAACGCGCTAATCTCAGGAACTACTGGTGCGAGTTGAAAAATTCTTTTTGTGTTGGATAGACCATTTATCGAGGAAGGATTTAGGCTATATAACATCACGCTGCAACTAAAATGAGCGAAGAAACAATGGAAAATGTGAAAAAACGGGGAAAATTATTCAACTTTCAGGACTTTTCCGTTGCGTGTGCTGCGAAAATGGTTCAAGATATCAAAAAAATATGTATGAAAGAATTATTTCTCTTGAAATGATCTAACAAAATTTTTGCAACAGGATATGTCTATCTTTTAAGATTAACTCACTAGAAACGTTTTTATGGTAATAACTAATCTATGCGGACGAAGTCGCTGGCACAGCTAGTCATACCTATAATAATACATTACATACATTTTTATTAGTTGAGATATTTTTAATTTATATTGTTCATTAGAAATTTGTATTGTTACTGCTTGACCATTATAATCAAATTAAATAATTATCATCTACGAGAGATGATTTAAGTACTTATGTGTATTTATGTTTTATATATTTTTGTCCATACCAAATTAATATAGCCATTAATTACAGAATTCTATAAAACATGATTATTCAATGACAGTATTTTACCAAACTACGAGTAATACAAATAAGTTGACATTTGGTGTCGATTTCAATCGTAATGCTAAAATACATCTAAGATATTTACAAGACGCATAGAATTAAAACGTGTGCCTACATTTGGAGAAAACTTACGTCTGAAGTTAGACGAGCCCTGACTAATGAGTAGTAGTTTGCAATATCCTTTGCTCTTATTCATATCCTGTTGTTCCAGTAGAGGAGGCCTAGAGAAGTGCCACCACGGGCGCTCCCGCTCCGGCTCGCGCTCCGGCACCGGAGGCCCGCCCTCCGAGGCGTGTGGCCGCCGCCGGCGCAGGCGCCGCTCTTGTGTGAGTACTATTCTTATACTGGATAGACTCACGCTTGACCCGCAATATGTTAAGCAGCATTGTAACCTAGGATGTGAATCTAACACAATACACTTTATTTGCTTGTACGGCGTCGTCGTCGCCGGCGCAGGCGCCGCTCTTGTGTGATTACGCTTATACTCGACTAGTGGGTGATCGCGGCTTCGCTCGCTTTAAGAAGTAAAACATGCACCCACATTTCACCCCTTTAAAAGTGGAATTTGCAAGGATCCTATCTTAGCAGGGATGCCTATGTCATAACATCTACCAAATCTATGCAAAATTTCAGCCCAATCCATCCAATGGTTGGGCTGTGCATTGGTAGCTCACTTTGTCAGTCACCTTTGAGTTTTATATATTTAGATAGACTTATTTTTTGTCAGAAACCCACACGATGTTAAGCAAGTTGTAATTTGCGATGTGAATCTAAAACACTTTATTTGCTTGTACAGGGTCGTCGTCGCAGGCGCAGACGCAGCTGTCGTCGCCGTCGCCGCCGCCGCCGCAGCTGTCGTCGCCGCCGCCGCCGACGTCGCAGCTGCAGCCGCCGTCGCCGCCGCCGCAGCTGCCGGAGACGCCGTCGCCGCCGTCGTCGTCGCTGCTAACTCCACCAACATATACGTGTCTACATTTGTTAGTGGCGTGTTTTGTGTTACCGAAAATATGGCAGTCTGGTATTCAAAATTATCGAAATTATGTTCATGTTTCTCTTGAGCGAAAGTTTTACATTTTGTTTGGTTTTTGTGACGTATTTTTGTTTTTAGAGGTGTTTTATATTTTTTAATAAAAATGCTGTTGCGTATAAACGAAATAATCTTGTTATTGAGCAGTCAATTTAGATATACCTAGGTATATTGTTTCACTCTATAGTCTTTGGCCACAAATCGTGTCCTCTTTACATTCTTGATTGGTCGCTCGTATCAAATGATTGCTTATTGAGCTAAATACACTTCAGTTCCAAACAGTAGGCACTTATCTATACTTATAGTAACAGCCTTAAACAGTCTTCATATTCTGACGAGGATTTCTTCCAAGCTCTTCCTCTGAAGGTCTGGGACAGTGGTATCCTTGTGTGGTCTTCCAACTGGCAGTAGCAGTTCTAGTCTCTCATTGTTGGGTCTGCTGAGGAGGTCTCGGAGACGAGCGTTGCAGTTCAGAGGCGTTGATGTGAGAGCCACCAGACCACAGTACTGCAAAATGGTGAAATAAATAAACTTAGAAATAAGTACAAGTGGGGGCTATGCGGCCGTATTCGCGTGATGAAGCATATTTTTTTAGTAAATTTGCGTATTAATCCAGGATCTAACAAGTCACACACATACGCAACTTTAGTTTTTTTTATTAGTGAAATTTGATGGTTTACATATTCACCTGAATAGCTGCCAACAGGAAACCAGCAGCAATAGCCGTACTGATTTCACTATAATAATGCATCCTCTTCTTTCCATCTTCCCTCCAAGAGTGTGTCTGTCTGAACACCAGGAACAGAGCTGGTGCTTCTGACAGGTAAGGTTTGACTGGCTTCGTAGCGAAGGGCTTGAGATCTGTAACCCATTGTCTGGACATCCTCTGGTTGTAGTTGAGCTCTTCTTCTTGCTCCACTATCTCTCTGATAGCTTCTTTGGTGGCTTTATCTTGGACTACGACGAAGGTCCAAGGTTCAGTGTGAGCCCCTGATGGAGCTGTGCCTGGAACATTAGCGAATGATTTTGTTAGTTACTTTTTAACTAAAAGCCATATTATAGCCATACTTTTCAATAAAAACCGTATATTTTTGTTTTATTTGGAAAAATAAAATCCGTTTCATTAAATAACGTTTAGAAATAAGAACTCATTTGTCGTCTATACTTTTTTATGGCTTTTTAAAGAAATGCATCGTTATCTCGTTATTTATCATCTATTCTTTTAAAACCGACGTATGTCACGAGTGTCATCGAATATTTTTTATTGTTTACGAATTCAATTCCCCTTTAAAAGCATACAAAATTTTTGTGTATCTAATTAATAAACAAAATTGTGAATATGCAAGTGTTAACTGATCGAAATGCTAAACCAAGACTCTTCCCAAACAAGTTTCATCTAGGTTTGCTGGTTATCTCTGCTACCGTCACTTCTTTGATGCTGTTTATTTATTTTCATATTCGCCATCTCAATTTAGTAGCAGAAAATATTGAGGAAGAAGAATATCAATTCGATTACGAATATATGGGAGAAAGGGAAGAACTAGAAATGATAAAAAATCGAGAACTTAAAATTTTAAAACATAAAATAGCTCAAATAAACAAGAACCAATATATCTACAACTATCAAGAACAATTTGAATCATTTAAAGATTCGACCTTCGTGATTGTTATACAAGTTCACCGAAACACAGAAATTATGTATCTAGATTTTCTCCTCGATTGTTTGAAGAGCGCACCTGGAATCAGTAACGCTTTACTTATATTCGCTCACGACTCCTTCGACGAAGATATCTATGCGCTCATTCATAAAATCCAGTTCACAAAATTTATGCAGATTTTCTATCCATTCAGTACACAGTTTTATCCTCAATGTTTCCCAGGCCCCGACTCCAAGTTATGTATCAATGACTTCCAATGTGAAAGTTCGATGTTGCGATTTGAAGGATTCACTCAGAAGAAACATTTCTGGTGGTGGCATGTTAATTATGTTTTCGATAAGTTGAAAATTTTGCAGGATTATGGAAATAGCATTTTGTTTTTGGAATCAAATCAATACGTTGTTAATGATTTTATTATCATGTACAAAACTATGGAGGCGTTGCAAAGACTCAAGTGTCCGGAGTGTGAGATGCTATGTTTGGGGTCAGCTCGTAATCCTAACGGGTATAAGTTCCTGGTTTACAACGGGAACGTGACAGTAACTAGATGGAACACGGTTCTCGGGAGCACAGGGTTCGCTTTCAACAGGACGGTTTGGAATAACATCAAGAACAACAGCGTTCTCTTCTGCGGCTACAACGACTATAGATGGGAGGTGTCTCTCAGATACTTGGGTTGGAAGAGACGGGAAGGTCAGTTCACGGTGATGGCCAGCGTGGCTCCGAGAGTGTTCTCTTACCGTGAATGTGACGGTCACGTCGACTGTTCTGTGGAAAGAATGGTAGGAGATGCTCAGACCTTCATAGAATCTGTTAGTAAGAACCTGTTTCCTCAGAGCTTGAAGATCATGAGACGGAGTAGGAGGATACAAGAAGTGGAGGGCATATATGGATCGTGGGAAGACGACCGAGATAAAGGATTGTGTATGTATATGTCTCAGTAGCTTGTTGGTTAACGTCATAAAGTACTATTTGTTACGTTTTGTACATTGTTTTATACGTATTTGGTCTTTCGTTATTTGGTGCAGTTATAGTTCAGAAATAGCAAAAAAATCTGAAATAATGTGTGTTTCATTTATTCTCTCAGTAATTACATCATCAAGTTAATAGTAGCTTAAAATATGATAGTCAATGACATGGATGGATATTTTGAATAAATAGAAATCTTATTTTTATCCTTATGTAAAAGTTCTACCGTATTTAACTTTTTCTCTTTTGCTTTGGACAAACAAGTGATACTTGATTCTACGGTAGGCAATATCGGAGGGCTGGCAGTCTGATTAGATTCCAAGGTCCATAAAACACCTCATAAAAATAGAAAAAAAAAACATTATCCTTACCAGCAGTCTTCACAATGTTATCCAGCACCTCTTGGGGTATGGCTTCTTCGCTGAAGCTCCTCACGGTTCTCCTCTTGGCCATGAGTTTGTAGTACTCCCGCGACTTTTGGAGGACCTCCTCATCACTCCTCCTCGGGGGCTGGTAGGGGATGTGAGGAGTATTTTCTGGTATAGCTGGCACCAGGCAGTCAGGGTCCTCTTCGTCTGGGAACTCTCGATCTGGAAATGGGACAGAACTAAGGTTTAGTCAAGATTTTTCATGTTTTTTTTTGTTGTTTTTGTCAAATCTGCAGAAATATAATAAAATAAAATAAAATATTCCGGGACATTGCATACAGCGCCATCTAGCCCCAACCTAAGGGGCTAATTGTCCCTGATTGGTTGATTTTATAAATCTTTATGATAATCAGAGAATTGACACCAAGGGTAACAGAATTTAAGCGACAAATGATTTTAATGCAAAACAGGCTAACTATATGTATATTACGATTTTTAACATCAGATAACAGTGACGTTAAACATCTCTGTAAGTATCTAAACTAAACGTAGCATAATACGTTTGTATACAAGACACCTATTTGTATAGGACTTATTCTTTCTGTGTCACAAGCAACGCATAAGATTCTTGGATCTATTGAACCCAATAGACACAGTATCGATAGCCTCATAACTACACATTACACGCATACATTGTTCACTGGAAATACAAATTAATTCAATTCTAACTCATCGACATCATTGTGTAGTTCAATGAACTGTGTTAAATCTATTTTATATTATCACGGTGTTATCTGGCATGATTACAAATTTGGTGGATGTTGTAATATTTTTTTTTTTTACAACAATAAGTTATCATATGAATAAATTGTATTGCAAATATATTTCATTTACAAGGAGTTAATTAATAAGCATGTTATTATTATGCATGTTGGTTATTATTAGACATAATTACATAACATTTAGATAATAACAAAGTAGTTTAAATATTAGACCAGGACTTTGAAAATAAAAAGTGGGTTCTTGTTGTTTAGACATCAAATACAAGCAATCAAAATGTCAACAAAAAATTGGAACTTTGATTTAACATTGGTACATTTTGACAGTTTGATAATTATGACAGTAGACAGATAACTTTCGAACAACTAAAAGGGACTTGGTCTAGACTTATATTTAAACCACATTTTGTAATAAGGCCCTAATATTAAAACCGCGTTTTGTAATAAGACGGAATGCTTTTCTAAATCTATCAAATATACATAATAATTTGTTTTGAGTTAAAAATATAAATAGTATTTGGACTCGATTAATAAAATCCACAAACGAAACCCAAACAGTAAAATGATAAGAGACTGGAAGTCACATGATAACAATATTATCTTATCTAGCCTGACCTAATTTTTGGGTCACTTGTAATACTTGTATTTGGGACAAAATATGCATTTTAATTTAAACAAATGTTTTTGACATTTCAATCTATAGAAAATAACTTTTTCTTTATTTTTTTTACTTATTTGTTCTTACTAATAATATAATATTTTATATGAAGCGATTTTCCAGTACTTACCAAATTATTTATTGTGACAAATGTTGCAAAAAGATGGCGCCACCCAAGCGCGTCAGACTTTGTTTGAGGGATAAAATCCGGCGCACTTGATAAGCGCCACCTCTTAGCAAAATTTGCTAAAATAAATTTGGTAATAGCTGAAAATCGCTCATTCGGAAACGGCTCCATATTTATATCAAGTATATGGAATAAAAAGTTTGTCTGAGAGTGTTTAAATCTGCTGTCAAGGCCTTTACGTACTACGTTATTATTTTACGTACCTCTGACGTACTAATCACGTAGGTAGGTACTTACATAATTTGAAGCATATTGGCGAGTGAATATAATTTGCCTTATGCTTTGTATTATAATAGGTATCATCATATTTGTATTAGGTAGGTACACGTATTAAACTGGTGTCTAGTTGTCTGCCATCCTTGATACGTATAATTAAATATAATAATTATAATGACAATATTATTGATACTCTCAACTGATGAAAAAAATATTTATTTATCATCAAAAAATCCTGTTTTGATTATGATTTTGAAAAAAGAGATCTTGTGAGCCAAATTAGGTAGATAGGGCCGACAAATTAGGATGAGGGAGAACTAATTAAGTTGCCCTATTTAAATATAATAAATGAGAAACAACACATACACACAAAAATGCAGGATTAGTGTTTACTTTACTTAAAAATAATTAGATATTTACATACAAAACTAAGGGCGGAAATGAATTAAATGCATTGGCATGAATTAAATAATGAATGCATTTCCGTACATTATGAATTGAAGGATTTTGATAAATAGTTATTCTCATCGACGAATGAATAACTAAATATATAAAACTCAAAGGTGACTGACTGACCAACATAGTGATCTATCGACCCACAACCCAAGGCACTGGACGGATCGGGCTGAAATTTAGCATGCAGGTAGATGTTATGACGTAAGCATCTACTAAGAAAGATTTTTGAAAATTCCACTTTTAAAGGGGTGAAATAGGGGTTGCAAGTTTTACTTCTTAATGCGAGCGAAGCCTCGATCACTCACTAGGAACCTATAACGCATTTGTCAAACTATACAGAGACTAAAACAAAAAACCCTACTAGTATTTGTTTTTTAAAGCTGTCGCATTCAAATTGCGAGATAAGATTCATCTTGACATTTGTTTTTGTATATATAAAAATATTCAACTAAGTTTCTTTTGCATTTATTCTCATTGTAAAACTGTTTACTTCATCACAGTTCAATATTCCATTCCCGATATGAGTAATTACTGAGATAATTGATGTTATTGTGGCCAGCGCAAACAAGGCATAGCTGCCCGCTTGGTGCATGTGCACTCCTTGCAATTACTAGTGTCCTTATTAGGAATGCAAACTGTTACTTTACTGTCGATGGACTATCGATAAAAAACAATATATTTTGTGCAAACAAGGCATAGCTGCCCGCTTGGTGCATGTGCACTCCTTGCAACTACTAGTGTCCTTATTAGGAATGCAAACTGTTACTTTACTGTCGATGGACTATCGATAAAAAACAATATATTTTGTGCAAACAAGGCATAGCTGCCCGCTTGGTGCATGTGCACTCCTTGCAACTACTAGTGTCCTTATTAGGAATGCAAACTGTTACTTTACTGTCGATGGACTATCGATAAAAAACAATATATTTTGTGCAAACAAGGCATAGCTGCCCGCTTGGTGCATGTGCACTCCTTGCAACTACTAGTGTCCTTATTAGGAATGCAAACTGTTACTTTACTGTCGATGGACTATCGATAAAAAACAATATATTTTGTGCAAACAAGGCATAGCTGCCCGCTTGGTGCATGTGCACTCCTTGCAACTACTAGTGTCCTTATTAGGAATGCAAACTGTTACTTTACTGTCGATGGACTATCGATAAAAAACAATATATTTTGTGCAAACAAGGCATAGCTGCCCGCTTGGTGCATGTGCACTCCTTGCAACTACTAGTGTCCTTATTAGGAATGCAAACTGTTACTTTACTGTCGATGGACTATCGATAAAAAACAATATATTTTGTGCAAACAAGGCATAGCTGCCCGCTTGGTGCATGTGCACTCCTTGCAACTACTAGTGTCCTTATTAGGAATGCAAACTGTTACTTTACTGTCGATGGACTATCGATAAAAAACAATATATTTTGTATTTCGTTTCAATGTAAATAATAAGAGATACTATGTTGATTCTATGGAAAGCCCCTTAAATATTGATTTAATTATAATGTTTAGGATCTGTTGCTAAATCGGCAACAGAAATTTAATATATAATACGACATACTATGTTGGTTGAGATACAGCTTAGTGATAGACAGACAGACGGACGGACAGTGGGTTTATATTAATATTGGTATAATAACGGACCCAGTAATCACGCTTTGTATACAGTGTTAGTACAGCCTAATTAATAACTAATTAAATATGCGGTTAGAATTCTAAAATGGAGGAATGTTACTATATTGCAAAAATTGAATTTACTTACCTATAAACAATTCATGCATATTTATTTACTCCTGGTTAACTACATCGTTCTAATACGTAATTAAAGTAAATTTATTGGTTTGTAGAAGTTTGTTCCTTTGAAGCAACAGATCATCGTGATTTTTGGTAAAGTGATAGTTTAGGATACTTACAAAAAAAAAATTGACATTTGTATACCGAAACTACTAGCAAAATGTAATAAATTATTAAAAAATAATATATGATTAAACGAACTTACTAAGTGAAGTTCGATCAATATTTCGACCCAACCAAATTATCTTCGGCATCTCATGACGAATGCACAATTAAATTACAAAACGTGAGTCCATTGTAACTTGTGATTTAAAAATTAACGAATTTCATTCCAAAATCTTGCATCCGTTATAACTTATGATATTACAAATTTACTTTAATCCCGGCATGGAAGTGTTATATCACTTAAAAACTTGAGCACAATTTTCTTTCGAAAAAGTCGGTAACCGTTTTTGCAGGTAGGTTTTCGGTAGGTAGGTAGATACGAAAATATTTCGACTCACCCAGATTATTTTCGGCATCTCATGATGATTTAAAAATGAACAAATTTTATTCCAAAACGTTGAATCCGTTAAAACTTGTGACTTGTTAAAAAATAATTACGAATATATTTAATTTGAAATTTTGAAGTTGCGCTAAGGCGCTTTACGCGTGCGTTGGTTGCCGTGCACGAAAAAAGAATGAGGACGACATCCAAAATGGTTACCAAGATGGCTTCCAAGTGAAGTTAGAAGGACTTTACTTGACTTGTATTGACTAAGTATAGTCAAATCACTATCTTAAATTCGTGCAAATGTTGCCTGTAGGATAAAAGTACTACCATGTTTATTATATCTGAAGCATGAAATTTACGAAATATAATTTATAATATAAAAGCGAAAGTTTATGCGTGTGTTTGTCACGGCTGAACCGATTCGGATGAAATTTGGTATGGAGGTAGATTAGAGATATCAAAACATTGGGTCTTATTTAAAAACGTGGGTTAACTATTAGTCCAGAACTTTGAAGATATGCAGTCCGTTGTTATTGTTCAAAATTTGTTTTCTTCTGTCATAATAAACAAATTATCAAAATATTACCAATGATAAATAAACATTCTAATTTGAAGTTGACATTTTGATTGTTTGTATGTGATGTTTGAGCAACAAGAACCGAATTTTTATTTTCAAAGTCCTGGACTAATATTTAAACCGCGTTTTGTAATATGACTAAGGCTTTTAATCCCTTTCTAACATAAGTAAAACCACGGGCCAAAGCTAGTAATTTAAAACGTAGGCATTCTGTGCATGGTTCAAATTACACTGAGTAATAATAACAAAACTATACGTAAGCATTATAATAGTTAGATCATTATGTGTTTAGTTTCTCGGAAGAACTTTGTACCTTCTCAGCAAGTTCTCAGCATGTCTTTTTTATTATTTTTGCACCAGCGACTGTATAATACTTGTTCTCAGTGGTATTGAACTTTAAAGAAAAGAATACTTATATCTTTTACTTTCAAGTAGGTATAAGTTTTTTTCAAGAATAACTTTGTTGGAAAAATAAACTAAAGACTGAAAATGGTATGAATGAGGCTCGCTTGCACAATACATTTTGTTGCAAAATCAATTACTTATTTGAGATGATAAAAAATCACAAATACAGAAAGCATAACATTTTTTCTGTATTCTGAGTTTTAATTATGATGCCAATAGTTAATCAAACGATTTCTTCTGTCTTGTATGTACGAGTTCATTATGTGTGTAGTTACATATAACTTTCCTTACACAAAATAATAGGTACTTTTTACACTTTATTTACACTACATGGGTAGTATCTCTCGCCGGTCGAACCTGGACGAGACCACACCTGGCACAGGGCCGAGACTGTTGGCATGACAAGAGAGAGGCCTACACCCAGCAGTGGGAAAAACCGGCTCTGATGTTAGTGATAGCTGTGGGTAACATAGTAAATTATTCACTTTTACCAAGTAAGTACAATCAAAGTAAGTTTGGTAAATAGAATCAAATATTCTATTCATTATGCGAAGCACCCAATCGTTCTAGAATATTAAACTCTGTTGTGACCTAGAAGTTATGTTGACCTTAAGGTTGGAACAAACTGGTGCATATTGACCTTGTGGCTACGAGGTTTCTTGGAACTTCTTTGGTATTGTGCATTTGCATTTGTTTTAAGCGAGCCAGTGGTACCCGGTCCTGCTTTTGCTATGCTATGCATTTAATATTATTTTTGTGTTTGACAATATTTTTGGTTAGCCAAAAATACAGTTATGGAGGTCGTTTAAAACTATATTGACTACCGACCCGAAATGAAGGATCACAGCATTGCAAATATGTCCGAACCGCAGCAAGAGTTTGAATCTAAAATGGTTTCTCACTTTCGCAGGGCCCAATTAAGTAAACAGTTTTCACAGCACTCAAAATGTTTGTCGAATTGTTGACCTCTCCCTCTACTTTAAGTTAAAGTACCTACTTGAGTAAAAAATATGTACGTCTACTATTATTTGATTACTCATCCAAATACTGACCGTATAAACCAGTGAGCTTACATACATATAATATCATTGGTATAAACCGGCGCTTATCTTGTTTGCCGGTGACGAATTAATAGAAAACTCGGTCCAGTCAGTAGCCTTGGTATTCAGGAAAAACAAACCGACGCACGCGATTACAGCATTCGTAGCAACACGATACCATACTGGGTTATCTATACTCCGATAGCGGAACAAGAAGAATTTGGAGCATGGCGTCGGTATGTTGCTGTCACGCTTGCTCAGGTCAGCTAACAAGCGTGCATGAGCTAGATGACAAATTCTTCCTGCCCTTGAAAATTAACTAGCTATTAGGTATATAATTATACCTGACTCGGCTAGAATTTCCAAATAATATAATGAATTGTTTGTATTTATAACAAAAAAAAAAACTTAGGAATTTTCTTACAAAATACAATAGAAAAATGTACTCATGCGTAAAAAATCAATGGTATTGTATCAATAAATACCTACTGAATAAATACTGTTATGAACTACCTGTGGGCTTATAGTTAGTACTGGAATGTTAATAAATTATTGATTCGAGTTGTTTTATTAATGCTTATTTATATTGATGTCTAATAGTCCTGTATGTGATTCAAACGCCGAGAGTTCAACTTTACTGCTCATAAAGATTGCTATTTTACTGCAATTCTATGACTTACTTTATAAACGCAGAAGCTAATTTAATTGTACTTTTGTACCTATGTTTATTCCTAAATTTACTGCTCTGTTCGTATTTTATCTCCGGTCATAAATTAGTCGATTGAGGAAATATGACGTATTACGAGTACTAACACAATGTAAAGGTCATTTAACTGAGGCAGAAAGTTAAAAATATTCATATTTAGGTACCTTTACATTTGATACATACCTTAAAAATGCATTTCAACTTTGTTGTTATTCAAAACGTTTATACATAATACATTGCAAATCAGTTACTGGTTACTGATTTGCTATGTATTTGTATGTATTTTGTATGTATGGTGTATGAATTCAGGTGTTACTGGGCAAAAATACATTATTTATGCTAGAATAATTTAAAATGCGCAAATTATTAAAGAATTTACGAGTAAGTACCTACTTCAGGAATAAGATCATATTTCAGTATCTTTGAAAACATATTCATAAACAAAGCTGATGTTAATTAAAGCCCAAAAGCAAACAACACTTACTTACTTTTTTATTTCGATTTTACAAAATAAAATGTTATTGTGTTGTATTATATTCCTAGACCCAGAACCATGTTATAGGTGTTTTTATATTAAATTTATAGCGACATGTTGTACATATATGTACATACATAATATTTTAATTTTATTTCCAATGTTATGTTCATTTTTGCTTGATATTTGCACTAGGTATATGGGAGTATAGAGTTCTGTATATCTTACTCACATCTATATTTACATACCTATATCCCGCAATCCGAAACAGGTAATCTTAATCAACAAATTGATTCAATACGTAGACACATACCTACTTTTTTAGTTTCCAGTAAGAATTTAATTTACCGATAGGACGCTTGAAGCGACAACTGCATAAGCGATGCTGTGGTTGTATATAGAACAAGCCTTTTGCTGTATTTTTTTGTAAATTCCAAGTTTTTAAGCTTAGTAATAATAGTTAAAAGAGCACCACATAATGCTACCGTCAATTTGATGAATTATACTCCCACTCGCGTCTTGTGCACTTAAAAATAGACTAGAAACAGTATTTCTAGCATCAAGAATAGCTCTTTTTATAGCATGAGATACCAACTCGTAACGAGTAACAAAAAAGCACGCAACTAACCTTTTTTACTAGCGCCGGTTCGCGCCAATTTTTCCTTTTTTTCTTCCTGCCTCCTGTAATGAGTTTCCATTTTGTTTTTGTGGAGTATTGTAAACGTTATAAAGCAGATAATTAGTGCTGTGTAAACTATGAAGCAGTTTTTTTCTAGTGTCCAAACGGCAAGAGATATTACGTTCATTGTTTTTTATAAATTAGCTACATACACGCGTTAGTCTGTGGTCGCGGCGCGCGAGTTACTGTACTGTTGTGGTGTTGATAGTTGAGGTACGGTACGTGCAGAGTCGTAGCGATAAAATGGTCAGTGCACGTGAACTTATTTGTACCAGACTACTAGTGCATGTGTACTTGAATCCAATATAGGTCAGGAATATAGGAACTCATTTGTCAAATTAGCTCAGAATTATACTGACGGATGTTCTTGTCTTTGAATTTTGGGCAAGAAATTATGACTGATTTGTGTCGTATTTTTCTCGTCACACGGTATGAAGTAAAACAACAAATAATTATAACTGTATTAAATTTACTGGTATTATTACAGTAATTTTCAGACTTAACTCTGATAATGATAACAATTTAAAAAAAATATTACAATATTTTGTTGTACAACCATTAATTGACATAATTTTGGCATATTTAATACTTTTTAATTTAAAAAAACAATTGTTTCAGTCATTAAAGCCGGTTACGTAATTAGCATTTTCGATTATGTTAATTAATATCTAAATCGACAATATATTTGGTAGGAAGGTACCATGTTCATTCAAAGGCTTGATTATCATTAACTAGCTGTGCCAGCGACTTCGTCCGCGTGGAATAGTTATTTTGGGCATCATATTTATTTTTGCAAGCCACCTCTTCAGCTTTATAAATTATAGCTGTTACCCATGACTTGAACTGTTTTCGCAGAGCACGCAACGGAAGATATCGAGAAGGAAGTTGGAACGCCCTTAAAGATGAATAATTTTCCCCGTTTTTTCCATATTTTCCATTGTTTCTTCGCTCCTATTAGTTGCAGCGTGATGTTATATAGCCTAAAGCCTTCCTCGATAAATGGTCTATCCAACACAAAAATAATTTTTCAATTCGCACCAGTAGTTCCTGAGATTAGCGCGTTCAAACAAACAAACAAACAAACTCTTCAGCTTTATAATAATATAGTAATTAGTATAGATAAGTATTTTAAATCCGATTACTGCGATTTTTACATTAATAATTTCTTCATATTATATTTTCGAACACATATTATAACGTTGTGATGAAGTAACAAAACAATAAATACAATATGATGACAAAGAGAAACAAAAAAAACTAAATGTGGCAATTAAAGTTATTTCTAAGATCTCATCTTTCATTGCATTTTATTCACGAGTCATTTTTGTATTTCCTTGATTATCGTCATCATAGGTTATATGCCATTCTTATTTGGGTCATAATATAGGTAATGTGTTACCTTGTTAGTAAGGAGCGCCAATACATGCGCAGAGGCAGGGTTGTGAAATGATGCTAATTTCCTATCAAGAAACCGGTGGACCTTTAGATACTAGGCCAAGGAAGTTAACTCCCTTTTACCTCCAAGAAACTTATTGGAAAAATTATTTAAATTATACATACCTACCATTATACCTACCCACTCTAGGTATACTACTAAAATATAATAGAACAATAATTTTATTTATTAAACATGTCATGTGATCATAAACTTACTGCTAAATATACGTTAGCAATACTAGTAAACTATGCTAAGGTGTAATTTATTCAGGGGCTTTGGAAGATTATTATACTATAAAGTGATTTGCTACTTCTTTTCTCCAGGCTCTCTATGATAATATTAAACTGGTAAGTAAAGCCCGTATCAGAGTGGCCACCCTTGGCGTCGAGAGTTTTTAAATTACTCCAAAGGACTCTGATATAGTTTAAGGATTGTATTAATAATATTGTAAGCAAGTGTGGCTCAGCGGTTCCAGAGTCTGCTTTTTATCTAGCCGCACCCTGGTTCGAATCCGGTACTACACAAATGACGTGTATTTACAGGTTATGTGTGGATTTGCACTCGCTTAACGGTGAAGGAAGACATCGTGACGAAACTGACATGAGCACCACAAATATCCGAGGTCATGTGTCTTCCGTGGAAGGACCTGGGCGCCCACTACGATGTATCTGCACAAGAGAACTCCCCTAGCAAATTATTTTTTTGAGAGAGATTAATAACAGGAACCAGTAGTCGGCACCTTTTTTGCATGTTATCCGACCATTAGCTATTTATTGTAATAAATTACCTAGGTATTTTTACTTTCTTTTAAAACTTGTATTTATATTACGATTAGTCCTGTGTACTTACACATTTTGTTTTAGAATAAAATTAGTTACAGAGAAATGTTACAGAGAAATAAATTTATTGATATAATATATAAATGATGAGCGTCACATTATTTCATTCCAAAAATACCATTGTTTTCGAAGAAGTTTTATTATTTGTATTCTGTGGTTTTATAGAAAAGCTAACTAATAACAAGTTTTCCTGCAGGTGGGGGAAAAAACCACAGACTTACAACCGATGACGTAATCAAAATGTTAAACAGTTACCTAGTGTTTTGTTATTTTTAAGGTTGAAATAACTTTGGATATTTAAAAATTATGTATGTTGACTTAATAACAAGAAATATAAGAAAAAATACATATATAACTCAGATAAATTTGACAACAAATTGCATCAAATCATCCATCTTTTTCATAAATGCATAGCGTGTAACGTACTTTATAGGATTAATTTTGTTATTGGATAGTAATCAAATATTATTACTACCTACTAGTACCGTGGTATGGCGCTAGATGTCGCTAAAAGATGCACGGTGAATTTTAGTTTCTAGTTTTATGTTATATATGAGTAACAAAATTAAAATTATTAAAAGTTGAGTGTTTTAAGTAATAAATACATAATAAACAATGTTAATAAAAAACACCAAAACCACACTCAACATTATAAGAAAGTTGCGTAGTCTATTCGTTCATATCTGTGCCGCATTTCAAAATCAACACACCTGTTTCTAGTATAGGCTTCTCATGATAATAAATTCATTTCAGAGTACAGCAACCTGATTTCCACGAAGCACATCTGTGAATTTAAATAATAATGACAACTTAATATGGAGCCTTATTACAACACGAACTTTAACTATTAGTCCGGAAGTTTTTTATTTATTTATTTATTTCTTTCTTCATTTGGGTTAAAACTAAACAGTTTTGCACACTTATGAAAGTCAAAATCTAGTAGGTACATAATAAATAATGCCAAAGGCATACTATAAAAAAAATGCATTCATTCATAAAAACAAATTCAAATAGAATTGTAAATAAAATAGAAAATATCTTAACTACAACTTAACTTAAAATATTAAGTCTGTTTTTGTTGTTCGAAATTTGTCTGTCTACTGTCACAATAATCAAAATGTCAAAATGCAACCAATGATCAATCTATGTTCTAATATGAAGTTGACATTTTATCGTTTGTTTGTATTTGGTAAACAACAAGAACCGACTTATTATTAGGCATGTGACGATGCCCAGCATAAACAATGAGAGATGCGTTGTAAACTTCTCGCGAGTCTCGTCCTATCAGAGCCCAGGATACCGTATCAACCAATGAGAGCACCTGTTACTAACTTCACCATTTGGTCACCAGAGAGGGTAGTGGATCACTGGATCACCTTCCGTCATAGCGTCGTTACTTCTCGAACTGAGCACACGTTCTTCGAGTTAACGCTTTTTCAAGCATTCTCAATTAATTTTCAAAAAATATTAAATCTTAACGCTTGTTTTTGGATTAAAATTTCAGTAAAGTAAATCGAAAGGATTTCTAAGAAATCTACAGCAGAAAAGTCTTCTGTGTATTTCATGTAAATTCAGTGTAGATTTGTAGATTTTTAAATGCAACGGTTTTTTCAAAAACCCAATGGACTATTATAGTGTGTGAATTATTGCTATTCTGAAATATTTAATTCTAACGGTTTTTCGTAAAAACCTTATGGACTATTTCGTGCGTGTTAAGTGCAATTTTGTGTTATTTAAATCAAACGGTTTTTCAGAAAACCTAATGGATTGTGATAGTGAGTGATTTAGTGCTTTTCTGAAATATTTAATTTATTTCAACGGTTTTTTTTTTCGGGAAACCTGATAGACTGTCATAGTGCGTGAATAAGTGTTATTTGCCAATATCATACGGGTTTGCAATGTTTTCGCGGGGCCCGTTGGCTCATCGATAATCGGGTCGGCGAAGATCGTATAATGTCGTCTTCAGCAGATCAAAATTTCGGCAGCAAGCGCACAGCCTGCGTGCTACTTCGCACAGGCTCACTGATGCAGCGGCAGCTCGTGCTAAACGGCAGCGGCGCGTTACTGGGCGGCCATGGTCTTCATATATACGAGATAGTTGGACTCTTCTTCAACGTCGGAAGGATCAAGTATCTGGGTGAAATGGACGTGATTTGGTGAGTCCATTCCAATTTGATTTATGTATATAGCTATATTATCAAGCCTTTCTTATTCAAAGCTTGATAGACCAGATCGGTTTCTTGAGAATTATTATTCAATATCTCCAAGCATATCACGCTAATCATTATAATAGCTGGCCGCATTTGGCAAGTAATAATTTTTGAAGTTACTTTCAAATTCATTTAATTTTAATAAATGGCTAGCATTTACTTCTGTAATTGCGTCGAAAAGTAGCTCGACATGTGCTATAGTTCAGTTACTTTCAAATTATTCGTGAAATTTCGATCATCCTATACCGGTGTCGTTTCCTTGCGCCTAGCCCAACGGTTAAGGTTGCATTAAATCACCTTGCACTGGGTGACACAATAGCCCGTTTTGAAACTTTAATGTTAACACTGTACGCCATTATAAAACCTAAACTTTATACGTCATTGTAAAGCCCCAACAACAAGCCTCAATCTGTTCAAGCCCTGAACATAATGGACAACCCACGTGTTTCTAAAGGTCAAACATTTGGACGGTGAAATACAATACTCAATACAGGACTAACCTCGCGCTCGCCTAACACAGCGCCACGGGGCAGATGTTGCAGTACACACGTGCGAATATAATACATCTTTATTGTGCACTTGAGATGGGGCAATGCAACGCTAGCTACAGTAGTATACATATCAAATCAAATCAATATAACATCAACAATAAAAATCAAACAAAACTTAGCTGCATTACGTGGCATTACGTAAACGAACGTTATACGGGCGCTCTTATAGCTCCATAGTTTCGTCAGTGGGGATAGTAAAATGTTATCAATGAACTATGAAGATGTTTGCTGAGCACCTGCCAGGCCTGAAACAGCTGTCTACACAACTTTGTCAGTTCGACCAGTTTGTCATCCTTTGAAGTTGGATTCCAGAATCTGCGACAAATACGTCGAAATTCTGCTACACTCATCCGTGTTAATAAGTTTATTGTAGAAATTATGATGTTACTGATACAGGGTTTGCGGAAAACCTAGAATCCACCGGGAGCGTATCCTGGCTGGATCACAGCATAAGAAGTTAAGGAAGGATCTGCGAAAGATACCCCCTAATTATGAGCACCTTTCCTAAAGGTGCACGTCCGCGATTAAATCCGGACGGGGCACTGAATAAGTGTGAATAAGTGGATAAGCCTACGCTACACTAAAGAAAAGGGGCTAGAAATCTAAACTATGTCACAAGAAGGCGTTGCAACCAGATCATTAATTCGGTTATTTATGAGTTTATGCCAGATAGGTCGGTCAGGGGTTTACAGAGGCTGTCTTCGAGCGTATCGAGGGCAGTGGCAGTGCGCTTTGGAGCTCCGGAGGCCCTTCTCGATGTTTTCACGAGAATGCGCTAACCATTTACCTCTAAACCATTACATGTCCGTCCCATCTGCACATATTATACTGATAAGCACTAAGCAATGCACAATGGATGTAAGCTCACTTGGAGAGTGACTAGAGTTCCTACCTGATGATGCATCACAACTTAATCACAAGTGCTTAAATTGTGCAATTTAACCCAGAATAGTTACTATCCAGTTGCCTAAAATTAATTGCGTTTCATGTCCAGTCAATATTAAAAACCTTCGTCCTTCAGGGCTCTGCATTCAGTCCAGGTGATAGAGGGTCTAAACTTCCCGAACAAGTAACTACAATCTCGGTTTTCTCGAAGATGTTCTTAATAATGACAGAGATGTAAGATAAACCGACCGATCTCCTACGGGAATCGTCTGAACCAGAACTTATTTTCAAATCCATTGAGGCTGACCCTCACATTCTTAATCATTGGATTCCCTGAAAAGAAATAACTATAGTCAAGCTGGATATCTCGTCAACCTACTTCCAGATCAGTTCAAGAGTACCATAGTCGCTCCGTGCGCATGGTCTAGATGAACTCCTTCCATTATGCTGCGCCTTATGCATAGAAGTTGGTGGATGATATCATCGCAAAGCCGGTCAGGAAAGATGCCATTGTAACCAAAAGGTCGTTGCGTGAAGAAAGAAATAAAGAGGAAAAGCGGAACAAATTCTATATCTGTATATTTTTGTTTTCTAGACAAGTCAAGGAATAAAGTTACAGCAGAGTATCTACAGGGGAGTAACAGACTGGTATTATAAGCGAAAATGGTCAGCAGAATAAAGGCTCAGACATAGTTTAGACTTGCTTTGGCAGAAACATGAGAGGAAGGGTAGTGAACTACAAACGTGATGCAACTCGAACAACCTGGTAGTAGCCGAACAGCGAAAGAAAGCATTTCGTTCGCCCGTCGTTAAACGTCGTTGATCTCTATACAAACAAACCCAATGATAATCTATATAGAAAACTTTCTAGTTCCGGTGGATTGGACGACAGAATCCCACTGCCTCAGATCAAAGCCAAAGAACTTTAAATTTGAAAAATTGTTGGTGAGATGAAATCACTAGAAACGGGTCTCAAGCATAAAAGGGCCCTAAATTGGGATCAAATTGGAGATCTTCCTTCTTGGAGCCGCCGTAGGCCTGTGATATTTACAATTTAGAAAACATTATATTAGCATGGTATCCGGCTTAAAGTATGAAGGAAATTTCAAAACCAAAACCTCTACTGTATAAAGAACACAAGTATCATCATAATATCACATAAGTTTATTAATTTAGCATATTTTTGATATCTTGAGGAGGAATCGTGCATAGTTTAATGTCGTTAACTTTTGGAAAGCCATATTGAAATTAAATTCATTTATGTTAATATGATATGATTTATGAATATTTATTTACCTTTACAGATTCTCGGGTCTTACGCCTGGTATTTTTAAGGTATCAGTGGGTCCGTAGCCTATAAAGAGACTCCTTTTACAATATACCTAATACACAAAAAATATGTAAAATAATTACATTAAGTGAATGTAAGGGTGCCAAAATAACTATGGCAGACATGGTGTTAATGCAGGCTTTTTGGTGTTGAGTTATTCATTGTCTTAATTTAACTAGTCTATTAGACGGAAAGGCACCCACTAGTTGTGCCTCATTTATATAAAAATTTGGAGGATGAGGCCTTATACTTATAATTTTACACAAAAATAAAATTTGTATTATTAGTAGAGACGATGCCCAGCATCCCCTTAAGGGCTCCTGGTGAGAGACTTCTATGACGGAAGGTGATCCACCACCCTCTCTGGTGACCAAATGGTGAAGTTGGTAACAGGTGCTCTGATTGTTTGATACGGTATCCTGGGCTCTGATAGGACGAGACTCGCGAGAAGTTGACAACGCATCTCTCATTGTTTATGCTGGGCATCGTCTCTGCTAATAATACAAATTTATTTTTGTGTAAAATTTGCATATTATTTTCAAAGTACTAGTCTAATATTAAACCATGTTTTGTTATAAGACGGATTAACACGTGAGACAACTGTATGTACTACCTCTAGTGAGGGAACGCAGACGAAGCATATAAAGAGTTTCACGAACAAGAATAATTAAAATTAGCTCATAAATAGCGGAGTGATCGCGTAACATAATAAAAAAATAATATGAAAAGAGAAAAATGAAAAAAATACTTTCAGGAGAATTAACAACCTGCTTATTTCAAGTGTGGGCTACAAATACCAAGTTGTTCCGTGATTACTTTTAATTCTCTTCAGCAAAACCGGTTGTTCCGTTGAAAAAAATTTGTACCCACGACGACACAACTAACCAACTGTATGGACAGATTGTATTAGCGAAAAAAACTTTCAGAAGACTTGATATATTATAATAAGTTAAAAGTACTTAGTAAGTCAAAATGTTTATAATTTTCTTCAACTTTGTGTAAACAGTCTAGATTCCGTATTTGTTTACTTACAACAACAATTTTTTTTACAATATAATGTATGTACCTATATAAAAAAACTAATTTAATGGTCAAGATTATTATTGGATTTTTTGTAACTGTAAGGCACTACACTACAAACAAATGCCTATTATTCACTAACATATTACAAAATTTTATCAAGTTGCAATCGCAAAACCGAAAAGCGACAGAGTGCATAGTTAATATGATAATTTAACGGCTTGTTTATTAAAATCTACCCAAATATGGGGGCAAAAAATGAGTGTTATTTATTAAGATTGTTCCAGAAATAAATCTACTGCATGTTAAATATCGCGCCTCGGTGCTAATGGGTAAAGTTAGTATTGACGCAAGCAGACGGCGTGCGCTTGCGCATTCATTAACAACAAGCTCTATGACTTTATTTACTAATAAAAAGTCATAGAGCCATAGAGGTAGGTCTTCCAGCAGTGTTTCGAGGACAAGAATGCTTTTGTCTACTTGAATTCGTGATTTGTTTGCATAAAACTGATTTTATGACTTTATTTACCGTTTTTGTAGTCTTTTTTCAAGCACTACCGAGGCTCCTTGTTTTCTATACAGTAATCATTCAGCTTTGACTGTGTAATATCTCTAAAAAATAACGTACTTTGAAAGTCATACTTAGGTTAAACTTTGTAAGTGTTAACTTATGTTTGTCCCTTCTTTACAAGCATCGCTCTGACCGCAGAACCAAATTGTATGAAACTTGGCATGAAATATTTGACCCTGGACTAACCACATATAGTATTAAAACAAGTTAAGTTTATGCAAGATCAATTCTTAGAAATAAAAGTTATTAAAACCAATTTGGTTCTAAAAAATTGCTCATATGATGTCGTATTTTCTCATGCATAACTGGTCCTGTGACATTAAAATGGCACATTACGTATGTTTACTAAACAATTATCGAATCCCAAATTCGTGTGGTCATAACGAAATCCGTTAATCGGTCGATGTTTTTGACTATAAAAATAAACACGATAATTAGAACCTCTATTAGCATTTTCACACTTTTAAACTCAAGGAGCGGTTAGGAAAAACCTGCAATTGACTAAATAAAAACAAAGTTATAAAAAATAGTCATAGATATGGATGCATTGTGCGTATATCCGTATTGAAACGGGTTATAATTTGATAAATCAAATTTATTACTACTATTATCATTATGACGAGACTATTATTTATTTTAAATTCAGATACCCTCTAGATACACAGATACACTTATATTTTATAAAAATGAGCTTATCACTGTTAAGTTTAATATAATAACATAACATAGAATTGAGTCTAGTGTTGAATATATCCACCTCAGGGATTTTAGCAATCATATCGTTGAGTCTGGCGTGTACCTGGCAGTATACTAAAAAGTTTTCGGCGAATATTACTCTGTGTTATTTCTATAACACAGAGCTGCTGCTGTTTTCACATTGAATCAACTATTTTATCTTGAATTTATTTTTATAATTCATTTAAATTCTGAATATAGTAAATCAGTAAACAACTAACTATACTACATTATGTATTTAAATATTTTTAAAAACTTTATAGAGAATTGGGTTACTTTTCGATTACAATTTGTAACCTAAATGTAACTTTTTTACGTGGGATAGTTTTACGTTTGACTACAGCCTGCCTGATGTTAGCATTGCTGCAGCCTAGGGTACAACACGCTGACCAAGAAGATACCTAGTTAGATTTGAAGACCCCTGGATTGTAGTTCGCAGGAAACACAGCTTCCGGGTAAAGTGTTCCAAAGCTTTGACGTCCGTACAATAAATAAAGAGGCAAAACCCTCTGTTCGACACTTCGGCACTTCCACCGTAAAATGGTATCTACCTGCGGACTTTATGTTGTTACTTGTTCGGCAAGGCTTGAGGCAAACTGATATAAAAAGCTTTATTTATATGAGCAAAAATCATATGTCAGTTTTTAATTACATTGTACGAAGCTTTTTAAATGAAGTAGATTAAAACACATTTACAAACACGTGAAGCAAAGTAACAGTGTGGTAACAGTTATGTCAGTTACGTAACCAATTTTTAGATTTGAGAATTTAATGGTAAAGTCGTGTGTATATTAATTGAAAGTTTAGACTAAAGTTTATTTTACCAGTATCTCTCAGTATTAAATTATAACAATGGGTAAGGTTTGTGAGTGAGGGTGATTGTAAGTATGTCTGTTTAAATTTCTGATAGGGATTTGATTTCTTTACGAGATAGTTTAGAGTCTTACTATACTCGTAATCAGGTTATTTTTATCCCGAATTTTAGTTAGGTTATTTAACGGAGGTGACACCGGGGGGCGTACAAGTAAAAAAATTAATAAAAAAAGCCTTTATTTGTACTACTCTTAATATATATGATATTTAACGATAGAGAAAACTTAAACACTAATTGTATGGATCAAATGTTGGTGATATACACCTCAGTTTGTATGCTTTTTATAAATAATAAAGTTTATTTATTGCTTAATATAACTGTTAACATCATAATTAATTGTTTATCTGTGTCACTCATAGATCACAATACTTAGCTAGGTATACATATATATATTAAAAATAATATTACTCATTTTCTTCTTTTGCTGGAATACATAGGTAGTTAAACAATTAATTTCCAGGTTACAAATACTTATTGATATTTCATATTGAATCATATTTAAAAAGTTAATTAAAAAAGTATTGAGGTACAACTTTTGAAGCTCTAAAATATATACATAGGTAGATTGCAATTGTAAACTAAAATTAAGGCAGCCTATGTTCTTGTCATTTTTATTGTAATTAGGTATTTACCACATGTACAAAAATAATATAGTACAAGTATGAGGGTTCAATTTACACGTATGTATGTTTACATTGGTATTTACTTAAGATATAAAGAAAGATGTGTACTTATACTTTTATGTACCTATTTACTAATTATTTATTCTTTTAGTGTTTCTTTAGTTTTATTTGTTTAGAGTAGCAGCAGCTTCATCAAGCGTAGGCCTCCCCCTGACAAAATATATCAATACAAAGCTGATATTTATTAAAGTTATTTATTTATTTACTTACTTAATTAAAACGGTAACAACCAATTACATTAATTAAGAGTTAATTATTCACTTAAGTAGCAACTTAATTAGATATCTTTAAAATTAATAAGTATCATTACGTTCACAAAAAGATAACAATAAATTATAAATTACATTCAACTTGTCACAAAAAATATCAAACGGGGGATAGATAGATGTTATGATTTACTTTCTTACATGTATGTAGTATTTTTCTCATACACTTATAATATGTATAGCAGTAGTTAACTATAACATATGTACATAGGTATTTATTATGGAAACACTAATATATTTTACTTACATGAAGCTATGGAACCGTTCATTATATAGTTAACATGGGAAATATGATCCTAATCTACACATATGCACACATGACTGCTCCGTTAGCTTAGTTGGTAGTGGCTCTGCTCTGGCTCTTAATCTAGGGGTGCGGGTTCGATTCCCGCATGGCACAAGTAATTATGAATATTAAAATTTGTAATTACCTGTGTTAAGTCTGGTCGTTTCTATGTATAATAAGTATGTATTTACAAAAGAAAAAGTATATATGTATTATATCCGTTATCTAGTACCCATGATACAAGCGTAAGCTTAGTATGGAGCTAGATGGCGCTGTGTGATATGTCCTGAAATATTTATTTATTTACATACAATAATTTTACACATATATTTCTTCCATGCCAGGGGGTTTTGGTCTACTCCCCCATGAGGACCCGTCAGCTTGGGAGAGGGTCTTGTTCCTTTGAATATGTTGTTTTGATTGTAGTTGTTTTGAGTCGGGGTTGCATCATTAATGTTATTGCGGCTTAGTGCTTGTTTTTCAATTTGTTTTTTGATATTTTCTTGGAGCTTGTAGATGTGGGCCAAGTATTCTGTTTTGAGATTGTTTCTGAAAATGTTATTTGTTTAAGGTTTTTTGGTTCATCATCTAAGATTAAATTTTTATCATATTTTATCATCGCTCCTTTCTCTTCACTTTGTTGTTTTTTGATCTCATCGTCTCATTCTTTTCTTTTTTCTAGTACTTTTCGTGGGTAGTCTTGAGTAATATATAACCTGCGTTCTCAAGTGCTTTCTTTTTCTTCCAAATATCAATTTTGGTTTGCATTGAGTGGAACAATAGCACTGGTCTTATTATATTACTATTTTCCTTTCCCAACCGCTTAATGCAGGTGAAATCCAGTGGAGTACAAAAAATTTACATGTTATCCTTGAATACTTTGGTAACTTTATTTTCTAAATCTTTGTAACTTTTTTCTGTCTCATCCAATCCAAAAATAATTATATTTCGTTTTCGTATTTCTTTTTCTATTAAGTCCAGTCTTGAGTCTTTTTCTTCTAATTTTGTTTCTATTTCTGAGATGTGATTCTCGAACAAACAACATTTTTGATCAATATTGTCGTTTAAGTTTTTGCTAATGGATTTTGTCATTTGGTTCATGTCTTCGCGTATAGCTATTACCACTTTCATCAAATCTTCCATCGTAATTACACAAATAATTGGGTCTTGGTGTAGTAAACTTGGGGTAGCTGAATAATATTTTTCTTGATATGAATCGTAAAATTCTTGTTGTTATTTTACGTGTTTTTGCACTGTTCTGTTTATAAAACACAGTATTTTTTACGTAACACTGTACACTGCTTGTTACTACACACTAAACATTAGTTCAGAGATCGGCAAACTGATTTATAAATTTTTTTAGTATAAGTATTAGCGGCCCGTGTTGACGTTTCGACGATCGTGACGCAACCCCGGGGCGTACAAGTAGTACCAATAAAATATCTAAAACTAGTACACAAATGTAACCTGCACAGTTTTGGAACGATAGCAACTATAATCGAGCGATCTTTAAAGCGAGAGTGAATCGGTTCTTACCGGTACGCTCCATTTTAAGCCATAGCCTTTGCTTACCATCAGGCAATCTTTAAGTCGTATTTCCTCATGACTGAGGGTCGTGACTCCCCGCAGAATTAATTCGTCAGGAGAGTTCTCTTGGGCAGATACATCGTGGTGGCCGCCCAAGTCTTTCCACGAAAGACACATGCCCTTGGATATTGTGGTCCTCAAACATGTTTTCCTTCATCGTTAAGCGAGTGCATATCCACACTTAACTTAAAAATACAAGTCATTGGTGTATGGCCGGATTTGAACCAGGGTGCGTCTGGATGAAAAGCAGACACTGGAACCGCTGAGCCACACTCGCTTTTTTGGCCACACACAAACCCGTATTAGTATAAAAAAATTTAGGTAGTTAGCTGATATTAACCACGAAGCAGGAAAAAGAAACATACTGTACCAGCCAATTTTCCTCAAAAAAATATATCATAAACATACTCAATAACTATCATAAAAGTAACGAAGTGAATATACAATCTAATATGGCTAATCAATATGGTGGCTTTTGCATCTTATGAAACATTACTAAAAAAATTAATAGAAATGTTATTTTATTGTCAAGTGTGCATTTATGTTGTATCCTCTTGCCCAAATAAATAAACACGTCTTGTATGTAGGTAGCTGAAGGATATAATTAATAATACTCAGGACATACTTGAGACACTGTTGAGAAAAAATAAAACAAATATGAATTAAACAACATTCGGAATTAGTCGTGACACAAACAAATTCCGTGAAAATCATTTAATATATCTGTTACGGCTAATACCCGAAGTGCGGCTACACCTAGTTTTAGCCGGTTAGAACTAGGTGTAGCCACTTAGTCTTGGTTAAACCCCGAATCGAGACATGTTTTGAAAGAAGTTGGCGACACCTATGAGAGAAGTAAAGTGGCTGTAATGCAGTTTTCTTATATTCTTCTTACAACAAAATGTCACAGAAATCACAATTTTCACAAATAGAGCCACAGAAACGGTCATGATTATTAAAGAACTGAACACAACGTTATAATACTCCGGAATATCTTCAAAACTACTATTGGATATGGCACAAGATAAAAACACAATAATGGCCACGACCATCGTTGAACCGAATAAAATCCTCTTCTCATACCGAAAATTCATGTTTATGACCAAAACCAGTTTGATATATGCTACTATTATGGCGCTCAGTGACCAACATACAGTAATAGTGAAGATGAAATGAAATCTTGCGATATATATCATTATAGTCAAAGCTATCTGAATCGCTAGTATCGTTACTATCATTGTTAAAACTCGTACCGTTCGTTGTTTTAGAGTCAACAAATATAATCAAGTCAAATACTAGCCAATAACACAGCATGTGTGCAGTTCCAAAGAGTATCTGGTTGATGCTGATGAAGTTCTGCAGGGTCCTCCACCTCGGCATCAAATACCAGGATGTTAGCACTAAAGCACAGCAAGATAATGATGTCACAGCACCTGTTACTTCTAGGACTTTAACAATTATATCGTAGTATTTATATTCCAGATTTAAATCCTCGTATTCTTCATCTGTGTAGTTCATTTTCAACGAGGCTGGTTTTATTTGGATTGGCCTTCACTGGCGCAAAGACTCAAAGTGGGTCTTGGTCTTCAATACAAGAGATCGGTCACGGTGTTTGTCTGGTGCTGCATTCGTCAGGTAGACCTTCTAGTGAGGTCTCGCAGATCTCCACGGTTTCTCTCTACGAATCGATGACCCCACAGATATTCTTCAATTAGTTACTTTACGCTGCTATAAATTTCCTCTGTCAATAATTTATTTCTATTATTTCGAGAAACTAGAACTATTGTATTAAAACTAATGACTTCCCGGTGGTGAGTTCCGAATGACAGAAAAACTGATATAATGTTTTTGGAATAAATTTGTGGGCTTGCATCGTAAATGCTGATATCTGTTATCGAGCTGATAAATAAAATACATGGTTTTAATAATGTTAATTATATGTATATAATGAAACAGAACGGTTCAATTTATTTATTTTTTCAATATTAACGAGTTAAAATCATTAGGTACACGCAAATGAGAGCATAGTATACTGAAGAATGATAAACATAGTAGAATAAAGGTGTTATTAAATAATACCTCGTCAATTTTGTAAGACTTTCACAAAAAGGCATTACGTAGGTACTCGTAGATATAGTTTCGTAGGCGACCGAAAGGATTTTGACAGTTGATTACACTCATTGCACTGTACCATGCGATGGCACAACTGGGAAGATGAGTTGTGAACAAAGCGTTATGTTATGCCCCATCCCATGTTTGGCAAGACTCCAAACGGTCCCCTGGTAACAGCAGCAAGGAAATGGTTATGCATTTGCTATCATTCACCCTACACTCTCTAGAAGTTAGTAGATGGCGGCTATTTGTTGTCTGTAAGTATAGTAAGGTATTCATTTGGAAAATTAAACCGAGGATTGTTAAATAATAGTACATCGGTAAAAAAAAAATGTATTACTTTTACCTACTTAACTTTATCTAATTGCTATGGCTTTGTAAAATCTGTTCATTACTAACACTGAACTTTATAAATTTTTAGAATGAACCGATTTTCATGAAACTTAGTAAAGTAACTAAGTATGTTCGTATGAAAGTGGCCAACTCATGTGTCAGAGTTTTCAAGCCGGCCAAAGGCCTCTGACATGGCTTAACGGCTGCCGTACTATGACAATAAGCCGGGACCTACAATTTAACGTGTCATCCGACCCACGGAAGCGCCCAAATTGAATTGGCATTTATGGTCACTCATCCAAGGACTGACCGCACTGACAAATGACAGTTAACATTGGTATTAGCAGACGATTACATCTGCTACCTAAGCTACGGGAGCTTAGTTGTAAACTTACTTGAATCATATCTATGAAGTGTATCCATGTCATTGATACGAGAATATATATATACATATGTACTTATTTTGATAACTCATTGAAAGAGTAATTGTTATCTTCTAGGAGATTTGTAAGTAACATGCATGTAACATTAATTGCTGTTCATGTAAATATAGCTTCTTGTTTGAAATGTATTGTGCCTATAAAATATTTAACTCCACTTTCCAAACACTGAACATTTTACGGGAAAATTCCGCTCTGTCACTATTTTTAAGTATTTACGATATTGAAAATATAGTTTTTGCTACATACCATAATGTTAACATAATGTTGATTGAACAGATGCTCACCATCTTGCGTATGTAAGATAATTTAACTTATATGACTGAGTTTTTGTTAATATTTATTAGTGTCTTATAAGTGTACAATGTGACTGTTAAGATGACATAGGCTGTGATAAATGTATGAAATCAATAAGTTACATTCCAGTACAGGTATATATATATATATAATACAAAGAGGCGCTTTGTGGATGTCACTTTAGGTGACCTCATCTACTTTTAAATTAAAGTAAAAAGCACAGAACAACGAACGGGCCACATCGCCCCCGCGCGCGAGGGCGACAAGCATGGACTTCAAAGCTCTGTGGTAAAAAGGTATTGATAAGGTTTTAAAATATTTATTTGTTTTTTCTCGAAACTCTCAAATGGCTGAATCAACCAATTTGGTATTGTCGCAGATGAGATATAATAGGTCTCATTTATAACCAGATTCAAACTAAGAGCCGCTAAACATACTCACCATTAAGTATGTTACTTTGAACTTACTTAAAAAAAATACCATAAACTATAACCGTCATAACGGGCCTAAAAACGGTTACAAATATAATAACTCATCGGCCGCTAAAAATTTTAACTAATTACAAGCTAAGCAATTATAATCAAAGCTTGTTCGCAAATAAATAGCGGATACGTGATACTTTGCGCGTAGATTGGCAGGAAAACAAATAATTAAGGTTCTAAGAAGTAGGTTTGTCAGTCAGTAGGTAAATAGTTAAAAATTTATTGGTGATGGTGGCTCGGTGGGATAATATCCGTCTTATGATCTGATCGACCTAGGCACGTCTTTTTAATAAACGTCCAAAATACGCGAGCACAACATCACTTACTAGTGCATTATAGGTGACGCATAAACTTTTAAACGCAGTCGAACCAGCAAAATGAAAAAAAAACAAAAAAAAATTCAAATATTTCTGAATATTGCAAAAAAAAAACAGCTGCGTACAATAAGTTCATCGCCCTCTGGAGATGAAATTTGTCAAGAATTTCCATGGGTCGTTGAACTAAACTATGTACTTTATCCACACTTTAAAAATTATGCTCTAATATTTTTTAACATATGGTTTTCACTCACGTGGAATCCCCATCATCCCAGGCGCCCGCGCCCGTGTCCCGGCGGCGGGCCGCTCGCCCGGTCCCAGAACGTACGTTCTGAAGATGGGTGTCATTACACCCGTAACGCGTAAACAACATAGGTTCGCGTTGGTAACATCCCACGTGAGTGAAAACCGTATAATAACATATTGATAAGAGGTATTTTTAACTTTAAAATAGCACGCACGTACATAATATGTAGGTATTGGTGCCCTATTTAATACGACAATAGATATTGGTATTTATTTTTATTACCCACAGTTGAAGGCGTTAAACCTAAATAAATAGAGTACTTCCTCGTTACATCCAATCAAAGATCTCCGGCTTAAACAATAACATTAATGTGAAAGAAGTAATGACCGGAGTAAAAACGAATCTTTGTATCTTTTCTGTTTATCTATTCTATTCTAATACAGTGATTTAATGCATCTCCATAACAATCTAGTTGAAATTAGAATTCACATGTACTTATTTTGATATTATTGGGAAGTGAGACTGCTTGTCTTAATCGTTCAATATATGTATTAATTTAGGTACTAGTGGGCGCCCGCGGCTTCGTTCGCATTATTTCAGGATAAAAAGTAGCCTATGACAATCCTAAGACCTCATACTACCTACGTACCAAAAATAATGATGATCCATTTAGCTGTTTTTGCGTGATGAGCGTTTAAATAAACAGACAATAATTCTAGTAATTGTTGGAACGTGTACGGTTATCAATTCGAAGTATCCCCAAACATTATGTTTTTAATATCTTCAATGTTCAGACTTGCGACCCTCTGCTGCCTTATTATATAGGTATGTATAGATTTGGTGAAACATAGAACAACTATACTAAATAAATAAAAGGTTAGAAAGAAATTGCCATCACGTGGTTATCAAGCTCATTAGTATAAGAAGGGTTTAACTAGTTAGTAATTAAGCATGTAAACAGATATTAAAGTGAGGTAAAGGCAATACGCAGGCATTGTCTAAACGACGGCCAAGGGTCAAGGCACAATCCATTTGTTTACCCACTAACGTACGTTAGTGGGTAAACAAATGGATCTGATCTGATCTACGTAGATCAGAGGTGAATGAAAAACAACGACAATACTATATAGAGAATCATAATTATGTTACATATTGTACTACACTGCATTGATAGTTCATAAGCAATATTGCAATTAGTTTTTATGAATTAGATTCCCTTGATACTGCAACACAGGCAAGGGCTACAGCAGTTGCCAGGGCCCAGGACACACAATGTATATACAAAATATAACATGTAACAACGTTGTAGTATGACATACTGGAACTTATTTTTAAGATTGTACAAGAAATAGGTACATTTTGTAAATAGGTGGTGGTAAGCTTCGTTGATATCTTTAGGGTAGTTATCGTTTAAATTGTGGTCTAAAACATAAGGAAAAAGACACACGTCAACTTTTACACGTCTATCTTATATCTTTTATCTATACAAAATTGTTTGTAGAATTGCAAAATATGTGTGTGGAAATTTTCAACATTCGAAGATATTAAGCTTTTCGTAATTTTATCAAAAACTTTTAACTATCTTTCTTAAAAACCAATCTCTTAATAATGTGTCCAAAAATCCGCTGTTTTGCTACGCCGCCGTTATTTCTCAGGTTTTCTTAAGGCACGTTGTATTCAATACATTATATAGTATGTACATAGGTACACATATTACTGTACATACATACTTATTACATCCACGTAAATTTTAGTGTAAAGTGAATTAAATGAAGCTACAATATTTACAATTCTAAAAATATTCCATCATGAGATACCAGTTGGGTGCAATTATGTACAAAAATAGAGGAGTAAAACCTGCCTAAAATAATTCAGCAATTTATTATCTAGAAACAATCAAAACTCCTTATAAGTTAGAATCGAAGTTATTGAATGTATTTTAAATACAGATAATTTATTTGAAGACGTCAGTATCATTGGAAAATTTATTACATAAGTCATTCTGGGTTATTAGAAACTAAGCGCAGTCTTTTGTGAGGATTTATGATTTCCGATATTTTGCTAACATTCTTTCTTATGGCGTGCAGTTTGTGTTGGTGAGTATGCACATATGTAATATTTTCTTGCTATGTAAATTTGTTGATTCATTCTTTTCTTATATTTATAAATTAAAAGACAATTATAGTAAAATGTACATATGAAATTTACACCTAATATTTTAAACTTAACTGGATCAATTTGTATACTAAACTTTAATCTATATTATGTAATAAAATTTGCAAATGTTTAATAAAACCTTAAGTAAACAAACATTTATTTTAATTTTTAAAACTTGTGTTAATGTACAAAAGTTATTTTAAGAAGTAATAGAAAATAAAGGCTTTTTATTTTATTTATTTTATAAATTGTTGATAAGTTATTCATATGATTTATGACGATAGAAATTCAGCCACAGAGTATACCCTTAAATCTTATTTTTACAGCCATTAAGAAAAAAATAAGTACTTAATTAATACATTTTAAAATACAAGTACCTATGTTTTCTTGATCTTGAGCTTTTATAATTATTTGGATTAGAAATAATATAATGCTTCTTTGTGATTATTGTATGTACCTAACCCTGTATTACCATACGTCACGAGACATTAACTTTTAAACTTTCTTATTTTTTTATGTAAGTTAAAATACGTCAAAACTAACTTTCAAATCTATCCTAAACAATACCATTATGGGCATGAGTTAAATGGTCAGCAAATTATTCCGGATTTCGTCATTTATCAGATAATATGGGTTGAATAATATACTGATAATTTTAAAATTAAGTCAAAATTTGTAACGACAAACAATAGTATTTATTACTTAAGTTATTTAAAAAGAGGATATTTAATTTAACCGGTATTAAAAAATAATTTTAGAAATGAATAAAATTACTTTCTGCTTAAGCTTTTTGACAGGTGATTAAAATCGTAAAAAGTATGATTTTATTATCAGGCACGTAACCCACGTGCCTGATAATAAAGAATTTTTATTTTATTTTTATTTAAGGATCTATTAATTAAATTATTTATAAGCAAGTGTGGCTCAACTGTTCCAGTGTCTGATTTTCATCCACACCCACACTGGTTCGATTCCGGCCCTACACCAATGATTTGTATTTTCAAGTTAAGTGTGGGTTTGCATTCGCTTAACGATGAAGGAAAACATCGTGAGGAAACCGATATTATGTTTGAGGACCACAATATCCAAGCATATGTGTCTTCCGCGGAAGGACCTGGACGCCCACCGCGATGTATCTGCCCAAGAGAACTCCCCTAGTTCTGCGGGGGAGTCACGCCACTCAGTCATGAGGAAATACGACTCAAAGAGAGAATTAAAAATGATAAGATCCGCCTTTGTCCGGGGAAATGCCTTAAAAACCTGTCATGCACACGGTGTCGCAAATAATTTGTTACGTATCCTTAGTAAATATGTTAACATATAGTACTAATTATTGATAAGTATTAAGGTTTTGTCGCAGCCCACTTCAAATGTAATTTTTATAGTAAAGTAGGTTGAGTATCTTCTCATTTATATATTTTTTGTAATTAAATGCTGACAGTAAAATTACACCCCAAAGCATCGTATTTATTTTGGACAAACGCTTGCTGCAGAATACAACAAAACTAGAGACAAAAATTCAATTACCACCATGTACCGAACAAAGGTTACAAAATAGTAAATACATATTGTGACAAAATAGCATTCATTAAAATAAAAAAAGTTATTGTTATTTATTATTTCGGATAATTATTTTTAGCCCTTCAGCTTCTTTAATGCGATAATGATTTAAAGCACATTGTTTGTGGAATTAGTATGATATCTTATTAAGGCAAAAAAAAAGTCAATAGTAATTGAGAAAAAAATAGTAAAACTGAGTTCATTGCCTGGGCACCTACTTACAAACATAATTATCGCAACAAGTACTGAATCGATTTTGAGAAAATGTGCACTGTTCCCTAAGTTGAAACAAGCACAATCTGATAATTACAAAAATGGCATTGTATGATTCGTTTTGACTGTGACAGAGAAATCAGTGGCAATTTATACAAATATACCATGGAAATAATATATAGTAAGAGAGGGATGAAATAAAAAATCCTTGAAATATACACACACGGAATTTGGCACACGAGTATAATTTTATCCTACTCTGACATTATAATACTGTTCAGTGTTTAGTTTTTCATTCTCTTTAATATTTTAGTGTGAATTAAAATATGTAGTAATATCTATGTATAGGTACAGATCGAACTAATAACTTTATTTTATGGTAGAAGTCGGTTATAACATTGGACATCCTGTGGTTTTAAACAATTACCTACTTTGATTACATTGTTGTTTCCTTCCGTTTCATTGATAAGATCGACATTAAATTAATTGACACAGCTCTTAGCTTTGAATAAATTCAAGACCTCAATCTGCATTAAATATAGGTCATAATAGTTCCCACGTTATATCATTTATGTATAAATTATTTTGCTATGCATTAATTGGTTGCAATTGAACAAATGGACTGAACATAATACCTACAACCTACCCAATTATTAGATATATGTTTTTTGAGATTGGCGAACTCTAAAGTCTAGAGTATTATAGCTACATACACATCTTCTTTTGTATTTCAACTAAATTAAAAGAATTCCAAGGATAGGAACGATTAATCCATAACCAAAAACCAGAATACAACTTAACAGGTGAGGACCCTTCACAAACATTATTGTTTTCCCTTCTGTCTCCTTTCTATCTCAGTTGTTAGAGCGATACAAACGCCAAAAACTATACCAATGTAGTATTGTTTTGTGTAACTGCAGGCGCGGGTCAAAGAACTATCTATCATTCTCGAGAAGTTTCAAATATGTTACATTGAACTCTTCACGTCGATAAAACTTCTTAGGGGTCATGAGATACAAGCACAAGCAAACTAGACTACTAATTACAGATTTATACCGACACGTTTGCCATCTCATCGCCTTACAATCTCATTGCCTTGTCCATTTGCCTAGAATTTTAACTTATTACCTGCACGTGTTTTGTACCAGTCAATAGATTTCATTTTGACTATCGTACATCTTAGAATATGCGAAGTGTGCTTTAGATAAGTACATTAGGGATTTTAAACCCCAACCCAATTCTGCGTTTAATCTTATACGTGGTCACTGATAAATAACGCACACACTTTTAAAGTGCTGTAATGTCATGGCTAACAGAAATATACAACATTTTAATTTAGTCCAGTTTGTGCAATGGTAAAAGACTAAATGCAGGTTGGACTTGTATTCACATTGTATGTGCTACTGGGATGTGTTCTTATTAGAGGTCTACTGATGTTTCCGTTGGGTTTAAGTCTTTCACAAGTTTTAAATAAAGTAAGTATCTAAAATTACATTATTTTGTGTGTCATACTGATACGGCTTTTAATGAAACGATAATAATTTATCTAAAATGTAAATAGTAAGTTTGTGTTATAAAGACACTTTTTGTTAATCCAGTGAATCATACCAAGTCCTTGGTTACTGTCCGTATGGAAGTGTGCTACTCTGGTGTTGATAGTTTTCAAACCGTCCTAGGGTCCATAGACATAACTTCAGCACTACATACAATAAATAGTTGGAACCTAGTAACGGTTAAAGGCCACTTTGGTTAGGAGGAGAGGAGTGGCGGTGGTATATGGAGGAACGCATCTAAAAACCACCAATATCACCAATCCATACTTTCATTTACAAAGGTTTTCCGCAAAGTAACGCCTGATTCAATATCTTATTTAAGGCGAGGCATTTTCGCGCGAACTACGATTTTAGGAGGTGAGGTGTGGGGGGCCGCCCGCGCGTCTCACTCCACGCGCTGTCCATTTCTCGTAACGTTAGCACTACGCCACAGTATAAATATTTCAGCTGTTATACTATGATCAACTTCTATTAATGTAAAATGTTATTTTTGTCAGTTTTAAATAAGCTAAGTAATAATTTATTACTTTATATCTATAAATATAAAACAAAGTCGTGTTTGTTGTTTGAAAAAAAATACATAGGTTATATTAATAAAATTGCCGTGACTTTGTATATTCGCTGCTTAGATAACATGCAAAAAAAAATATCATTACATTTATTACGTTTATTATCGTATACATTCTGTTTGGATATTCTGCTTGGATCTGTTTTTAGGGTTCCGTACCCAAAGGGTAAAAAACGGGACACTATTACTAAGACTTCGCTGTCTGGCTGTCTGTCTGTCCGTCCGTCCGTATGTCACCAGGCTGTATCTTATAAACCGTGATAGTTAGACAGTTTTTTTTTAGAAGATGTATTTCTGTTGCCGCAATTATTTTATTTATTTCGAACACATACAGTCGTAACAACAAATAACAACAAATATAAATTACCATAATTATTACTTTTATGATTGTATAAATTCAGCTTTGTTCTGTTTTGTGTATTATGTGACAAACTAATGATGTTATAATACTCACTCATTATTGATATTATTTTGATAGAATTGATCATCACATTCTGCAAGTCATTCTTTATCAGCTGTAGAGTTTATAGTCAATAGTAAATAATATAAAAAATAGATAGATCGGCCTATTTTATGGTATTATTGTTTAGTACATGATCCACTTACCCATCTGTCATTGAAGTATTGAAATTCACAGGTTGCGATTCTACTAATGGACTGGTAGTATTAGATACTCGAGACTGCTTTTTCGACCTAAATTAATTAATTATAGAGTACTCGTACATAGGTACATACTTTTGGTCATACTGATATAATTTAGTCTGTGGCAAGTAATGACGAAAATTTACGAAATCAACTAAAATTATAGAAAATTCTCATATACCTAAAGAGAAACATAAAGAATAAAAAAATTGGGCCACTTTTAGAAATATTGTTGCGTGCTTAGTAATTTTACTTTAAAAAAAAGAGTAAACTTCATAATTTTACTATAAAAGGGAGTAATTTACATACCGTTTCTTATAGTTCTCTTTCCCTGTCCTTCTTTTAGATATTAACACTGATTTCTTCCTAACTTTATTTTTTTTTATTAGCCATTTTCAATTATTACACTGTGGCAAGAATGTAAGAACGGGCGGAGAAAATTTGGCACAGGTCTAACGTTGGCAAGCGCCCGATTGCGACTGACGGGGTAGCGGGCGGCGCGGCGTCTTGTCAAACTGCTGGGAAATATTCAAGTTTTGGGATTAATAATTAACTCAAAATTATAGGACTTTAGTTGAAACCCAAATTTTAGCAGGTTCTCTGTAGTATTTAAAGAGAAACATTTCTATATAAAAATGATGTGTAAAGTCAGAAATTTTATTAATAAGATATTCGATTTAGACTTTTACATTAAGCTGTCTTTGGAATTTTTTATGATCGAGTAAAGTATACCCTATCGTGTAACAAATTAGCACATTCCTCAGACAATATCCTTAAGTATATTGTATATTTTTTGCAAGACCGATATCAAGGAGTAAATACCTAAAAAATTTGATATAGTAAAACGTTTTTTCCGCTATTTCACTGGTGACTCGCCTTAAGTTAAGGTGTTATTTATTTTAGAAATCACGATAACTGATGGTAAGTAGGTATTCATCCACGCACTATCCATTGACATCACTAATAACCAGATAAGTATGTTACAACACGATCGTATCGATTTACATTTTGCTAAAAAATAACAGGTTACAAAGCTTCTATGGTGTAGGCAAACAAATGTTACATGGCAGTTAGAATTAAGACGTCAGAATTTTCGATAAAATGAATCTTTTCTATTATCATCTTCACCCCTTGACCACCCACTGCTGGGTATAAGCCCCCTACTCTATGTAAATATGTTTAAAGAAAGGTCTTCTACTTGTAGCTTTCAGCAGTTTTTTTTCGTGTTTTTCGAGTTTTTTTCAATAACTGACTTTATACTAGAAGTCTAATAATCTCTAGCGGCGTGAAAAGTCACAAACACATAAAGATCATTTGAATATTTTTAAGACTTAAAACAGGAAGCACTGAGAGTCGTGACTCCGTCGCAAAATCAGTTATTCTTATGGACAATTTGTAATCATAAATATTAAAATGCATAACTACTTGTGTCAAGCGGGAATCGAACCCGCAACCCTAGATTAGAAGGCAGAGCACTACCAACTAAGCTAACAGGGCAGTCATTGTTTTGTATGTTACCAGCATCCCTGTTTAAATAAACAAAAAAAATGGACTAAAACACGCTAGTTACTACGGAATAAATAAGTAATCATAAAAGTTAGATAAAATTTACATAAGATTTGCTGCATCATAATTTCAGGGCAAGTGACTTTATTTATACTACATCCACCACCACGATTTCCTCGGATATTTTTATAAAAGCATGTTTAGATTGCCTCTTACTTTGTAGGTTTAACCCTGATATTACCGTAGTAAATAAATCAAATAAAGTCGGGACATTGCACACAGCGCCATCTAGCCCCACACTAAGCATTATTAAGCATTAAGCATCCTATAATTGTAGGTGGTGAACAAAATAAGAAAAATATCTCTAATTTGTTTCGGAAACATTTTAATGTAGATAATGGTCAGACAGATACAGATAGGAGTAGACCTTGTCGTGGCTCGGAGCCTCACCAGGTCGAAGTAACATCGAAGCAAATTGAAGATATTTTACGTAACATGAAACGTGGTAAGTCTCCGGGCCACGATGGCCTTAGTATAGAACATTTATTATATGCTGGACAACATATCTGTCATGTGCTAGCGTGGCTTTTTAATCTATGCGTGAGGCACTAGCTGCTACTTACCTGACTCTCTCATTCGTACCGTTGTGGCTCCTATTGCCAAAAGCAAGACTGGTGACATCTCGAGTGTGGCGAACTATAGGCCGATCTCCCTAGCCACAATTGTGGCCAAGATACTTGAAAAAGTAATTCACTCGCATTTACGCACGCTACGCTTGGACGATGGACAATACGGCTTCAGGCCGCAAGTGTCCACGGACATGGCTATTTTTTCCTTGAAAGAAGTTGTGAATTATTATGTTAAAAATGACACGACGGTCTATGCTTGTTACCTAGATTTAAGCCGGGCCTTTGACAGTCTAAATACGAATTTATTGTGGACAAAAATGCAGGACACCGATGTCCCATCTGAGGTTGTTGGTCTGATGGCATATTGGTATGACCATCAGGTCAACAATGTCAGATGGGATACTGATTTTTCTGAAGACTACAAACTTACCTGTGGGGTCAGGCAGGGGGGGCTTACCTCTCCCGACCTATTTAACTTTTATATGAACGATTTGATTGAGGAGCTGAGCAGCACCCCTGTGGGGCTCAGGTTAGATGGCAGATATGTCAACAACCTGAGTTATGCAGATGATATGGTGCTGCTCAGCCCCTCAATTAAGGGCCTGCGTATGCTGATTGGAATTTGCGAAAAATACGCGCTTAATCATAACCTAAAATATAACGCAAAGAAAACGGTAATGATGATTTTTAGGTCGGGAAGGGGGCCGCTCAACGTGCCTGAGGTTCGCATCGGTGGACAGATTGTTAAGACCGTAAGCAGTTTCAAGTATCTTGGCCATATCATTATGTCCAATCTTTCTGACAATGAAGACATTGAACGTCAGCGCAGGTCCCTTTGTGTGGTTGGCAACATGATTGCACGGAAGTTCTACAGAGCTTCTAAGGACGTTAAAATAACTCTGTTTAAATCTTATTGTCAATCATTTTACACGTGCCAACTCTGGACCAATTACACCATGAGGTCGCATAACGCAATTAGAGTAGCATACAATAACATCTTCAGGCACCTGATGGGCTTGAAGTGGTATTGTAGTGCATCCGAAATGTACGCAGAATCGCGAGTAGACTCATTCAACGCTATTCAGCGAAAACGTATCGCATCATTTATGTCCAGAGTTGACACGTGTAAAAACCAGATCATTAGAAGCTTAGCGGACCGGCAGCTGTTGTCTGAAACATATAAACGTTGGGTAGCTATTGCTACCTGATTTCTTATATTGTATTTTATTTTACTTTTGTGTGCTATGGATCATTGTGTCTGAAATAAAGATTTATTATTATTATTATTATTATTATTAAGCAAACGCTTGGGTCGTGGTACTAGATAAAGAATATCATACTTATATAATTTTTTCCTTTAATTATTTCCACAGGAGATATCAGGGCTGGCAGCTATTTTTCTCAACGATTGAGTCTTTCTATTAAAAGAGGAAATACTGCCAGCATCCTGGGATCCCTGCCGCACAGCGACAACATGGACGGTGTGCTGAATTTTTTGTAAATATCTGTTTGTTTTTTTGTTAATTTTTCTGTATGTTTAAGTCTTTTTTGTATATACTTGTGAAATATATGTAAAGAATTTTTTCCTTTTCTTTTATTTTAGCTTACATTTAGTTCTATCTAATTTTGTTTCAAGCACACAGACAAGATATTTTTTGTTCTTATAATAACCAAAAGTTGTATAATGACTTTGAATTATTAATTAGTGCATTCAATAATAAAAATGCAACACACTTGAAGTCGTTACATTGCTAATAGGTATGCTTTGAAGGTCGATCAAAAGTAAATCAATCGTTAGATAATTGTTTTAAAAAATAAACAGCCTGGGACCTGGAAACTCATAATCTACATAAATCAGGAAAGAAACAAGTAACGTAATCGAAAGGAAACCACAATATATCTTATGTTAAATATGGAAAACATTCGACCCCTTAATTGACTACTTTTACAACATTTACGAAGTAAGAGCACACCTACTACACAACACTTTTCTTCGAAGGTGAAAATCTTATGATCCGTTTATATATAAACTTTATTTTTAAGAAGCTTTAATTATTATAAATTAAGTTTAATATTGATACAATGTCGATGGTCAATATTGGCCAACTCTATAGCAAAATAATTTACAATCGAAATAATCGAAAATCATTCATCAGATTCAGAGTGGACATTGTTTCGATTGTCGTTGGGATCAGAAACATTTTACCGAAAAAACTACAACTCGTGTACGAAAATGTACAGGTTACGCCCTCCGCATATCTTTATATTTTTTTGCTTGTGTCAGACGTCACAGACAAGTTAGGTCACAGAATACAGAAGTACACGTTAAGGCTCGGATGGACCAGTTAAGATGCGTATGTATGAGGTATAAACGAGGGTGCCAGAGTCGCCCGCTAACATTCAAAGTTGGAGAGCGCGCGAGAAAACCGCGTATTGCCGAATTTTTGACAGTGACATTCGTGAAGTTAGTGACCTTTTGAAAAAGGAACAGTGTTGTGGTGGCTTTTGTTATTGTGTTCTCATTTGTTTACGGGAATTGATAAGGCAAGTAATATTTCTTAATTATTTTTATCGTTTATTTTTTTTACAGATATGATAATATTTTTTTAATGTTTAATAATTTAAATACAATATCAATACAAATAATTTTATTTATCAAAAAACAGTGACAGTACATAATTAAGTAATTTAAATTTCTAAAATAAAATTTCGTAACTAGTATTTGTTAAAATTATAATTAAAAATATATATTTAGAATTAAATTAAAAGCTAAATGCCATAAAATAAATAGAATGCAAAAAATATCAGATTAAAATCAATCAGTCAAATAAATACAAAAGCTTTTAAAAGCTCACTAATATAATATTGGAATCTCCGTACATGTACGTACGTTCATTTATGTCGTACTGTTTGTTCCGCATAAATGTATTTTTATGTAAACTTGCCGACACCAGCGGAAACCCATAACTGGATCTAAAAATACGAGTAGTATAAAAAGATGCATTGTGTTTTTAAGGACTTAAAAAATATCTGATAATTTTAAAATATAATATGTATTGTGTGAAATTTTAAAAATAATGCATTTCTCGTTTAACAATAAAAATAATAGAAGTAAAGTAAAATTACCTTCCTTCATTGCAACCAAAAAAATAAATATATAATTATACTCAAGCTAAAATGGCTCTGATATAGCTTTTAACAAACAAACAACTGTCGTTTTTCATATTATACAAAAGTAAAACTGTTCTAAAAAATGTTTGCATAAAATAAAATTGACAAAAAGTAGTCCACAAGTTATCGATATTATTTTATTCATACACGCCTTATACTTATACTTATAATCATAATCATAGTAATAGCCATTTATTCATATCAGATATTTAATTCACATCCACAATACAATATAAACAAACAAATCAATTGATCAAAATAATTAAAAAAAAAAAAACGCAAGTCTCAAATGCATAGAAATACAATTATACATTTATTCTTCTTATGGGATGAGAGTGGCCATCTATGCTAAGGAGAGTTTTACAAGTTGCCCTAGGGGCCTCTGTCATGGCTTAACCACTGCCACTAATCAGTTGCAGTTGTATTCTGTGGTTGCAACGACATCCAGACAATTTACTTTCAAATAGTGTCACTACATTGTGCTCATCCTTGCAAGATATGTCTATTTATCTACACACTCTAGTATTATGGATCACTAATCATCCCATAATTAATTAATTACTTACCAACTCGAATAAACAAATGATTTGTCTATCAGTTTTTGTTTGTTTCTCGCATTCATATTTTAGTAAACGAAAAAGGATATATTAATAAAATGTTTGAAATAACATCCAATCAGCTTGCAAGTATAGACATCATTCATCAAAAACGACCAAGCCAAATGATTCTAATTATTAATATTTTGTAACACGCATACCAATAACATTGAATGTCATAAAAGTTCCTTGAACTCACTTAGAACTATGTCTTATCTTAATCATTTTTATCCGACGTTAATAACGCATTTTTCTTGTTTTACGATCTTTAACCCATGAATCAATCATCTTCATCAAGAATAAAATTTAATAATAGGTAGGTTGGTACTCGTATTAATTATAAGTAAAACTATTATTTATATATTTGATAAAGCCGGTATTTTTCCGCTCACCATTATTATATCCTATTATTTCCGCTTTAAAAAAACATTCCATTCTTATCCTTCACTCGTAATATTTCTAAGAATCTCCTAAAGAAGCTTTCGGAAGTAAACTTCCAATACAAACGGAAGGAAACATATAAAATACGTAGTAAAATAATCCAAATATAACTTATTTTGTCCTCGTGCTTGACATTGAATATATCTAAAATTCAATGCAAATCAGTCTGTTGCATAACATGTGATATCACGCGGTTCCACTCGCCGGCTAGCGACACCACATCTCAAGGCAACCCAGTCTAGCATTCTGCTAAATATTAAAAATATTATTATAAAAACAACATATGACAGTAGGTATATCATTTCATCTGTTTTTTTACTTGACGCTACCAAGGCTTTGCTTGAGGAACAAATGTTTAGTTCATAGTATGTTTTTGTTGATTTTGTGACTTATTTTCTTCATATTTATTCTGTCTTATTAAGATTTAACGAAAAGTTTTGGAGTCCGCTCTAAATCTACCTACCTGTATAATAAAACAAGCAGTTCCTACCAATATTACTTCGAGCACCCTCCTTTCAACTGTTATAGGTTCGGAGATCCGTTGGGGTACTCCAGGGTTTTTTTCAGTTACATAATATATGTAATCCGATTATATATAGTATAGTTAAAAAATAATAGATACCTAAACGAGTAAACTTGTAAATTAAAAGGCATATGCATGTTATCTATAATACCATTGATTTATAAACTATTTTAACATGATAAGTAAATCTTCCGTGAATTAACTTTAGCTACATACTTAAAGTCATCATCGTTTTGCACTCTACAAGTGTAACAGCACGGCGCCACTAGTACACTAGAAAAACCATTATAACACCACTCAACTAATTATTATTCAATACCTTATCTTGTTTTTAGATCGTTATGTAATACATAATTAATATTTTATGTAAAGCAGACTTGTGATTCGTGACTAACTTGACAGGGAAAATAAATATCTACACTTTGACGTAAACGAGATACTTACCTTATACTTCAAGCTTTTGATAGACTTCGAAAAATGAGGATGATATTTTGTAATAAGCTAGTTATTAACCGTCTATCGATGAAAAGGTCCGAGCTGACAAAACTACAAACACAAGAATATCTAAGAAAAAACATTTATGGTATTACCCAATTAGCACATTTAAAACGAAAAATATGTATTTTACAAAATGCGTAAATAGATGACACATTTTCTTATATACTCGTATTAACGTTTTATCTATTCTGCTGTATTAATAATAAAACTCGTTACCAGACTGAGTGATATTATTAGCATGTTCATATATTATGTCCAATATTCTAAGATTACTCCGGTGACCTAGTAACTAATGATAAAAACATTCTACAGTGGCCGGAAATTATCGCGATTATGCTGGACCTAAATGAATGGAATTCATCAATAATTAAGCTCAAAACTTAGCCTTCGAGGAACCAAAAACTGTTATTTTCTTGACCTAAATTAGTACTTTAATGTAAATAGTAATTTAGCTTTGGCAAAGCGATCGCTTTATTCAAGTACATACTGATGATTATGATTTATCAAAACTTGTTTTATAATTATTTAATTATTAATTGTGAGTTGTCTTTACAAAAGTAAATATTATTATGTACCTATTCTAAAAAGTAATTTGTTAATAATTTCAGCGTAAAGGTAATTCCAAAATCGATCTCAAAAAGAAATCCTCATCTGAAAATAACCATACAAGGTTGCAATGTGAGCTTTTATTGCAAAGCTTGATCGACAGCACGAACAAATTTATTTTGACATTCTTTACACTTTTTTCCGTTACTATTGCATTCATTTACATAATATTTACCATGACTTGAGCAAGTATTTTATATTACCACTATTCAATAAAAAATATTTAAATTGAATTATTATGCATTTGACTTCATTCCAACAGTTTCCGTTTCATTCATTTAGTTTGGCTGGTTAACACTTTTTAAATACACTGAAAAACATCTAAAACTGTAATCCAACCTTTTTCAGTAGGTAAAACATTAAAATTCCACGGAATCGATCTGTCACTTGTTAATTAACTTGGAATATCTAATGAAATTCACAACGTGACGCAAATCTGAACCGGATCGTCCCAAAAAGTCTTGAAATACAGAGGCTAGAACAAATTATCAAGTGACGACATTTGATCAGGAAGTGACACGGAATATTACCGTTGTTTTACATGAAATTGCATTCGAATGACGCGTGGAAAGCTTTTTCATAAACAACCTTAATGAGCCGACTCGAAATGGAGATTGTAATGACGTCAAGTAAGGACCGCGCTAAAGATAGTGGTAAAAGTTTGAAAGAGTCAAAGCAAATATTTATACTAAACTTACTAAGGAAGGATCTTTCCTTAAGATAACTGTACTAGTTTGGGTGGCAGGATTTTTACGACACATTGACGTCTTAGATCATATTCTGATTTAAATCTGATCTGGGACGTAGTAATATTTTAGTTCCCTGTTTCCTCCGCGTGCAGATTAGCGCTGATTCCATATTTTTTCTTTCTCTATTTCTTAATTAGCAACTAGTTCGGTTGCTACTGTAGCTTTATTTATTACATTGCAGGAAATTGTTGGAAATCGGGTTTAACTGACATTCATTTTTTTTAAGTTACATCACTATGAATCATTAGTAGTTTATTTAAAAAGAAATAAAAAATAAATACAATAAAACCTAATATGATGTAAAAATGATTTTTGCATTTTAGTGGTGTTGTTTTTGAATAAAAATTAGCAATTCTCGTATGAATAAAGATGATGATTATGTGGATTACATCCGTAGGTTAGAAAAAGAATTTGATGTTGATCTTTTCTTTTGCTGATAATAACATTGGGCTCAAATTATTTAACCATTTGAGTTTAGTAGATTATAATACAAAACCATGCAAATGCTTCCCAGTAAAATAATTGTTGAAATTATTTATTGGGATGAGAATTTTATAGATTTTTTTATTTTTGTCATTGTTGTTTTTTTTTTGACATTACCACTGACCATTATATGTATTACTAGTGGGTGCTCGCGGCTTCGCTCGCATTAAGAAGTAAAACTTGCATCCCCTATTTCACCCCTTTAAAAGTGGCATTTCCAAAAATCCTTTCTTAGCGGATGCCTACATCTTAAAATCTACCTTCATTCCAAATTTCAGCCCAATCCGTCCAGTGGTTGGGCTGTGCGTTGATAGATCACTATATCAGTCAGTCAGTCAATCAGTCAGTCAGTCACCTTTGAGTTTTATATATATAGATAGAAGTACGGAATTTGAAATTGTTATATTGTAATATTAAGTTATAATATTGTTTTAATTATATTATTGCTGACGATGGTGATTTGCAATAAAAAATAATTTTATGAATATTGTTTACTTGTGACAACCCTTGGCATCCTAACGCAGTCTAAACGTTGACGGCATTTTCCACGAGATCAAAAGCGTCGTTCTACTGTGCGGTATGGGGCTGGATGGCGCTGTGTGATATGTCCTTATAATATAAATTTATAAAAATAACAAGCAATGCGCTATGACAAACATCAAACCGATGACAATACGAGTAATTATGTGCCATTGAACTTTAGTAAGATTTCACCTTATTAAAAAAATAAAAGGAAAGAACCAAACAGTAATTACTTTTTGATTTTGTTTTTTGTTTCTGGAATCCTGACCCCAAATACGTCATTGTGACGCGTATATAGGCACAACAACTACTCCTCTTTTTTTGAAACTTTACAACAAACAGGCGAGAAAATGCTTTTCGAAAAAGTAACTTATTTCACTTAAATTACGACTTAGTTTTCTTTAATATAATATTTACCTACGTCAAAGGATGTGGACAAGTTTGTCAAGTTCCAAGTATTCACAAAAGATGTCTAATTCTCCGTCTCAACTTATCTTGGGCCTAAAGTACGACGTGTATTTGTGTATATTTATCCTTTATTTTGTTAAATAATAAATTGGTGCTATAATGCTTATATATGCTATACTTAAATTAATTAAAAAATGCATATATAAATTTTTCGTTATTTGTTTATTTAAAATATGTAAACTATTTTATTGTTTCATTGCTATGTGTAAGATGTTTGTAATATGAATGAAAATTAATTTACCAAATATTTTTGTGGCACAAAGCTGTCCGTAGTATCGAGGTAATTAATCATCTCCAATATAAAAGAAAAGTTGGCTACGTCTATGTAAAAAAAAACTTTTTTTTGGTTTCTCGTAGTACCTAGGTGATGTAGTACCTACCTATTAATTAATGTAATTGGCTCACGCCGTTTTACTTATATTGTAAATAAATAAATATTATGTCAATTTTGAATCTGTCAGCCTGCCGTGAACTTTTGTTTTCTTATTCCATGTATTTTCTTTTTCATCAATTAAAAACGAGTTTTATTGCTAATACTTATAGACAAGCGGGTTTCCCCGATCTCTACAATATATGCAAATATTTGACCTTCACTTTAAGTGTCAAATGTATATATAAATTGATCTTAATTATATTTTAACAAGTTAGAGGATACAAATTTAAATAAATTAATTTTTATTTGTAACGTATGTATTTACTAAAAAGACGACAATAGATGATTTATTTTTTGATTAAATTGGTTAAGGCTAAGTTTTGTACTATACATTTAAAGGTAAAAACTTAATCTACCAATCATTCTAATTAACCACATAAACATTTACGAACTTCGCTATACGAATCCGGGAGCTCGCAACTAACCGCTGGGCTCAATATTAAAAGCTCAAAAGTTTGAATATTAAGGTCACACCTAAGAACTAAAATCCTATCGCACTAAGGTCAACGGAATTCCAACGTGCAGAAACACGTGAAGTGAGATCTAACCGGTGGGTTTTTTAGATCTCATTATATGCGATTTGGTTCTTTACAACCGCTCCACTGTAATTTCGCATTGTTTCGCGGTTGTAAACGAATTCCAATTTGATTATTATGAGAATTATATATATCCACCTTCAATATTATTGCTTTAAACCGTATATAAATGTCAGAAATTATAGGAATTATTTTATTTATGTCTTTTTATTGTATTGTAGACACATGATTGCTTTATTTGAGTTTTCCTCTCAGATATGTATTGTCTAGGTTTGTAAGTATGTACTCGTATGTGTGTTTCTATTCTATATACTGATACGTTTTAAAGATATCTATTTCCCTATTCTACTTATAAACTACATTCTAGCTCATGCACGCTCTACTCTTGACGACAAAGTGTGTGTGTAAGAGTATAGAGCGTCAATATGGTGCCTTTACACAACTCACAAGAGTTATAGTAATATAAGAAGAGGAGAAATTTTATCAATTCATACGCTGGTAAATTCCAAAATTATTATGTTATTTTCATGGGTAACTCGACTTCAATTACCAAGTGTCTGAATTAAAAAAATGTACAAGTAACATGAACTTATTTGGTCAAGAAACAAGTTTGGTTTTATAACATTTACGACATAAGTAAATACAAAAAATCTTCCTCGTTCTGTTAAACATAACAAAAAAGTTTTTCCGAATTTCGTAATAGTTTTCAGATATCTGCAGTAATAACACATTTTTAGATAAATATATTTTACTTATTAATTTTATTTACATTCTTGTCCAATGATTTTTTAATATATTTCTGCTGAAATTAATTGTCATTGAAAATAAACCTTTTAACCTTCTATTGTGTAGTTTTTGTTGCGAGGTGATAATAAGTTTCTCGTAATTGCTAACTATGAATTTTATTAGTTCCTTTGGTAATTATGCGTAGTAATAATACAAAGCACCGTGACCACAGAATATAATATATGTAGAAGTTATAATTTTATCGTTTCTATAATCTATATCTTTAACATACAAAAAAATATAAATATATACTTATACAAATATTGTTGGTTGATTATCTTGTAAATAAATTATGTTATTTGGCAACAATTTTACTCGATTGTTTTCTAAAAATTTATTTTTAACATCATATTCGTAGCAAATTATTTTTTTATAGCCAACTAAGTAATGTCCATCCAAAAGGTTGCCTGGAAAAAATCGCCTAAGGCAATAAGGCCGCCCAATGTGTAGCACTTTAATATAGGTATATTTAGATAAGGTTGTTTTCTGTTTTGTAATTTCGGTTTTATATTAATATACATTAAAGCAATATTTTATCCTATATCATACAAGTATATTAACCTCTAAGAGCTAACTTAATAATAAATATAGTCAAGTATACTAACATCAAGCATAGATAAATTACATAGAAACCAAACTAATCAAGCAACTCAACTAGTTTAGAGCATGTACGCGCGCAAATTATCTTGTAAAGCATAAAAATTAACATTTATAGCGATTTAATTGAAGTAAGTTGAATATTTGGTTCTTATACGTAGTATATAAAATATAACGTATAATCCTTATAAAATATAATGTATAAAATATAAAATATAATACTTTACTATAATTAAATGTAAGATTTGTCTCATCGTGTAAGAACTTTGTATTTGACAAAAACAACTAACCAACGAATTAACTCTGCTGGGGAATCACGGTCCTTGGTAATGGGGATATTATTTGTTTACTTAAATGAAGAGACAATGGCGCTGTTTTATATCTGAAACATAATCTTGTAGATGAGCTAGTAAACGTAAATTCAGAATAATACAGGCCTATTTAATTATTAACCAAAAACCTTTTTTTATTATTAATTTGAAAAAGGGTTTGGTCAGACATGACCAGGTCACACCTATTGGGCCTTACTAATAATCTACGTTTAAGTCCTACTAATACTAACTGATATAGCAATCTAGCCGAGTCCGATACGGGCTCACAAACGTTTTAAAGGGCAGCTTCAGTGCAATTTCTTCCAAGACTTTTGAAAATCCACAAAAACAGAATTCTATATACAAATTGACTAACTTTTGTGTGGTATTCTTCACTTATTCTTATACTCTTGGAATATATACTTTAGGTCGTTTTACTAACCCTATATTGTAAACAAATTATAAAATAATATAAATAATTTTCCTTGTGACTTGAAACTAACTTGAAACTAAGGAAACATACATTTTATAAGCACAAAAACGCCACTTAATTAACACACAATAAAACGTATGGATGTGTTAATATTTTTCGTCAATACCATTAGGCTTTGCTACAAGTATATTATCCGAATAAACACATAAACGTACTTTACACGTTTATTTTTTAGTTCACAGTTTAACAGGTTTATTATTCTAATACGTTTATATATATTTCACCTACCACTAATTTAATCGTTTTAGCACTCTTCAGCTTTGAGTAGCATGAAATATTTTTTGCGCACTAAGAACCTTTCTGGAACTAAGTATTTTGAAAAACAAATTTTTACGTATACCATGCTACACTAAGCATTCACGATTAACAGTTTTAAATTCAAATATTTTATGCCCATGTAAAACTTAACTTAGTGTATAATGTACCCACTAAACTGTACGTACCGAATTTATTTTAAATAAATCCATTGCTTATATTTCATGCCAATTATATTATTAATTGGATTGCTTGAAAAATAAATTGCTATTTACAGAATTTATGATAAAACAATAAATCAAACTATATCTGATTCTTGATATTGAAGGTCTGTGAGTTTCCTGCGATATAAACCGTTTGCAAAAAAAACCGTGAGATGAATTGAAATGTCGTTATTTAATGATTTTATTTATCGATATTATCTCATTTACTGGGAAAATCAAGGTCCAATGAAGTGTGATAGACATCCGCGTGATACTCATTTGTTTAAACTGGTGGCGCCATACGCCAATAGTACGTATAGTTTTTTTTAATCGAAACTGTCCATGGCTTCAGTCACGTAATCTCATGGGATTAGGGATGAAATGGAAGTTATTATTTAGTCCCAAACAATGTTGGATTTGGGAACTTATTTTTTATTTATGTATGTTAAAACAAACATCTACAACATAATATGGCTTTATAAAGTTTGATAGAAATAATAATATTAGTAATTGGAGGCTTGATATAATGATTAATTTTGTCTGTATCCAATAAAATATGGCTTTTCAACAACAGGTATGTTATCCTTGAACACTAAACACAGTATAAAATATAGAAAGATATATTAGTGTCTATGATTTAAAACATTTTGTTCTTAAGTATTAAATTTACCATAATTTAATTCAATTCATGCGACAGGCAACAATATGTCTCTTAAAATATTGAGCGTGTAAAAAGCGTGTGAAAGCATTAACTCCATAATTTTAGTGAAATTATTATCAAGTATGGATTTAACTCATTAAAAAAATGACAACATGTAACACTGAGGATGCTTCAAGTAAAATAATTATTATAATAAATACATCTTTTCGCAAGTAAAGTTCAAGGGAACTGAAAATTATAGTTAAGGAGTCTATTTAAATTATGACTGAGATCGTTGCCAATGTTGATGGTTGAATAATTGTGAGCATTGTTGATATCAGTTATAATTGTAGCCTTTGTTGGTTTAAAAATATGATCATTTGCTTGTAGATCAAGTACTTTGTGTACCTACCTCACAGATAGCTGTGTATTATGTTTAGAATATTTAAACATTACATCTACCTCATTTATTTAATACATTTAATAGCCTCGACTGATAACTGTGTAGATGATATTACTTAGCCAAAGCAGAGTTTACAACTTAGTTTTTTTATCGTTAGATTCAAGTATTTCTGTATGAACTATGTATTCTCAATATATAAAACTCAAAGGCTGACTGACATAGTGATCTATCAACAGCTCAAACCACTGGACGGATTGGGCAAAAATTTGGCATGCAGGTAAATGTTATGACGTAGGCATCCGCTAAGGAAAGATTTTAGGAAACGCCAATTTAAAGGGGTCAAATAAAGGATGCACGTTTTACTTCTTAATGCGAGCGAAGCTGCTGGCACCCACTAGTGGTCTATAAATGCATATTTTATTTTCGACATCGTAGTAATAGTACTCTCAGCAACTTGGCACCGACTCTGACGAAACTTAGTGACAACTAATAATAACATTTATCAGAAATTATGAACAACGCCCCAAAACGCTACTAGTTAAATATAATAATACAGTATGACTGACAGCTAAATGATGCAAATATAATTATTTTAAATATTAATAAGATCAACATAAAGTTATTTCTGCTGCAAAAAAGATGATAACATGAAAGAAGTCCTATCTGTAGGTACATAAATATAAAATAATGAGTTTATATATAATACAAAATTAATATAATAATTTAATTAAGAATGGACCAATTAGGTAACTAATGATTTTATTAGACATGTAAGTGTGTGGTATGTATTGACCCAAATCAACGAGCACCAATGGCATATAATTAAACGAGAAAAGCTTATTTGAAAAAAAAAACGTTAATTTAAAAAAATCTTACACTTACTTACCTTGGTTTCAATTTAGTTGCCATTATTTGCTTCTAGTGTAATATTAATAATTGTTAATATATAATTAAATATAATTTTTTCTTTACGCTTTCCTAAAAATTCTAAATTCCCCATTATTTTGTTGTAGTTAGATATAGTTTAGTCCGTGGACGGATCTGGTCCACCACGATGTATCTGCCAAGAGAACTCCCCTAAAGAATTAATTCTGCTGGGGAGTCACGACTCTCAGTCCCTCAAAAGAAGAAGTAGAATGTTTAGTTTTTATGTATTATTATTGTAATTAAATAGTTTGTTTAATTAATAACGCTATGTATTGTTCCAGTCCACAAGATGGTGGTGGGAGCCGCCAAGAAGACGCTGGAGAGCATCCCCAGCAAGGGACGCATCTCCGTCATGAGGATACAGAACTTCACCGTCACCAAGCGATGTAAGTACACTTTCAAATAAGTGCTAATAAGGTGCTGGCCTGTTAGCTTAGTTGGTAGTCGCTCTGCTTTCTAATCTAGGGTTGCGGGTTCGATTCCCGCATGACACACCAACGACACCGGTTCATGGTGGAAGTTCCTAAGACCCGCACGAAACGGTAAGCTTCAACCTTTATTGTTCGTACCGAAAGGTTGTAGAACTCCCTGCCTGACTCCCTGTTCCCCACGAACTACAATCCAGCGATCTTCAAAGCGAGAGTGAATCGGTTCTTATCGGGTAAGCACGCTCCATCTTAGGCCATAGCCTTTGCTTGCTATCAGGCAAACTATGGCCAAGTGCAAACCCGTACCAGATAAAAAAAAAAGTAATTATGATTTTAAAATTTGTGAGTAGGTATTGCGTTGTCTGGTCGTTTCTATGTATAGTAATAAGTATGTAATTACAAAAAAAAGAACATATTAAGTATTATATTCGTTTTATAGTACCCATAACACAAGCGTTTGCCTAGTGTGGGGCTGGATGGCGCTGTGTGCAATGTCCAAGTTTTTTTTTATATCGATGATCAAAAAAAAAAAAAAAAAAACAACTAATAATTAATAAATAATCAGTCGTTTAGTTTCTATAGTTTTATGAGAAAACGTGAAATGTGAAATTATTGTTCTATTGATGATTCTCTTTCTTTCAGATTCAGTAATAAAGTTGGCATACGGCATCCTATTGATTATAATATCAATCATAATGGCTGCCATTAATCCAATAGAATTGGTCTCCAACTGGGTGAGTTTTATATTATTATACTTCATTATTTAAAAAAAAAACTAAATTATCGAAATATGTACATACTCTATTTTTTCAAATAAGGTTTGATAAACAAAATATGCATGTATGTTCAGACTCCTAATTACAAGTGACACATGAAATTGTCATTTTTTTTTTAAATGGAATTGCTATTTTATCTGAAGGAATAATCCAAACGTAATAGACAAATTACTAAAGGAACGTTGCATATAATTATATTGTTTTAAATTGAGATAAAAAGTTACGACAATCAATGTATTTAATTGATCTACTTTCTACGCCCAAAATGCTACGTTACGTTTTCTATTATAAAACGAACTGTCATAAAACAAAACATTACATTGATGACATCAGTGTAAAACTTTGATTAAATAAATAGTGCCCTTAGCTAATAAACTGATATTGTATGCGCAGACTGAATATTATGACTGAATATTATGAACCAGAAGAAGGAGATCCTTCTTCTGGTTGAAAAAAAGCAACTAAGTAACTACAAACATAATTGAAACTCTGGAGAAATGTGTAGTGTTTTTCCGCTGCGAAAGCAGTCGCAGCGGAAAAAGACTACTTAACCGACATCAAACAACAAACTTGATGGTTTTTAGGTGTGTTCCTCCATATACCACCGCCACACCTCATCTCCTAACCAACGTGGCATCCGTGGATCTCAGGATCTTACCAACACCGCACCTTGTGTCTTGAAGCTTTGTTGTTCTCCTGATGTTCTCGTCGTCACGTGTTTCGCCTCTTTACGAGGCATCCTCAGGACGTGTTGACTCCTCGAACGTCGGTCCGAAGGTCGATACGTCGGTACTTTCTACCGACCTTCGGACCGACGTTCTCATCAAGTCTGTTGTTTGATGTCGGTTAAGGAGCAGTCGCAGCGGAAAAACACTACACATTTCTCCACAGTTTCTCTTACAATGGATTTCCGCAAAGTAACGCCTGATTCAATATCTTAACTACAAACATGTTACATGTTTCAAAATGTCGACATACACATTTTTATTGAAATCTTCACAAAAAACGACTGGGCTATACCTATCTCTAGACCCGTTATTTCAAGAAAAAAACCATTTTGAAATCGCTCTGACGTAGATAGCGTGCGTCATTAAGCTATAAATTTGAAGTACATAATAATATAAAAGGACTTTCTTACTTTCACCGGATATTCACGTAATTATAAAATTATTAATCAAAAAATAAATCAAAATACACGTGAGCGACCAATGTGAGTGAACACGTGAGGTCAGAATTTGTGCACAAAAAATAATACGGTCATTAAATTATGGTGTGAATTTGATTTGCGGTTCAGATAATTTATTTAGAAACGAATAAATTGATGAAGTATCGATTCAAGCATAATCTACATATTTACGAATGTTAAGCTATATTATATCTTCATACTCGCTTTTCAATCTCTGCATTAAAATAATAAAAAAAGTGACTAACTTGTCAAAATGGTTTTGTATCTTATCTCTAACTTTCAACAGGATTCAGGAACGACACATTAAATGACACATTACAATATATGATAATATATAAAATTTACGACATCCTAATCGTAAAATGTCAGATGCATCAGGAAATGCTTAATTTTAAGTGCACTTTGTCCAATAATATTGCAACTACAAAATTAAACAGGTGATAAGTGTACCTAGCGCAGTTATAATAGTTATATATAAGCATCCAAATTACCATATTAAAATATTGTTAGCATGTTTATAAGTAGGAAAAGGTCACCAATAAATTTTGATCATATTAGTTTAAATTTTATTACTTTTTAATGCGTGTTGTCGCGGCGCCAGGTTTTAAGGTACGCAACAAAAACTTTACGCGTGGAATACAAAATATTGACAGCTTGATATTATCTTTACAGTAAGCGAGTGTGGCTTGGCGGTTTAAGCGTCTGCTTTTCATTCTGACGCACCGTTGTTCGAATCCGCCCCTACACCATTGACTTGTTTTTCAAGTTATGGTGTGGATTTGCACTTGCTGTTATACACACAATATACGACACATGTCATGTGTGGATATGTGTCTTCCGTGGAAGGACCTGGGCGCTCACCACGATGTATCTGTCCAAGAGAACTCCCCTAACGAATTAATTTTGCGGACGAGTCATTAGGAAACACGACTCAAAGAGAGAGATATATCTTAAAAATCCATAACATGAGCTTTTCGACATGTTAAACTAAGACTGATGGCGGTGAAAGAAAAGTTCAACTGTAACGACTATACGAAAAAGCAAAACCAACAGAGAGAGAGAGACCTAAATATGTACTAATAAGCTTTAGCTTTATAAGAAAAAAAAATGCGATGTGAAATATTGTTTCATAAAAGTATTGGTCAGGTAGGTAAAGTTACGGAATTTATTTATTTTTATGAAACAATATTTCACATCGCATTTTTTTTAAACATTTTTTGATTAAGAATGTTCGGTGTCATTTCAAATTTAAGCAGTTTGCGATTATTATCATTTGAATAATTTAATCTGACGAATGGCACAGTATACGTTACAGTGGATATGGGTTTGTGCGTCACAGATTCGCAGCAGCTTAAAGGTTTATGTCCACTTCACAATAAATAATGTTGAAAATATAGCTTAAAGCAGTGAAATGGACATGTTTGAAATAGTGTTTAAAATTATTATAACTGTATGTTAACGCAACTGTGGCGCGGCTCAACATATTAATTGAATTCGTACACAATTATGGATATTATCAACGTTGTTGGCCCCAGCTTTTTGTCATTGTACAACAGTTGTTAAGCCATATCAGAAACCCTACGGACGGCTTGAAAACTTGACACCAAAGTTGACTACCTTTATATGAACTTAGTTTGTATTCTGCTCAACTTCTTTACAAACTTTGTAACAAAATATCAAATGTTTGGACGCTTCTGAGGATCGGATAGGACGTCAATTCTTAAGTAGTGGTCGCTAGTCCTAGTAACAGGGGATTGAACTTAAAAAACTTAACATCCAACTTTACCTTGCACTTAAATAACTTAACCAGTGGGATAACAGCTTAACTCCATAGATTAGTAAATGTATGATGTATTCTGTTCGAAGGACCGGTCGCAAATCAGGTTCAATGACGTGTAGGGAGATTGATTAATTAATTATCTACGTCGGAATTCTTACGATTCTCATATAATATTTCTCATAATAATATTACTGCGGAATTAATTTAATAAATTATACGTGCCCCTGGTCTAAGTTCTTTGGTTTTTACGTCGAGTGACGATGTGTTATGTTGATTCTTTATCTTACGCATTGTTTTTGAGTTATATACTAATGAGTTGTTTTAAGAGCAGGGTATATCTTATGTGGTTTTTGTTTTTTTTTACCATAGTTGACAGTAATTATTGAGAAATTAGCACTAAGGTCTTTAAAAAATATATGAACATATTTTTTTTACAAATTTGTCTTAAAAGATTACATGAGATAGATTAAACCTAACAAAAAGCACGAATAAGTGAACATTAAAAAGAAACGATCATGCGTGAATCATATTATAGTTAACAGCTGTGGTTATCATTATGAAACAAAAATAACAATGTCCTATTTTAACGCCGATTTCCGGTACTACGTGGTGCTACACTCACAGATAAAGTCGACGAAATGTTTCTTAATCTATACATATAATAAAGTTGAAGAGAGTCGAAAGTATGAACATTGAAAATATTTAAAAAAATGTTTGGAGATACTTCGAATTGAAAGCATAACACGTTCCAACAATTTCTAGAAATGTTGTCTGTTTATCTGTTTATTTAAACATCAATCATCACACAAAAACGGCTGCACGGATCATCATGATTTTTGGTATGTAGGTAGTATGAGATCTTAGGAATGTCTGCTAAGCTACTGTTTATCCCGAAATAATGCGAGCAAAGCCGCGGGCGTTAACTAGTCATAAATATAGTTCGATAAACGCAGTGGAATTATCAAATAATGACATATTGAAAGTTTTCTAGTGGGGTGAGAGTTTCAATTTATATATGCGTATTCTTCATTACTATTACATATTTACCGACAATAAATAAATAACAAGAAAAAACTAAACAGAACACTTCTAACTAGTAGAAAATAAACAAAAAACACCCTAACTACCTTATTGTTTTTGTTTTTTTTCTTTGTGTCTATGTAACTATATTTTGTGACTTTGGTAATACAATTTGACTAAATTTGTCCTTTATCAATTTCAAAATTACCAATACAAGTACTCATAAAGTAATGCTTTTGACTACTCAGGCAAAAAAAAACATGCAATATTTGTGCATATTATGTTTAACGCGAGATAAGAATTAAACAAACAGAAGTTTTGATCCATTAATACATTATTATAACGGCGAGTAAATACTTTAATACACGCACGGAATCCTAAAAAGCAAAGAAATCTGTCGGGTTATCAGTCACTAGGTTAATTAATATGTTACAAAAAACTACGCGATAAGTAAATAGGTAAGAAATTGTGGCCGAATACGTTACGATATGACCCTCCTTATTCGCGATTATTCTATGTATTTGGATTTTTAGAACATAGCTTATCTATGGCCGTTTGAGCATGTTGTTTCCCAAAGAAGATAGTAAATTTATTTTTATGTTTATTAAGTAACTAGTGGATGTCCGCGGCTTCGCTCGCATTATTTCAGATAAAAAAGTAGCCTACGACACTCCTAAGACCTCGTACTACCTACATACTAAAAATCATGTTGATCCATTCAGCCGTTTTTGCGTTATGAGCGTTTAAATAGACAGACAAACACATTAACAGAGACACAGATTAACAGACGAAAATTCTGTAAATTGTTGGAAACGTGTTCTCTTATCCTCGTGTAACCGACCGTGTAAGTGAATCAAAGACATTATTTTATTTTATTTCTTAATTTATTTAAGCGGCCCTTTAAAAGTTATGCTTTACTAGTAACTCTATATAAAAAGAGTAAGTGTTATTAAACAATATTTAATAAAGTAATATGTATTATAAGTTTAGTATGTATTTAGTCTTCAAGATAAAGTAATTATGGTGTATTTCACGTGTTACTCGCGAGATGCGGTCCGCCGGCCTCCTGAGGTCTTCTAATTTATTGTCTAATTTTACATTAATATGCAAACCACACTGGGACTATATAAAAATAAAAAAAAACCCTTGCTTCTACAGGGTGGGTTTTACGTGAATTGGTGGAAATTTAGTTTTTTTTAATTCGTATTTTCCTATCTGCACAAGGTCAGGTAGGTAGAAATAGAAATAGAAATACCTACCTATGAAATAGTCCAATTCAATCATTTACCATCCTATTTATTAAAACGATGTAGGTTCATATTAGTAAATCGACATATGATAAGATTTTCTTTTATATCGACGAAAGTTATTTTATAACGAATAAAAGTCAGTATTTATTTTCTGACGTTCGTGTTTACTTATAGCATATGACTGTTATATTATTATTTTCAATTTAATACAATAGTTTTTAACTCAACAGAAGCACAATAGATCGTAGAATAGGCCTACCGGGGAAACCACGTAAAAAAAACGCGCCATGTACACTACACACGGGTGGCGCGGAAACATGTGCATATTAACCTCCTCACTGAATTTGTCCTACAGGCAGAACATAAAGAAATACAAAATATTTGAAGAAACGTAGACACTTTTTTCATTCTAAAGACGCATAGTGACATCTAGTGGTAACTATTAGTTGTGAAGAAAAATATTTGACCGCTCGATCAAACGTCAGTTGTGCCAAAATGACGTCGAGCTCCAGACGTGTCAATCCTCACTCCAAACATGGTAAGTTCCATCCTTTTTAATCGGGCAATTTTGCAACAACACCCATCAAAATATGGTTTTATTATGTTTTACAAGTGCCAATCAATAATTTCACATCATGATTTACAATAATTTTGTATGGATTTGTTATTTATTTTTGATTAAAATTTTATGTCCTGTATGTAGGAATCATGCAGAGTATTGGTCTGAACTTAATGTTTTTATGTCTTTTATGGAGGAACTTTGCAGTGAATTATGTTATAATTTGTTAATAACATTTTTGTTTTAGGCGTTTCTGAGGCGGAAATCTTGGAGATTCTTGAAGATTCGGATGTTCAGCTCAGCGGTGATGACGACGACCAAGACCCGACGTATGAGGACCCACCAGAAACTTCTACACGAGACATTCAAAGGTTTGATTCCAGTGAGTCTACAACCAGTTCGGAGTCAGACAACGTACCATCAAGAGGCAGTCCTGCAGTGTCCAACACCTCGTTAGTACCTCGACCTATTAGGAGAGGAGTGCGGCGAGGACGAGGCTCTCGTGGCCCTCGTCAACTAGCGCAAGCAAGCCAAAGACCAACACTACCGGCAACCTCAAGATCTCATCCAGACATTGTCGATAAATGGACTGGCAATTTCGAGCCTATTGAATTAAATCTTCATGAGCCAGCCTTATGCCAATTATTGACGATGGATGGACATTAGAACAATATTTTGAACAATATATTGACGAAAAATTCTCTTGCATATTGTTGATTGTACAAACAGAACAGCAGTTCTTTTGAAAGGACGGTCACTTGGTCTTACTGTCAAGGAGCTAAAAGTGTATATCGGGATAACGATGATTATGGCCGCCCTTCAGTATCCACAGATAGATATGTATTGGTCACGTATTGTTTAGAGGCCTTTTGCTAAGATTTTTATAAGTAAGTGTTGAGTTTAGAAGAAGGTTTTTGTTTATTTTATCCAGCAGATAAGCTATTATTTTGAGACTGATTGTATAGTCATATACAAATTATTCAAGACTGTTAATTTGTAAGAACAGATTTCAATAAAAATGTTGATTACTCTTAATATTTTTTTATTCATCTAATCCCATTACATCATAATAGCCTGCAGATGTCTCGTATACAGAACATAAAACTCTTCCTAATATATCAATTGTCTCCAGTTGTCCTACTAGCAGGACATAAGGAAAATCCTTTTTTCCTAGGGTTAGATTTTTTTCAGTATTTTTTCAGTTAAAAAGTAGCACCTAAATAGTACAAATTTTGAATTTCGTTTGAATCTGAGAAAAAAAGTGCCCTCAGTAGTGAGGAGGTTAAGAAGAATACAACTTTTTCAACATTTGCATCGCTGTATCTCCGAAATGGTGATTCTTAGGAAAAAAAATGTTTGGCAATTTTTATAGATAATTGCATGATAAATATTTTTTTCTTACATACTTTTATTATAAAACTTACCGTTTAGCTGGAAAACTCAAAAAACCGATTTTTGCAACCTTTGACCTTGAATAAATTTTTTTCCACACTTTGATTGATGTGGATAATTGACAAATTGTGTATAATAGGGCTCCCAACATTCATGTCAATTTTTAGTAAGGTGCGAATTAATGTAACCTTACCTCTATAAGACATTAAGGAGTTAAATAAAGTTCGAACTGTCCCCTTATCGCTAACAGGGGGACAGCTCGAACTTTTTTGTTCGATCTGTCACCCTGGGGGGACAGAGCAGGGTGACAGATCGGAATATTTCTATTTTTGATGCTAACTTGACCGGACTATTAGCAGTCTAGGTACCTACTATAAAAATAATGTCTAATACGAATTGTGTCAAAAACGAGTTTCATGGAATAAATACATGCCAAACTGTTTTAATAGGGAAAAATATCAAGAATTCTGGGACACGCTGTATATAAAGTATTTTGCGCTAAGCATGTTCTTATGTATGCAAATTTTAAAATCATGTTTAAAAAGATCATTGGCCGTAACTTACCTCGCGTTTTTATGTGAAACTAAGCCACACGTTTTGCATTTGCAATTCCTTTTTTGTTTTCCGCTTCGACACTCCCATTCCAAAATTGTACTACTTATACAAAAACGTATATATAAATATATTAGTTTATACAACGTTTGCTTAATCAATATTTGAAATCATTTTAAACAAAAGTATTTGAACTTTTTGAGTACAGAGCCCTGAAAAAGTCATAAAAAAGTCTTCTTCCGATCCGAAAACCAATTTTTTTATAACACAAATTCGTTTTTGTACAAATATAACTATGAATTTTTTGTCCCAACATTAAGTAAGTGACTTGATGTCGAGGTTGGTCGTAAAAATAAAAGTATTTGGCTATTAACTTTGCAGTTTAGGTGGAAATGTTCAAAGTCTGCATATTTATTTACCTTTGTTAACTCCCTACAATATGAGTTCAAGTAAATTGTGGTAAAACTCTTAAATCGAAAGTAAAAAATAAAAAAATACTTAGTAAACAATGAGTGACCTATAAACTGTGAAAAAGAACATCAAAAACATAGTTGAGAGTTACAATTTATCGAAACGTTTCGTAACTGTTTTTTTTAATACTACCTAAATATGTCCCAAGCACCTATACCTATATGTTCCGGCGGCTTCGTTTGAGAGCAAGTTGCATTCAAGCAAATTGTGTTGCTAGACATTGGAACTTCACATTAAATAGTAAAAAACACTGATTCATAAAGTCACGTGTTCCACCATTTACTACGAAACCTAAAATTGCAGTTTACCAGATTTAGAGGCCTCGTGTATTGATAGAATGACTAACCGTTTATAGAGTATTCTCCAAAATGTGATTGCATAAATGTTTAAGACAATACTGCTACTTGCGTATGTTTATCAATATTGATATCTAAGAACTTACGGTATAGATAAATAGAATGTGTTAGTTGATTTGTTTATTATTATTTATTTCATTTTCTTACTTTCATGCTACAAAGAATCGACATGATTTTCGATATGTTGTGGTTTAGACTTCCAAATGTGACATAACTACTCTTTACCCGGAAATAACGAGAGAAGCCACAGGCATCTACTAATTTAAGGCTTACAAGCAAGTAAACATAGCAGTTAGCCTAAAATAGTTTAACCTTAGACTTTACGCGGAGTTTAATGGTACCAGTATCTCTGTTGTCTAATATTAGCGGTTTGTGTTTGTATTTAGACTATTTTTATTAAATAGCGTTAGTACAATGAAAACACTGTGGAGTCTAAGAGTACAAAACATCAGCTTTCCATACAACCATAACCAACCATAACCATACCAACGACTAAATGTGTGTACTTATTTCTGTAAAAAAATCTCATCATAATCATCTTCAGCCATTGCCTACCCACTGCTGGGTATAGGCCTCCTCCCCTAGGTGCCATTGGTGTTGGTCTTGTGTTTTTCTTGTCCTTAGAGGCCCCTCGATTGATCGGATGACAGGGACCACCAGCCAGATGGATCAATAGCAAAAAATGTCACCTATAGTTTTTCTACTCTCACATTAATACTGTCAAAACAAGATCATGTGCACATTGTCCTTTCATATAGGGTAATGAGGTTTTATAAAAAGTACCTCCCTTTAAACAAATTGCTAAGTATATAGATTCTTAGACCATTTGCTTTGCCGATTTGTGTGTTCGAATTTGCTGCACTTTACACATCGTGTTCACATTCTCCCAAATTTCGTAAATTGTATGTTTAGATAGTAAAAATGTCGTTTAAATTATAGTCTCTCTTGAGTCGTATTCCTCATGACTGAGGGTCGTGACTCCCCCGCAGAATTAATCCGCTAGGGGAGTTTTCTTGGGCAGATACATCGTGGTGGGCGCCCAGGTCCTACCACGGAAGACACATGTCCTCGGATATTATGGTCCTCAAACATGTCGGTTTCCTCACGATGTTTTCCTTCACCGTTAAGCGAGTGCAAATCCACACATAACTTGAAAATACAAGTCATTGGTGTAGGGCCGGATTCGAACCCGGGTGCGTCTGAATGAAAAGCACACACTGGAACCGCTACGCCACACTCGCTTACAAATTAAGCTTACGCTTCGCTTACGCTTAAATTATAGTAGTACGGCCTTTATCGGCACTTTGCCGGTGATTCAAAACATGCCCAATCATGCGGAATATCTCCGGTAATTTGCGAGACATCATTTTTATGCAAATAAATTTCGCGGCCGACTGAGTGCGTAACTTCAAAACATGATTAGTTCGTGTCAATGGATTTGTACGCACCTTGGCGGTCTTTAGATAATATGTACATACATATTGTATACCTAGAAGTATTTTCTGAGAAACAATCCATGGGTCTCAAAGCCATAGGTAATACGAGTAAACACCTTAGGCTTCAAGAATGCTTAACATCAGGCGGGCTGTAGTTATACGCGAACCTATCTAACTGAAAAAAAAAGGTTTGTTTTCATAACAATTTATAATCAAGAGATACAAAATACAATTTACCAGATGCTCGCAGCTTCTTTCTCGTTTTTGTAAATAAAATTGTCTATATAGTGCTGCTCCGCTTTTACTGCCTTCGTAAAAAGATGAAACCCGTCGCTCTGTTGAATCATGAAATATGGATAAATATTAGCTAAAGAAATATTACCTACACCTGCACATATAATTAATATTTATATTTAACACGTACCTACGTTACACGTACAATATTTGAACTAATCGGGAAACTACCTCAAACTTTGCACAAACTATGATTTTGCAGTCCTTGAGTAGACAAACAGACAAGAAAACCTTGTTATTAGACACTAATGAGTCACCCTGGTTCGCCTGCATTGTAGTTTTCTTCGAAGAAGCAAGGTCTGCTTGCAAGCGTGTATTTACAAACAAACTCACCTTCTTACATCAAGCAACTTTAGTATTTGCATATTGGTTCCGTTCACTTTGAGTTAATTATGAGATCGTGTTACAGATAATGTTCACAAATGAAGTTTAGTAACTGGACAAAAATCATTGAATTATATGAAGAAAATCTTTAGCTATATTATACTGTTACATAAACGAGAAAGTGAGTTAGATGGTTTTTCTACCTCATTCTCTTTGAGTCCTATTTCCTCATGACTGAGGGTCGTGACTCGCCCGCAGGATTAAATCGGGGAGTTCTCTTGAGCAGATAAATCGCGGTGGGCGCTTAGGTCCTTCCATGGAAGGCACAATATGTCCTCGGATATTGTGGTCCTCAGACATGTCTGTTTCCTCACGATGTTTTCCTTCACCGCTAAGCGAGTGCAAATCCACAAATAACTTGAAAAACAAGTCATTGGTGTAGGGCTGGATTCGAACCAGGGTGCGTCAGGATGAAAAGCAGACGCTTAAACTCTTTTTTTCTACGTCATAGTCGCTATGAAATATCACTTTAGTTTACATGTGTGGCGCTAGAATCATACCTATAAAGCGAGAAAGACAGGAAAGTAATGGATATTATCATTTTTTGTGAATTATATTTTTATCATAATATAGTTTTGAAACATTTACATAGACATTAGTAAAAACACTAGTATAACCTTAGTGTTATTTTGTCCTTAGAGTATTAGGCAAGATGTCTTGTCAAAAACTAAATTAACATGTCAAGAGAAACATTATTTTATTACGACTAATCGTTTGTCCTGACATTGTAGAAACCTCGATCTTTATCAAATGCAATCTAGTATTTTTCCCACATTTTAAGATGGACATGAAGGGTACATGTTAAAATATTTAGCCATGAAACAAAATGGTAGTTCCGACGTAATAATTATTGAGTAGGTAAACGAATAAAGTAGGTATCTAAGATTAGACACATTAACCGATATTAGAATGTTTGTATAGATACGGTGTTTGTAGATTTTGATATCTTCAAATCTAGTTACATAGGTAAGCGTGTTACACGCTTATTATGTGAATTCGATTAATTGTTTTTTTTTGTTCAATTGGATTTGTCATTATTTTTCTCAAGTTAATTCTGCAAGTTTTACCCGTACTCAAGCAAGCTTAACTTTTGCTAACACTTCACACCATTGTGTAAATAATACATAAAATAGGATTTATAATGTCATTCAACAATTCATAAATTACGCTTTGTGGGTGCGCAGACGCACGTAGAGAAGAAAGAAATAGGGGTCAGAGAATAATTGCTGAGATCTCGTAGGTCGCAGTGTATTTCTACCTATTCTACGAGTATACTGTCGTCACAATATCATTTACCTTACGACATTATGGCTGTACTTGTTTCTGTGTACCAGGTTACTGGATATTTCTGTGCCTTTTTGCGGTAGCGTTTAATTTTTTTTTTATTATAGTCTCTTGTAGCTTGCGCTAAAGCGACGATTATATTTAATGACGTTTTCGTTGTTGTTTCTTAAAAAGGACAATATTTTTTTTAGAGAAACATGTTTTCTTATAACATACGCTTGGTTAACTATGCCATTTTATTACTTGCATTATGGACTTGATGAAGTGATAATGATCTGAGATGATGTTTTAACAGAACTATTGACATGTATCGACAATCATTGTTTATTTATTTATTTTCAATCATTCTACAGTTTATAGTAACTCAGTATAAGTGAGAGAATAATAGCTTTTGAGCGTCATTTGCACAAAAACAGTACAATAGTTATATACTGTATAACAACAAGATGACAATGTCTTTTGACGCATTCGTTTACACCTTGTTTATGTGCGGGCCAAAAAAGGTTCATTACAAGATATTTTTGAGAAGTTGTGATTTATTATGTAAGTATATGTTTATTATTTATACATTATATGTATGTGTGTTGGGTTATTGTCAGGATTTTGGGTAAGATGTCGTCTGTCAATGTCATTTAATTACATTTGGGCGTTCTGTTGTCGGATAACAAGTTGAATGTAGGTTCCGATGTTTGTCATACAGCCAGAAGACACAAGGGCTATTTGAGCTCTCGACACTAGAGTTTGCTACTCTCTTTATATAAAAAAGAAGATTAGGTTACTTAGGAAGTACACCAACAGCCCAAGCAAACTTCCCAAATAATTTCTTAAGCGTCGTTCCTCAACGTGACACGTTTTTTTTTATTTCATATTTTTCATATTATAATGCTTAGTCTATAAAATATAGTAATCTTGTAAAATGACGGGAAAACCCTACTAACTAGTACTTAATCAGAACCTCATTCCGCAAACAGCTAGTCATTGCAGGTTACTCTCATTAAACCTAGCTTAAACACTAATGCCTACGCTTTGATGATACTTAGACTGCACTTAGGTGTAACTTAGACTGTGTTCACACTAGGATACTAGTGTCAGTTTACTTATAACAAGTGATATTGGGTAAAACGAGGTATACAAATTGGCCGAAATTTTTGTTGTATTTTCTTTACCTCGAAAATTTGTAAGGCCAGTAATTTTGTATAGTATGGTTTTTAGCGAACAGTAATTTCAATATCTTACTTTAGTTATTCTAAAATTGATTCAAGTTACAAATAAAAAAAAAACGCAATTATTTACGAAATTGTGCAAGACGTCAGATTTTATGTTTAAACTAAAAAAGTGGGTATTCAAACTGTCATTAGCCGTAATAAAAAGTGTGAACAAGCCCTTTTTGCTCACGTGTTTCATAATTATAGGGTTGTGCTGTGACATCTCACCCCGGAAAAAATAACTGTTATTGAACCTACGTCAGGGAAGTAAACAAGAAAGAAAAACATGGCTGACGTATGGTGACGTACGTAGTACGGGTAAAATACAAATTTACTCATACAGAGTTGAATGGCAGTTCGGATTTTCATTTCATTATTTGTATGGGTAAATTTAGCACGTTAATATTTTCATAATCCGCCCACTAATAAAATATACACAAAGGTAACTTTTTAACGCGGATAAAACCGCGAGACGCTGCTAGTAATAGATTAACATATTTTTTTTTCGATGAATTTTTTGATTGAAAGTCTCATATTCTTTTACAATATTTTTAGCAATTTAAAATGAAAAGGAAAAATTGCTGGCGCGTTGAAGTCTTTTATACGGGTGTCAAAAAATATTCAGAATCAGTTGATTGAGGAGAGTGTTTCAATTATCGCTGTTTTACTTGTTTTAAATTATAATTGTAGGCTGCAGGTGATTTCAAAACAGGTTTTTTTTTAATTTAGGCTTTTTTGCTAAGATCTCTAGGCATTATCTGTCACATTATTCATATCTGATCAGCCTGTTTGGATTTTTGCGCCATTCATTGTTGAAAGTTTTGTAATCACTTATTTCAGTAACCCTGTATTAACGAAGAATCACTTACAAGTTTCACTCAGCCGTTTTTGATGTACTCATTTCACACAATTATGTCGTAGTCATATATATGGTAATACCAGGTTATCAGTCTTAATTATATTACCATTTTATGTGCTGTTTAACTATCTTGTCTTAAAAAATTAACTGTCATTTTAACCGCTTGTAAAGTTCAACTCTATGAATATTGAAATAGAGTTGATTTTTATTAAACTTTACTTGCTATTTTTATTGGTCATATTGTTGTAATTAATTCTTTTTTATCCATGGTGAATAAATGGATATTAAATAATAATTAACTCTGTTGTGTATGATACTTGAATTAAATGATGTTTCGCGTACGTATTACCATAATATAATATTTCAAAATGATACCAGTAAGTCTTGTACATTTTTACGCACTTTACATAAAGAATTTTAATTGTTGTAAGAAAATATTTAAAGTAAAATTTACGAGATATTGTTTATGTTAAATTTATACTCCACTGTATTATGTATGTTGCAATCAATATTCATGTTTTCATCTTATCTTATGCTGATTATTGTAGAATGTATGTTTAAACATTTTATTGGATAAGTAATTATAATGTATTCGAAGTAACACAAAGACCACCCTCAATCTTTTTAACTTGGCCTAAATACAATTTTCATAATTTCAACACAGTTTGGTCAGAACTGGTACCAAAATGACATAATTTTGTTGAATTTTAATTGAAATGACCTCATTAATATTTTTTACGTTATTGTAAAACAGATAAATGTAAATAAATAATCATTTTCAGATACCGAATGATCTTGTACCGATTGCTCATTATCTTGTAAAATGTAATGTAATTATTATTGTAATGGTTTTGCAGATAAGTTACGATAAAAAATAAATATATTTGTATGAGATTATCAAGATCTGGTATTGAGAGTTTTCAAATGAAGTATTGTGTGAATGAGGATACGTGTGCGAGAGGCGTGAATGTAGAGATGACGAGTGACAGAATGAAACGGAAGAGAGGAAAATGCTGTGCTGAGCCCACATAGTTGGATAAATAAATAAATAAATAAATAAATATTCCGGGACATTGCACACAGCGCCATCTAGCCCCACACTAAGCAAACGCTTGTGTCGTGGGTACTAGATAACGGATATAATACTAAGGTAAAGGGAAAGAAGAAGGTGTTGAGATTTTTCAGATTGACTCAAAGTGTTTATGTAGATTTGGTTGAATCACTATTGTACTTTTGTACAGCAGTCTTTTGTTTGTTTTAGTGTGGTTTTAAAAAGTTTTATTTTCAAATCTACTGATCGCGAAGATTTTTGTTGAACTTTGATAATTGCGAACGAATTTCGCGATTTACTGCGTTACGGGAAGTTTTGATAAAAATACCTAAGATACGAGTAAGTATGTACATCAACAACTACAACTAGACAACTTGAACCAGCTACTTGTATTTTAGCAAATTATCTTAACCGTATGTTTAGCCATTTTATTTAAAGAATCGAAATGTTTCGTGATCATCAGACTAATCGATCGTCATGATCAATTCAAGACGTAATGATTTTTTTAAATTGACATAGTTAAGGTAAAAATGTGGAATACAAATTTAGATACATTACAACATAAAAGTTGTTGGCAAGCCAACACAGAGTTCTTTGAGGAGGCTTAAAACATCCAGAGATTAGATATAAACTGATGCATTGCATTGCTTCGTTGTGTCGAGAAACAGGAACAAACAGACTATTAATCACCAGCTATAACACTTTTTTCCAAATTTTGTATGTTAACCTCTTTCTAATTTCGTACGCGTTTTGTTATTTTTGTTACCTTACCAACTAAACCCCATCTCCCCTTGCCCACAGTACTTTTTTAAATTACCCGAAATTAAAAAATAAAATAAAAATGTTTCTTGGTTTATTATACTTAAGTACTTAAAACTAAGATAAAGATAAAGAATCTTTATTGATATTGTAAAGTTGCTACACATACATATATAATATTTAAATATAACAATATCTCGTCAAAATGAATTTAATACATTTTATCTCAATAAATTGATGTTTAAGAAAAGGTCTAATGATTTGTAGTTCCGTAAGGGGACCTTGGGGAAGATCTTTCTATGGCTTGGCAATCCGCGCTTCAATTTTTTTTAATTGATTTACTAATCCCCACCTCCCCTTGTCCCGCAGTTTCTGGACATGCGCCAGGGTTCGTTCCTGTACAAGATGTGGGAAACGCCCCCCTACCAGCTGTACTCCGAGGTGTGGGTGTACAACTACACCAACTATAAGCAGTACATGGATGGATACAGCGACACCTTGAAGGTGCAAGAGGTCGGCCCTTTTAGATTTCAGTAAGTGAGGTTTGTTCAAGAACAAGAGTCTTTTTAATCTAAATATATATTTCTATCTACATATTATGTATAATATTATCTAAATATATAGAACTCAAAGGTGACTGACTGACCTGACATAGTGATCTATCAACACACAGCCCAAACCACTGGACGGATCGGGCTGAAATTTGGAATGAAGGTAGATGTTAGCCGTGAGCACCCACTAGTGTGAAATAAAATGATGCAATTTGTAAGAGATATAGGTAACTGGTCTAAAATATTATGATTATGATTCCAATTGATCTTGTAAAAAATGTAGTGATAAAAACTTGAACGGTTACATGTGGCTACTTCTTGACTTGGCTTGTTAGAGAATGCACGTATACAAATAATTTTGAATTTTGTTATTTTGCGCTGATCCTTAAGTTTTTTTTTATATATGAAATAGGCTCACGCTTGACTACAACTTGCCTAATGTATGTATGTATGTAAGTCTATCTTTTCTCAAAATAACGGTTCTTTACAAATAAGTACCTATATTCATAAAAGCAGTCTCATAAGATATTTTTCGAAAGCTTTTGCTATTAAATTTTCCGAAGGCGTTTAGCGTTAGATATCAACGTTACATGAAACTATCATAATTTCTTTGCAGGAATAAATTCACAACTCAGCATTGCGTTTATATTTTAAAACATACTAATCTGTTCCTTATTTCCAGGGAGATAAGGACGAACGAGAACATGACAGTGGACAAAGAAAAGGGCTCGCTATTCATCGATCCCAAGATTGAGCTGAAGTTCCTCAGAAATGAATCCGTGGCTGATCTGGAGGAGCTGTCGGTCAATGTGCCAAATATTGCACTAATTGTAAGTATCATGAAATCTTTTACACATTTTTCTTTCTTTTTTTACTAGGAATGGGTTTGCACTTGACCGTAATTCGCCTGATGGTAAGCAATAATTACGGTCTAGGATGGAATGTGCTTACCCAGTAAGAACCGATTCACTCTCGCTTTGAAGATCGCAAGGTTATATGCCGCGGGGAACCGGGAGTCAGTTCTCCCATAAATTGCTGAACCTTGATTAAAAGAATATGCTATACATGTACTTATGCACTTCTTCTTTCCAAACTCTTGTTTAATATATTAACTAAACGGTTTTCACTCACGTGTAATTCGCGTAAGTTGTTTACGCGTTTCGGATGTTATGACATTCATCTTCAGAACGTATGTTCTGGGACCGCGGCAGTTCTGAAACATACGTTCGTAAACAACTTACGCGAATTACACGTGAGTGAAAACCGTTTGGTTAACATATTGATAAAATGTCTCACGAAAGTTTTAATATTAAAACTCTTGTTTGTTTGGATATAGTCAATTTGTCTGCACGTGTTAATGATAACATATAATTCTGTCTAAGATTGTTATATTGACGTCAATCAAAATCAAAATACTAGTTTTTTCGGTATCGCCATAAAATTACGTTTGATTGCTAGGTTACATTTACGATTTTGTAATGACTGCGGCTCGTATTATAGTCCCATAATGGTTTTTCTTACGGGCAAAAAACGTGTGCACTTGATATCATTTTCAATGACGCAGAATAACATTACTACAGCCTTTTTTATGAAGGAACGGGTTTGAGCCTCCAATTATCAAAATCTTTGCGTCTAAACGGTTTTGTGATCATTTATTGGACCCATATATTGGACAAAAAATATGAACTGTATACTTTAGGCAAAAAATATGTGATAGCTTTATCGTATCATGCCCAAAGGTATCATAAGTTATATTGGGTACTCAAATTACTCACTTATCTGAATTGATTTATGCACTGCGATAATTTGATGTACCTTTTGTAGGTATAACACTGGGTTTGTGATTTTAAGTACCTTTGGTAGAAACCTGAGTCAGTCGGATATAATAATGCATTACTTTGTGTTTTCTTCAGCAAACTTAGCCTTTTATGATAATTTAACTGATGATAGTCGTGGTTAATTACACTTTGACAAGGCTTGTTATATGTAACTTAGAACAATTTAAAAATAAATTAGTTAGTTTAATGGTAACTATAGATATGAACAGCGCTACCACAATCTTTTGCTAAGCATTCATTGCAGTAGAATTTCGATTTCAACACAATACTGCAATCTATACGTAGTGGATCGAACTTTAGATTGCGCGTGCTTAGACAAAACAACTGCTTGGACATTTTGTGATCACAAATTAGATGATTTATCACAGCACAAGGATTAAAAAGCCATTCCTTTCAGGCAATGAGTACCCTAGCAGCCGACAAGCTGGGCTACATCCCGAACACGGGGGCCTACCTCTCCATCTCCGCTATGGGTTCGAAGCTGTTCAGTAATCTCACCATCAAGGAGTTGTTCTGGGGCTACAAGGACCCCCTGGTCTCCATCGCCAACACCCTGCTGCCTGGATGGATAGACTTCGGAAAGCTGGGGATTTTGGATCGGGTAAGTCTTCATGTTATTAATCGTCATCTAATTGTAGTTGTCTATTTCTGACTTCTGGAAGGACCAGATAAAGGAGGATCTGCAAAAACTCCATGCTACCAAGTGGCAGGAGATGGCGCAGAACCGAGAGGAGTGGCGTGTCTTTGTGTCGGAAGCCAGGGTCGCAGTCGCACATTAGTAGTAGTAGTAGTAGCATCTCTGACTTGATTTTTTAAAGAAGACTATCTTTGGGCATAGTCTAATTAACTTGACCTGTCATATGGTACTGTTGTAAACTTTTAAAGTCGTGTACATTGGACGTTCAATTATTTGGACACATCATTAAGTCTTAAAGAGGCATCTGTACAACCGACACTACTCTAATTTCCTACGCTGGAATGGTACTAGATCTCAAACCTGGATGTTAACTTTTAATGAAGGAGTTGTAGAAGAGATTCATGAAATGACATACGATCATTATGCTCTATGATATTGATATATCTTCTCTTCTCTCCTAGTTCTACGCGCAGAGACCAGAGCACGCCGAGGTGGAGCTGAACGACCCCGCCACGAAGTACTCCATCAAGTCTTGGAACAAGCTCGCTGGACTGCCCGAGCAGGGGTTCAAGAGTCTCAACACCAGGTTGGTACACTCTTCAACGACAACTTTGTTATTCTGCCTTCAAATACTGGTAGCTTAAACACTCATTATGTTCAAGTTCATCTCGCCTATTACCAGGCGTCAGCTAATCTAATATAATTGACTGGTATGTAAGCTTTGTTTGTAGGTATATATTCATTTAACTAAAGAAAGCGTCTGCTCTTCAAAACACAGGTTTCTTAGTGTGGAGAGCAGTGAACATGTAATAGTTGATAAGGTTTTTACGGAAATAAATATTTTGAATTTGAATGTTTTGGTTTGGGGGGCTTGTTTATGCGATGAATTTCATCATCAGCCGTTATAGTCCAATGCTGAGCATAGGCCTTGCTTTTAGTACGTCAGTAAACCTGGTCATTTACTGTGAATAAACATGACATGTCAATTGATCATCTTTTATCAACATCTGCTGCAAATGTGCATAATTGGATGTGATGTGAACTACTTATTAAAGCTGGTGGTTTATATAATTGAATTACTTATTAAAGCTGGTGGTTTATATAATTGAATTACTTATTAAAGCTGGTGGTTTATATAATTTAAATTTGAAGTTATTTTACTAAAACCATTAACTATAACATACACATGCAATTATCTTTAAAAACACCTTTTTGCAAATTACTGGTGTAATATCTCGTAATTTATTACTAACGTAATAAGTCACATTTTTTAAATGTAGGCTTTTAGAAGGTGCTTAAGTCACTCATAATGACTGACGTACAGGAAACATGTTTTTATTAAAAAAAAAGGTCTGAGACCCGAAAAATATACAGAGTTATGCATATTAAATACAAAATCTAAACCATTCATAGTGAAGATATTCTTTTAAAATGTATGATATTTTGAACACCTGAATTCTACTACTTTTGTTGTGGTTAGGTCCATTGGTCTTATTTAAATTACTTGTGTGTGTAAGTAATGTTACCATTTCCTTTATTCTATTAATAAAAGTCAAAACCAAGCAAAACTTACAAATAAATAGATTAGTTTGAGGTTAGTTTCACTAGTTCTTTTTTCGTTAGTTTCAAGAGACCCTTAGGGCGGCTTGATAAACTCTCGACACCAGAGTTGGCCACTCTCATTCAATTATAAGAAGAAGAAGAAGTTTGAGTATCTTTTTATTGCGTGGTGGCTTCCAGTGACAAGAGTATTCAAGCCAACCTTTACTGTGTCTTTAAATTTGAAATGTCGAATGTATTGGAAATATCTTATGTGCTAGTTTCAAGATTCATTTAACATCCAAAAACTTTGTCAAATAAGTCTGTACGAAGCGTAAAACCTTTTTGTTTGAACGTTTTTGTGGCAACGTATCATGCATTTAACGTAAGTGAAGCTAGTTAGTATCACATATCATCTTGTTAGACAAATTGAAGGGCGATAGTTTGTTTGCCTGTATGTACTTATACAGGGCTTTATGAAAAGAAAAGGATATGAGTGGCTTGGGAGTAGAAAACAACATAGTGTTTTTAGACTGTTTGTGTTAGCAGTTTTTAATGTATATTTGAAGACTTATTTTTATGCTGCGTAATTACAAAAGTCTAAAATTACACCAACATTGAAAGTCATAAGAAATATGTTAAATTTATATGGTCCCTATAAATGTTTGTTGATTGACAATATCGTAAATTTGCCAACAAATAAAAATAGTCATTTTTAAAGTTAAAAAAGAATCGTTTTATAACATACTAAAAGCCATTTTGATTCTTTAGTACTGACTAACCCGGAATATAGTTTAGGGCAAAGCTAAGTCACGTTGTCCAACATGCCTAAAGACAGGTTTCATACTTACTTCAATAAAAAAGTTAAAGTTATATAACATTTAGTTTTTTATGAGATAATCATAAAATATTCCGTGATTTAGACGGACAGGCCATTCGGCGGTAGGCTTCATAACAGAATAAAACCATAACTTGTTAGAATTGAGAGTAAAATATTTTAAATCTTATGAAATTAACTATTTTACTGGACTAACTATGTCTTAATATTATTAATAATAATTATGTATTAATATTTGGCTAATGTTACTTACATCAATAGGTACAAGACAGTCGAAATATACTTAGTCGGTTTCTTAAAGGCAAACGATAAAACTGTCAAAAATCTGAACAGAAGATATTAGAAAAAAAAATAGTTTGTGTATACTTTAACCATTACAGAACATGTTTTAGCAGTTCATAGATTTTTTGTCTGTTTATCCGTTTATCTGTATCTCTGTTTATTTAAACGCTCATCACGCAAAAATGGCTGAACGGATCATCATGATTTTTGGTATGTATGTAGTATGAGGTCTTAGGAGTGTTACAGGCTACATTTTATCCTGAAATAATGCGTGCGAAACAACGGGCGTCCTCTAGTAATCAATAAAATATTAACAACAAAACTACAACTAAACTTATTTTCTCCTTCCTTCCAGCACAAAATGCAACCGCGTAGTGGGAGCGTACGAGGGTCTGATGCTGACCCCCAACTTCCCCAAGGGGCGCGAGATCCCCGTGTTCAGGAAGCAAGCCTGCAGGACCTACCCCTTGGAGTACCAGCATGAAGAGATTGGAGACGGGGGATATAATACTTACAGGTGACTAGATCTTTGATGCAAAAATATCACAAAACTTTGAGAAATTTACAAACTTAGTTTATGTTCTTTTTTGAGTGATATCGTCGTTGTATTGGTCGTGACTCCTGCGCAATATTTATTCATTGAGTAATCTTGAGCAAGTCCATCGTGATGAGCGGTCAGTTCTTCAACGAAAGACAGCCTCACGGATTTTATAGTCTTCGAACATGTGTATTTTCTCACAATGTTTTCCTTCAAAGTTATGTGCGAATCTACACTAAACTAGCCGTTAGTATGTTTATGACCGGTTCAACCCAGACGTGTCAGAATGTAAACTTCTTTTAAAAAGTTATCATTTCGTATTCGTTTTCCAGATACAGCATGGCAAAGAACGCCTTTAGCCGCAGCTCTCCCTACGCCTGCAACTGTTCTATCAACTGCCTTCCCGACGGATTCGTCGACATCAGCAAGTGTTATTATGGTATGATCACTATTTTTAGCAGCTAGAAATACAAAGAAAAACCGAAGGACATTTAGATTTTATCTACGCAGTAGTGGTGTCGTGTATTAGAAGAGAGGTCTATGCTCAGCATGGGCGATAACGGGCTGATAATGATGATGAGCTAAAAATAGAACTATGATGAAATCAAAACACATCTTTTCTTTTTCCATGATACTGGTAACTCTGTATAATGGTAACTCTGTTTAATGGTAACTCTGTATAATGGTAATGGTACAAGTTGTTATTGCAATAAGTATGTGATGTATTGACAGTGGCAGAATAAATTATATTGTCTATGATAAATTAGCAACGGATGTTCTGTTAGCAATAAGTGGTTACTATACGCGCTGTAGACTCGTGTAATAGTCGACATCAGTTTGAACACGACTATTGCTAATGATAAAAAGTATCAAATACTTATATATTTATTTTACACTAAGTGTATAAACTTACTTTTGACTGCAACCCATCTGATGCCTAGAACTATCATATCTAAGTTTCTCATTTATTTATCAGTCGTGGCTATATATTTGTTCTGTGTCAAATAGATAGAAAGACAGAGCTACCCATATACGAAGATAATAAAAATGAATAAGCTACGTACAAATTGCAAAGTTCGTTAAATTTGACTCGGTTTTTTTGCCAAATTCCTAAATGACTTGACCTACAGGTCATATTAATATTTACGTAGAAAATTTGCATACGCGCGGATTGAAGTAAAAACTTATTTTAAATATTTAAATGTATTTCACTAATGTATTGACAGCAAAAACAGTTACTTTACTACAATCTTGTGAAGAATAGGTATACCCATTGTTACCAGAAAATTTACTGATTTGAAGAATAATTGCTGTAGGTACTATTGAAATGATTTGATTTACAATAATAAAATATGAAAACAAGGGAAGAAAAACTAAACATACTACTTCTAACTACTACAAAAAAGGGGCACTTAGAAAATCTTTAGAAAAGCCTAAAGATAGCTGTATGATTTGTATTTAGACAACAAAGACGCCAACTTTGATAACACGTTTTTAAGTCATGAAAATTATGAAAAGTAACAGATGAAACAGATAAACATTTTATTGATAATTTGATGAATTATAAGTCAATTAGGAAAGGCTAAAGGGTAAAAAGTCCTTAATGTAAGTTCGCGTATGAGAGTGGCGAACTATGGTTTTTTGAATACTTGTAAATCGACCCTTGGAAGCACCCAGATTTAAAAGCTACTTTATCAGTCATTGTTCGTTCAGCAAAAGCAAAAAACAATTAAAAAATGCATTAGCTAACTAGCTAATGCATTTTTTAATCCGCTTGGATATCGTTCTTTTAAAATTCTCATCAAAGCTACTTATGATCACTTTATCAGCTCAGACAGGCTTCATATGGATTGAAAAGCTTTTCATAGTGTGGTTTTCATATTTGAAGACACATTATTATTTCAGACTAAACTGTAAGAGGAACAACTCAATCATTTATAACTTGTGTAATTAGAATCTATCATAATTCACGTTTTTCTTTCCTTCTCTCCCAATAATTTTGTTCAGTTGTTTATTTCATTGACGCTAGGATGTACAAGTGCCCGACTGGTAAAATACCTGAATGTATGACTTTCTACTGTCCAGTGTAAATGAAAAAAACTACACAGTACAATATAACTAACCGACATGGCACGGGTGTGCCCAGTTACCCAGTACCCAGTTTGTAGGGTTAGTATCTAAGAATTATACACAAAAAATCATAAATAAATGAATTTTGAATATATATTATCTTTGTTTATAGGGTTCCCTATCGCGCTATCGAAGCCTCACTTCCTGGATGCAGACCCCAGCCAGCTCGCCTTCTTCGAGGGAATGAATCCGGACCCAGTCAAGGACGAGTCCTTCTTGCAGGTTGAACCGGTAAGGATATGGTATAACTTTCATTATGTTTTTTTTATTTTACCAAGAAAGTAAGATAGAAACTATAAGTAAAATAGATGTTAATAAAAATATTTGGACTTTCGTACAAAATTGTACCTATTTAGTTATTAGTTTCTTGTTTCTTCTTCTTCTTCTTCTATTATTGTACTTTTATTAATTGTTTCTACGAATTAGTTCTGAACTTAAAAGATAAAATATGCTATACTATCTGGCGTCTAGTTGGATTTTAGCTTAAAAAATATGCGTTTAACAGATGTTTTGAAAATTTTCATAACTGTACAGTCACTTGCAGCTATTCTTGGAGACCTTTACAGAGGATCAAATGATCAAATTAACAACCCAACTCTTCTCCAACTTACGGTAAAAGTCTTCATCAATCTTTTGTTCATTCCAGGTGATAGGCGTCCCTCTATCCCTAAAGATCAACATCCAAGTAAACATCGCAGTGAGGACGTCTTCGGGTAACCCCATCACGAAGCCATTGAAGGACAAGGTGGTTCCTCTGGCTTGGTTGTCTATGGTAAGTGTCTAAAACTGTATAATAAATTATTGGCAAAAAAATAAATAATGTGCCACAGGGAGATTTATTTTCTATTAAAGCACGGTCACAAAGCAGCTAGTATTTTGGTACTTAAGGTGAAGGTCAGATGTAAATTCTGTAGGCGTATTTTGACAAGGAAACGCATAGCGGATTTTCAAACTAAAGTAAAGTATTTGCCCGAAGATTAAGTTGTTATTCAATTTTATAACTAAACTGATACTTAGCTTTAATAATAATATAATTAATCGCATTTAATAAGTGATGATAAACAGCATAATGCTACTGTTATGACCTTTTGGATGACGTAGATAATATCCTATAAAAAATAATCACGTCTGCATAATCATTTACAAACAGGTATCTTAATATATAGGTAATCTAGATATTCTACATAAAATAAGTATATTTATGGAGCTAATTATACATTGACGTAGGTTTCCTATTAGTATAAAAACTGCATAAAATGTCATCCAGTTTTTATGACCTTAAAAGCCTACGTCAATGGGTTCCTGATTTATATACATATGTATATTACAGGCAAAGCTTTTTGTAGTGTGTTTTTCAAATAGATAGAGATCTGTTTAACTTTTGTAGAACACTAGTACATGCCTACAGTTTCGACCGCATTATTTCAGGATACAAGATACATAAAATGTTATTTTCTGGTCCTAACACTTTCTTATCCAAAACACAATAAAACGTTGTGCGGTGAATAGTTAGTCTTATCTTGACAAGCTCATTTACACTCTTTTTTTATTTTGTTAATATTAACAATCTAGAAACGTATAAACAAATAATAACTCAAAAATAAATTACCTTAGTAGTTCTAGTTTAAATATCATCTACTTTTTATAGTTAATGGAAGCTTCCGTCTGTGCTTTTAGGAAGCTGACAATTAGCTTTAAAAGCTTGTTCGCTAAAAATAGCTACAAACATTATTATGCACTGAATTAATGCTGTTAATTATATGTATTAGATCATAGGTAATGTGATAATTAACAGTCTAGATTTTATACACCTACAGTAATACTAACAACATAATGATTGATACTTTGAACCGATTTCAAGAAAAGAGACTATAAATTCAAGCTGTATTTTTGAGACAGAGAAATTGTTTATTTTTTTTTAATTTGGTTTCATGATCCATGTATTTAGATCCATATTTGAATTTTCTTGTGTATGTTTACTTGGATGTACATAAATACTCTTATTTATAACTGTATGTGAATCCCCTATATAATTGAAGTCCATTTTTGGGAACTAAAGTTCACGACTAGATTATTCCTTAAGATTTTTGAATGATCTTAATTTATCATGATTTGATTCAGTATCAATTTTGAGATATAAGTATTACTAATATATACGTATGGAATCGCATTGAAGTCAGTATATAATTTTAATTAATTGGCACTTGGTATTTCAACATTTGTTCAGACTAATTTGTATGCTTTAAACAGCTATTTTTGTACGCTGACTAGTTTTATCTATGCAATATTCAAATATGATACTCTTAATTGCAACTCTTGGCCCGTACTTGCAAGGTGAATGCAATTAGTGAGTCACGACCAGCCCATACAAATAAACCGCCGTCATTACATTTATTTATTAATATACAGCAATAGCTAATGTCTCAAAAACTATTGAACATATGTAGGTATTTAATTTCAATGAAACCTGTACCACTCCCTAAATTAGAACATTTTGATATGAGAAGTAATCTTTTCCCTCTCTCTATCTTTTTTTTGACTGCTCAAATCGGTCTCACTCAATCAATCTCAATCTAAGGAAACGTATAAACGTGGTAACGCGTTCAGAGTTTACTATTTCTCTTTGACGCATTTTACCTTACTATGTATATGTAATATTAAAACTTTCGTGAGACATTTTATCAATATATTAACTAAACGGTTTTCACTCACGTGTAAATCGCGTAATTTGTTTACGCGTTATCCCATGTTGGTCCCAGAACATACGTTCTGAAGATGGATGTCATAACATCCGAAACGCGTAAACAAATTACGCGATTTACACGTGAGTGAAAACCGTTTAGTTAATATATGTATATGTACTTATACTTCTGTATTCTGTGCTTTTAGTTCACAAATACCTAAGAAATAATCAAAAGTTTAGTGTTGCACTGAAATATTTTACCACTTTTAAAAAAAGTCGTCTCAATTCTACTGAATGTTTTTATTTTGTCAATAACAACACTTAATAAGTTAATATAGAGTTAATAGGTAGGCTGCATCAATGCTTGACATAAGGCAGGCTGTAGTCAAACGTAAACCTGATTTCGAACAATAAAAGTACTATAACTCTCTTTTCTCTTGTTCCAGTACTGCAAAGGCCCTCCAGACCACATCCAGTCCCTGCTCCGCCTCCGCTTCGTGATAGCTCCCCCGCTGGTCATCACCCTCAACGTGGTCCTCTTCCTCATCGGGCTGATCCTCACCGCCCAGGGAGCACATAGGATTTGGAAACCTAGGTAGGTGTTATTATTATATTATCATCATCAGCGTAAAGTTTTATGCCCGAGTCCACTTTTTCATTACACTTTGACTCTTCAGGACATAAGAAGTTTTCTTCCAAAGCACGTCACTCTGTAAAATTCTGCATTTCTTACTGTTATCTCTTTGGTATAATTTGGTATATAATAACATTTTTATTCTATGTTTATTCTGATTATTTCAAAGTTTTATAAGTGTTTATGATGAAACCATAGTTAATTTACCAGTTTTTAAACAGCCTTAGGAAAATCTGTTATCTCTTACTATAATTTCTTCGAACCGATACATACTTACTAAGACACCAATATTACTTACAGATACCAGCTAGTTGACCACCAATCATCCAACAAAGCGACACCCATCAGAAAAATCAGCCGCGAAAGAAAACGCAGCGTTGAAAGAAGAAAGAGCATGGAAAGAAGAAAGAGCAGCGTCATCCTAAACTTCAATTCCGTAGCAGACTCGCTTTTTAGAGAAAACGATGATCTTGCTAAAGAGGCTGTGTCGTTGCTAGCGATAACTGAGGATGATAATGATGACCTACACGACTTGGTCGTGAGCGACTGAGTTCCAAACAGCCTTAGTACCAGTGAGGTAGGAATGTTGTAAATAAACGGTCGTGCTATGCGAGTATAGAAGCAAAGAAAAGGTATTGCAAGAGAATTGTTTAAAGAAATATCTTTTCTGTGGTGATTAGTAGGCAAGATCTAAATTTAGTTTAAAAAGGAATGTCTTTTGATATAAAATATGCGAGGTAAACGTTTCTTTTCGTCACTAAGCTGTCAAAGATTTCTGCTGTATATTTTATTTTAGTACAGGCCTGCCCTATGTTTGACCACAGTGATGGTTGTTTAGGTTGTTGTTACATGCTATCTTGTGGTCAAATGCTGCAAGCTATCATATGTAACAAGAACCTTGATCTTGATATTTTGTACATAATACCAAATGTTTTTATATATATACAGATTACATATACATATAGAAATCGAGGTGTTTCACGGTTTTCTATTCTTTAAACTATATTCAAAACTTGTCTAGACTGTATTTATGAAATTAATAGCAAAATGACAGATGTAAATGACGTGTATAGATAACTAATGCTGTATATTACAGGGTTATTTGAATGAAGTGAAGATACGCAATGTAAATATTAATTAATGTAAGTACTTACGTCACAAAATGTTATTAATGGGATCACTAATAGGTACATAATAATAATAGGCTAATAGGGACATCAAGGGACATTTAAGAAATTATAGATATTTATTCTGAAGCATTTTTTAGAATATGTTCGTACATGTTATTATAGTTTTATAACTATATCTACGAGGTGTCACGGAAAACTGCTCAAATTTGACAACTTCTTTTACACTATTAATTGAAGAAAGAACTGTATAATAAAATGTATTTTTTTCCATATTTATCACAATATCTGCAAGCTTCTTTGAGATTATACTACCGACTGTTTTGCGACATTTTGTACATTGTTATCAGAAACAATGATGATTAAAATATTTGCTCAAATTATTTTAAGATTGATCCTATTGTAAGTGAAACTGTAATTCCAAAAAGCATTTTTGTAAAGGAATCATTATGTGGATTCAAATTATTTTATTATATATATTTCTATCCCTTTATAGCATATTATTATATTATTACTCGGGTACTGTAAGTAGTAATCATGTACCAAAATTGACAGTGGCCATATCAAGTAGAGTATCAGAATTCTACTTTTAAAAGGTTCTACTAAATTTGCTTAGCAACCTTTCCAATAACCACCTAGAACCATTTTATATATATATATCTGTTTTGTGATTTAATGTGCCTTATGTTGTATTATGTTATATGTTAAAATATCTCTCCGCTGTAATAGCACAATAAAGGTATATTGCAAATACTTTTACTGTGGTAATAAAATTCGATAAAGCAACAGGTAGAATTTTTAAACAGAAAAATTCTTCGTGTTCGCAACCGGACACTAGTATATTATGCCTTATTTTTATAAATTGGAAAAGTGTGTAAGTTTCCCAAACCTTAGTATTGTAAGTTAGAGACTATGTTGTGATATTAATAATAGTTCCTGTGTAAGTTACATGAGGAGTGTAAATAATTTATTATTGTACATATAAAACGGGTGTAGTAAATAAACATGTTTTTTATACTTTTTACATGATGTTTCCTTATTTATTTTCTGGTAGGTAGATAAAAGAACCCAAGAAGGAAGAGAGGAAGGTGTAAGTTGTCAATTCAAAATACATAAGTAACACCATTGACACGACAAACATATATCTTGTATATAACACTAGGTATAAAATAATGTACCGAACACAATCTTTGCAATAAGAACTTGAAATTATTGAATTTACCTACATAGCATAGAAATACATTTGAAGACGCAAGCATACCCAGATAGATATGATTTTAGGCAAATTACTTCCTAAGGGATAGTTGATATTAGACTCCCCCTGAGCAACCCCTAACGCTTTCGCCTCCCGAAACCTAGCGCTTCGATGCAATCCCCTATAGATAAAATTGCTTTCGTAGACATACGAAGAAAATCCTTGTATATATTAAATTACTTAAAAGTGATTCAAATTACAGGTGACGTATGTTATATTTATCTGCTTCACGTCACCCGAAGCTCACTACGCCATCGGTCAAAATCAAGTTGCAAAAATATTTCTCAGGTCTATAGTAAAAAATGTAATTATTCGACCATTAAAACACCGTGGCGATTTGTTTGCAAAAAATGCGTACTAATGATGATTAGCATCTAAAACTACGTCGGTAACCAACCGGTTCAAAGAGTTGGTTATTTAACAAATCTTTATGGTAAGTATTTAAAATTATCTACGTCAGAGTTTTTTTGCAATAATATCGGGTGATATAATTTTTGAGACGACTATAAAAACATTGGTTCTGGGCTAGTTGGCAACAGTGACTTGGTTTCTTTCAAGCTAATACTATGGATTCTCAACATAGCTAAAATCAAAGAAACCTTTATATATTTATCCAAATCAGGGCAAAAATAAAAATCATTATAAATTAAGGAATTAAAATTTAATAATGTCACCTTCAAAATGTAAACGTTTAATAATCACAGGTTCTTTTGAGTGGTTTTGTTTTTTTTTTTAAACGACTTACTGTTTTGTCAAATAGAGGCTGCTTTAGCTTATACAAAAAAACTATAACTATGGTAATCTCATATACCTACATTAATTGTTACATTTTTTAAAACAAATGCTTTCAATATTCTCTTACCGATAAATTAAAAACTTGTCTTAATGTAACTGAACAGAAAATATAGTTATGCTAATTAAATAGAATAATTTAAATGATTACAAATTCTTTTGTAACGTAATTTATGTACATTTTAATAAGACATTAAAGAGAGCGCAAGTGGTTTTTATACACAGGACTGTCGCATGTCGCATGTTACCAGCAGGTTGTCAGAAGCGACACTGGCTGAGGGTGTGGTCTATATCATAGAGTAACATTATGTAACACTGCAAATGAATTGGATGTCAAACAAGACTGCCGATTCACACCGTTGGATGTTTGCCGCTTGTTGACAATTACATTTATGAGCGTGATATTTAGCTAGGCGTGTACAAAAAGTACCTATTCTACTACGAATCTTAAAACTTATGAACAAATAATAATATAACTTGATAAATTCGCAATAAATTATCATAAAAAGTATGTAAGGACACTATTAAAGTATTATATAATGGAATATATTAAGATAAGACTAGATTAAAATAAATAAAATTATTCTAGAACTGGTTAACATTAAACATGTAAATTTAAGGTTATTTTCTATTTATACAAATAACTGTCCAGTTACCAAGCAAAAAGATGTGCCAAAATATGAACGACATGTATGTATTTTAATACGGCCAAATATCTTGTAAAGATAAACCAAATTTATAGTTAGCTTGAATAAATATGATATCCTGGACGCTGCACACAGCGCCATCTAACCCTAAGCAAACATAAATAAATTTCCAAATAAATCATTATAAAATTGAGTACTTAATATCTAATCCTGTGGCATCAAGCTATTTTCTCAAGAAGATAGTATTGTCAGGTACTAAACGTTATTAGATAGACAAATAAACACACTAACATATGTACATGTCATAATATGTACATATATACCTGATGACGCTAATAACAGTAAATTTATATAGGTCGTGCCCTTGGGGAAAATAATATAGCCACCTGTCTATATTCTGGAGAAACCTGGTTTTCACTAGTATTCGGATTCTAAACCACTAGGTATTAAAATCATGTTTGGCTACCAACCGGACTTATATTTAGCTTCATCATCATCATCATTGGCCTTATTGCATTTGCGTCCATCCATACTAGTTTTGCAACTGCGCCCGTGGCTAGCTAAGCCAATACGAAAGCCACAGATGCGATCACAATATTGACAGGAGTAATGTCGTGGGGTGGAATTTGGAATTTGAATTTCGTTACCTTAGTAATCTCATGAATTACCAAAATCTCTGGCTACAATTTAAGCTCCTAATCCTTTCCAATTGTGTCATGATAACGACAACTGCAGCTTGATTATATACAGTCGACCTAGCAACAGTAAATCACACTTCTTTATTCAGGGGTCACTACAGGTAAATGGTTCTCAGTACAAAATATTTTATACATACCTTTTCCTAACATAGCGTGTTGCTATGACATTTTTACTAGGAATTTTGTACAGATTAACATTTTTTTGTGTCTTAAATATCTAAAAATTAAAGTTGATCAGTCTTGACGCATGTACTAAAACGTTTCAACAAGTTCAGCATCTTATGTCAATCACGCTAGACATATACATATATGTAATTTATAAGATTTTATAACACAATCAATACAAGAATCAACACGGAGCTCTAAGCGACTTACATAGAAACAAACATTTATTTATAAGAATTCCGTAATTGAGGTGGACTCTCAATATACACATGAAACTAACGAACTTCTAACAGAAGTTTTTGCTATTATTTCAGTACTATTTCACCAAAGTCTGTAAACAATTGAATTTTAGAGCAAATACACTACTAATTTACAAGTACATATACTACACTAACTAGGCATAAAACATTTGCTAGCTAGCATACACATGTGCGTAGATCCACGGCACGTAGTGAGCCACGTTGGTGTAGACGTCTGGCACACCTCGCCTGGCACACCCGGAGCCGAAGGAGGTGAGCCCACGGAGCTCCCAGCGACCTCCGGACCGGCACTGGAGGGGGCCACCACTGTCACCCTGGAAACAGTTTAATTTGTGTTAGATTTAAGCATCAATATTTTATCATCATCAGCCTTAAGTCAGCCGCTTCTAGACATAGGCAGTCCTGGATAAAATTTATGTACTGTGCTAGTTTAATCTTACTAAATCGGCTGGGCAATGGCTACGGCTAATGAGCATTCACGCAGAGTACCAACTTAAAAAAATAACTCAGTTTTTTTATTTGAAATTTATGTACTAGGTAACTAATAATCAAATACTGAGTCGATCGTCTTATTCAATGTCCTTTACAAAAAATACACCTGCATATTTGTTTATCCAAAGCTCATTAATAAAAAAGCTAGCTATAACCAATCTAACGAAAGCATTAATTTTAATAAAAGTATATTCAATTAATGGAATATTCCAAACGACCAGGATGATTAAAAAAGCTTACAGATCTCAATATCAAAAGAATGTGACCTCATCGAGTATCAAATAAAACTAGCAACCATCAATGCCATCGCTATATCACAAACTATCATAGTTTAGATCTTGTCTCGATATTGACAAGACTTGATTCAATGATAAGGCATTGTTGACTTGTTATAATTAAATTGTATTTAATTTAGCGATCGACTCGAAAGTTCAATGTATAACTTTCACTTAAAGCTTTTGGTATCAGTTTTGACTGTAGTTATTTATATTGGGCGTTTGAATATTTACGAAACAAATCTGGATACTGCCAGCTCTACCTATAATGATAAAAAATATTGTAAATTTAAAATGTTAGCTTTGTTTACAACTATTGCGATGAAAAGAAGCAAACAAAAACCGCTCTTCAATTAAGATCATTGTGAAATAACCGGCAGTATTTTTGCATAATATCTTACCACACAAGCGCCAGTGCTTCCATCTGTGCTCCCCGCACACAGATGTCCTTCATTCAAGGGCAAAGTGAGAGCATACCGATCTCTACACAACTGCAATGGCAATATTGGCACCTCTGCTTCTAACAACACATCAGTCAGATTTCCATTAGTCTGTTCCCGACCCCACCCTGTCGCATAACACTCATCTTTAAAGTCTAACCCATTATTATCATCAATAAACGGGTCTATTTCCTCACCAAACATTAGTTTTTTATCACTTCTAGGATTGCTTTTCACTGGAGTGGCACTGTTTAGTTTTGCTTTGATAAGCTTAACAACACTGTCTAAAGAAGCACTATCATAAACGAAGTCGTTATCTGAATCACTTTTACGCACTTCTTCCTCTCTTTCTTCCTTTTTGTGAGAGTCATTCGCTACACGGATATTGTATCTTAGATTTTTGTGTTTTTTCGTGAATCCGGAGAATATGTTTTTGGTAAGATTGTTAAGTTTTTCTAAATATTTCACTGCTGTGTTCGGGTTTGGTTTGGGTGGTTTTGTTTTCTTTTTGCTGGTTTCTGGTGGAGATTCTGGTCTAATGTAGAAGGGTGATGGCTTGTCTGAGTTGAAGGTGAGAGGCATCTCAAATGGAGGGAGACAGATGGTGCGGATCCTGCTGCCAGGAGTTACGTCGGCTGCACGCGTCATCTTCATCAGTGCTGGAATTTAAAAATTGATTTTTATTAGTTGGTAATATCAGTTTGTTGCTCTGAGATAAGTCATACGATGCTAAGCACGCAAATTTTCTAATACATGCTAATACACCGAAAATATCATATTCAGCGTAGGTACCTACTAATAGATAGATAAATAAAATATTTGTATTTGAATATTTTGTATAGATCCCTTTAACTGTTTTGTGATCAGTGTTTGTTGGACAACATCTACGACTTCTACATATTGGTGGATTGATTGACGATTTACATCATACTGAGCGTAATCAAATGAGTTGAGTTCTGATCAGCTCTGACTACCAGTATACCTATTATACCCATTCCACAACAGTGCTCACCGATATCATGCTGGTAGTTATAAAACCGGTGATGCAGCACTATTTTCTCGATGGGCACGTAGGCGCCGCGCTGCTCCGCGCGGTCCCACTCCCCGAGCACTGCCGTCCACAGCGCTGGCAGGGGCAGGTTGAATAGCTCACTGGAATGTGGGAAAGAATGCTGTATTAGAAGACAGAACTGGTGGATGGATGTATGTTAAAACTTCTTTGGTTTAGCTTTTGAATAAAAATCTTAACTTGTTAATAGGTTTGCCAGCAAAGAGCGGGTTCCATTTTTGAGCTGAGAGACTTCCTGAAAATGTTTTAGTAAGAGCAGTAAGCCCCGCATAAAATTCTGAAAATCCCTAGTTAGCTATTACTATTATCGCTATGTTTTTTAATTTAGCATTTAATTACATTTTTAAGCGCATGAGATTGTCCCAGTCTCACGACATCCATCTTGTACGGAAGGAGTGTATAAGTTCATAAGGGAAATCTGGTGGATTGCATTGTTTTAGAAATCGTATCGCTTTTTACAATACCAGAGACAATACCAGTGTCTGCTATTGGTAAATTCCGATGATGCAACTGAAAATCTTCAAAGCTAATATGTAAAATATTACTTATGCACGCAGTGTGCGGTGGTGAGCAGCCAGGAAGGGTGCACGAGTACGCCCCCGCACCAGTGCCCGATCAGACCGTAGTTGGGATGTAGCAGCTGGAGCGACACCTGGAAACAGCAGATTAAGTTTAAATTTATAATTTGCAAATAGACACATCATAAAATTCATAACGCCTATGCCAATGATCAGCCAGAAAATGTCCTTGACTTATGTTGAGGGCAACATTGGTGGAACGACAAAAAAATAGGAGAATAAGAGCAGATGGTTAACTCTTCTGTATTTGTCTTTCAATCCATAATTGTTCGTATGAGGGTAGTAAAATCTAGTGTCGAGAGATTTCAAACAAACAGAGAGGACATGGTTTAAAGACTGCAGTTTTACGAATGAAAGCCAGAATACATAACATATGAAGATAGCTTAAATCTCAGATTAACTTTACGGAGGTAAAAGGTAAATGTAGTTTGTACCTAGTTCTCTCGGAAGTTTGTTTTTTGTAAAGGTAGGTTATATGCAACTACCGCTTTCGGAATTTCGAACACGTGCTTATTTCCAATAGATCGCCATGCCGAATTTGTATTCAATTCCAAGAATATCACGACCATGCCAGTTGAGTAGATTAGCTCTGCATGCATACTTATTCTGTCTAGAGCATTAAAATAACCAAAAATGTTTCTAACTGTCGCTCTAGTTTATATATTAATAATACATGTAAGCTTACCCATAACCACGTAAGTTGAGAAACATGACTGACCTCTGAATGCCATAACCATTCGCAAAAACTATTTGCATTGTGAAGGCAGCCATTTGAAATATCATGCAACTCCTTATTTGGATCAAGCAATGTGATAGCTGAGTAAAAACATAAAATATAATGTAACTGTCCCCTATATTGTCCTAGTGCATTGTGCAGTTCCAATTGAAGTCATGATTATCATTATGACCAAGCACCGTTATAGTAAATTAGTTCGTTATTATCCATGGAAGCAACCAAATTTTTATAATATACTTCTCGTACTTGCCTATTCAAGGAAATAGGAATGGCTGAGTTGATTAATTACTATGGAACTTTTGTTGCTTCTAAACTACATTTTTTTGCAGAGTTCTAGATTTGCATTTGATTACATTCACCTTGATATGCGTCCTGCTGGTTATCCATAGATAACAATGGTGTTAGTGTGGTACCTGAGCTCTCTAAGACCAGATTCTCGATAGACTTCGCTTGGCCTGTCTCTAAAAGAAAGACAGCTTTTTTTATCCCAAGTTTGGGTAAAAGCCTTTATGGTGTTTGTGGTGGTAATATAGTAATATACCTGCCAAGGCCAGGCCCCTCGCTTGGACTCCTGCCCCTTGATGATGCGCAGCTGCCCCGCCGGCCGGTCGCGCGGCTGCCGCGTGTGTCTGCGAAGAGGCACGCCGCATTCTGAAATATAGAGCAATAGGATGTAAGAGAGTATGTTATATTGGAAACTATTGGTCATAATTAATATCTAAAAAAAATACGGGAGATTTCATATAGGTACATCAACCAGCACCAAACATTTCCTTCGAACTATAACTAATCGGTCTTCAAGTCGAGAGTGAATTGGTATCTTCTAGGCAAGCGCGACAGATCGTAGATTATAACGTCGCTTAACATCAGGCGAGTTGTAGTCAAGCGTGAGCCTATGTATCTAGTTTAAAAAAAAAACATGCAAATGGTGATGTTACGATCACTACCTAGAATAGCTCTCTAATTCTCTCATACTTTTATTTAGTAAGTACATAATAATGCTACATCAGTCATCGTTTGACAGCAACTTGCCTAAATGCCAAAAAATACCATAGCACCGCGGCATTCAAAAATAACTAGGTTTTTTCTTCGCACAATATGTTATTCTATTTCTCGTATTGAATAGATAAATGCAGTATTCAATCGTTTATTCACAATAGAAACCTTTTATGGCATTTTCTTTTAAAAGTAATACTTATTTGTTAATACTAACGACGACTGTGACCCTTTATATTATAATAGAATAATTAATAGAATAATTTATTTACCTTAACAATTAACTTAAATAACATATTTGACTTATCTAACTAGGAATACTGCATTTTTGATATCCCTGTGGGTTCTGCACTAGGAACATCCTGTGTCGCAGAAACCACGGTTGATTAAATAGCGAGTATTAACATGATGCAGATACGGCTATAAATATTTATCTGGGTAGTGGTTTATGGTTATACAAATTCAATAGAATAAGTACCTACATAAAGTCAGTAAATAGCGTGCTATGAGAGTACTGAAGACACATTGTGAGTGCTGTGTATGTATGGGTGTGTGTGTAAGTGAGTGTGTTGTGTGTGTGTGTGTGTGTGTGTGTGTGTGTGTAGGTTAGTATGAGTTGTTTAATGCGAGTGTATGTTGAATGTATGAGAGTAAAAATAAAAATGTTTTTCTACTTAGGGATTATGAGCAGATTTTCTGTATCTTTATATGAGAGAGTATTTAAGTACTGTGTCACGAGCAGTTTGCATTCCCTAAAGGTTGTACCACGAATGCTGCATTTTTCCAACATTTTGTTGTATATATACGGAAATCTAAATTCTGGCAGACGATTTGCGAACGCTGTTTAATAACTAAGGGCTTTTTTAAAATATTGTTAATGGTTGTGTTGTGAGTTGTGACCCACTTTCCTTACTATTAGTTAGCATTATTTGTAGGTAAACTTTTTATTTTCAATATATTCCAACAAAAGTCAACTAGGTCACCATAAGCGAAATCTGTTCAAATAAATTTTAGCTGAACACAAAAAACTGTCCCACAACGAGAATCGAACCCGTGAAGTCTGGATTGCAGAGCAAAGCGCGCAACCATTTTGCCACAACTATTTATTTATATTATCATTTATACCTACTATATACTACTATATACTATATTTTCATATAATAACCACTCAAAATGTGAATTGCAAAAACGCATACCAAAAAATCACAACACTAATGGCAATCTAAACAAATGATTCCAACATCAACAAGCAACGATATACATACTTAAACTATTATCTACTTTTGTGGTATAACAGCGATAATTAGTTTGTTAACATTACGTTGAGTTGAGGAAACTATTCGTTAACATAATTAATAACTCAGTCACGGTTGGAAGAACACAATTATGTACGTGTTGAGTTTGTTTTTAAAACGATTACACATGGATTACACTGTTTTGTTTACGAAAAAACAAGTTTGTTTATCCGTAAACCGTATCCGTAAATTGTATCCATAAAAATTCGTAATTGTATAGCCAATACTGGGTTACTGTTACATTTGCAAGTAAATAAGTGGCAAGCTTTAGTGTCAAGAGATTTTTTACCGCCCAGGAGGCTTTGGATTTGGTTTCAGACTCCTTTAGAATGACAGAAACTATAAACAATAATTTAAGTCCTTCAGATCGGAAGTCGGATTTCACGAGCAGAATTTGTCTTTTTCATTACCAATGCTAGTTTGATAGGTAAACTACTCGATTATTATCACTTTCTCTCTCTCTCTCTGTTTGAGTCGTATGACTGAGGGTCGTGACTCCCCCGCAGAATTCATTCGATAGGGGAGTTTTCTTGTGCAGATACATCGCGGTGGGCGCCCAGGTCCTTCCACGGAAGACACATCTCCTCGGATATTGTGGTCTTCAAACATGTCAGTTGCCTCACGATGTTTTTCTTCACCGCTAAGCGAGTGCAAATCTACACATAACTTGAAAATACAAGTCATTGGTGTAGGGCCGGATTCGAACCAGGGTGCGTCTGGTTGAAAAGCAGACACTGGAACCGCTGAGCCACACTCGCTACATATATTATATATCACTCTAAGGTTAAAATTAATATGAGAAAACATCCGTACAATAAATTTTAGTAAAAGCTTCTTTAAACTTCATTAACTCCATCGCATCTCCCCTATATTCTGTTCCTCATTTCACTTCCAAGTATTAAGCCAATAGGTAATAGATAATTTTCTTGATAATCTATAGAGGTACCTACTATGAATAGAGTAATTTAAGACTTGTGTCGTAATCTTCTTTTCGAGACTTATTTCTCACTAGCTGGTGCCTGCGACTTCGTCCGCGTGGAATAGTTATTACCATAAAAACGGTTCTAGTGAGTTAATCTTAAAAGATAGACATATACTGTTCCGGACATTTTGTTAGAACAGTTCAAGAGGAATAATTCTTTCATACATATTTTTAGATATCTTGAACCGTTTTCGCAGCGCACACAACGGAAGCGGAAGAAGATGAATAATTTTCTCCGTATTTTCCACATTTTCCATTGTTTCTTCGCTCCTATTAGTTGCAGCGTGATGTTATATAGCCTAAAGCCTTCCTCGATAAATGGTCTATTTAACACAAACATATTTTTTCAATTCGCACCAGTAGTTCCTGAGATTAGCGCGTTTAAACAAACAAACAAACTCTTCAGCGTTATAATATTAAAGTAGGTATAGATTACGGAGGGTCGCAACTACCCCACAGAAATTATACATATTTGGTATTATACATAAATATTATACATTTTTTTTAGTAAATTAATAAATATTCTTTTAATTATTGATCAGCTCAGTAGATATACTCAAGAAATTCTTTCATTCATCAAAACTAATTAAATACTAACTTAATGTTTAATTATAAATTATTTCAATCCACTAGATTACCTTACCAAAAAGCGGTAATGTCAGACACTATATCCATCACGTTATTGAGCCCAAAAATATAGGTATCTTTAGTAATCTGGGGAAAGGACGACTTCCCACCAACAAAAATATTAAAATTTGAAACTCGACCAAACTAGACGAGTATTTTAGGATTAGTTAGTATGTCATAAAGATCCCAATTACTAAACAAACAGCCACTTGCATTATTTGTCCACCTAATTACTGCGCAATAAGGTAGTTAGGAAGTCATCGTTAGCAGCATAGTACTTAGTTAGTTATATTAGTAGTTAGGAAGTCGGCACGAGGAAGCAGTGAAAACAGTGTAGTGGCGCGGAAGGCGCAAAAACTGTCGTACAAATACTATGTTACATAACCTAGTTGGACAGTGAATTATAAAACAGATTAGTAAAGTGTAGAGAAAGAACTCTGGACTCAAGTACTAAGATTATTAATTTATTGGATCGGTTGTGCGGAGGAGTCACGCACGACCATTAGTAATGAGAAAATAGATTAGGCCATAATGATAGCTAAATGAAAATAATATTTGTCATAAAAAATAGTAAACTTGAAATATATTACGTTGCTCATTTAATATTGTTCTTCTTCAGTGCGCTGTGTGCAATGTCCCGGAATATTTATTTATTTTATTAAGTACATTTTTTTCAATCGATATATGAATTTGTTTAAAAATGACCGGGGCGTGATAACAATCTGTGATTTTCGCATAAGAACCAGGCTTATATCGCTCATAAGATTTTTGATTTCACCACACATTTTAATTATCTTATTCTGCTAGCGAACAGATTAAAACGAAAATATAATATTTATGTGACAAAAACCGTTAAGTACCCTATTAAATTGTATATGTCGCATAACAATATCTCAATATGAAAACCAATAAACCTACATTACAATTGTACACTACACCAAACTTGTCCATCTGCCTGATATATTCTTTGCAAAGAACCCACATAGTAAGTGCAATATCCCATACATAATGCATGCGCACGCAACTTAATGAATATAAGTTGATATAAGTACGTATAAGTCATGCCTCACGCCGGTCAATAGGTTTAATTTGTACAATGTAGGACTTCCTATTGTTAATGAGGGTTTACACGAGCGGTTCACACGTGTGATTTGGCTATTAGCTTATTTAAATACGCGCATTATGTATGAAAAGCTAGCACCACCCCACGTTATAACGTTAATCTGAGATAAAAACAAGCCTATGTAATTAACGCAGCATGCAAATATATCTTTCAATATTGGTTCAAATTTTAATATAAATTGATTCATCCGTTTAAGTGTGATGAAGGTAACAAACATTCTTACACATTGTCCGCTTTTATTTCGGTTTCGGTTCCCAATTTACATACCTATTAAATGTGAATAAAAAATGTGAGAATCATTTGAAGAATAGTAAACATTTTCTGACGTCTTACGGAGCAGCATAGACATAAAATAATCGCCTCACTTCTCTTTATATTTAGCATAATAAATAAAAAAAGTTTTTATTCAGCTGCACATTTGATATTTCATTAAATTGCACACTTTATCATCACATATCACATTATTTTATTTCACCATTTCTTATTTTCTTGTTTTATGTCATAATAAAAATAACACGTTTATATTGCTCGTGTAAACCAGCACTTACATCCGGCTCAATAGAGACAATATTAGTCTACGTAACCGTGTTCTGGCAAGAAAGCCGGCCGGTTACGACACTTCCAGCGTAATTCACGTAATTAACAACAACCAAAGAAAATTAAAAGAGTTCAGCCAAAGTAGACTAGGGTATAAAAATAAACTTGTTAGGATTTTATAAATACTTTTCTGTGATAATAAATGTGGCGCATTGTTTTAATGGTGTGGTCACTTGAATATAACCAACATTAAATAAAAACTTAAATCATGTATATCTTTAACGTTAACGACTAACTCTTGTCCAGTTTTTATTTATAACTAATTTTACTTACTGCTAATGTGCTATGGTTAATGATCTGACAGAAGATTAACGGATACGTAAACTTTTGGCTTTTGATGCTTAGCTGGCTTGGAATGAGTAATGAAGATACGTAACGATATGGAAGGTTTTTGAAATAGGCATCAGAGCTACACTCAACTTCTAATTAAGTATACAAAAAAGAAAAAATGACTCAAAAATATTTTACTTTCCAAAGAAAAAGAATGATTTTAGGTTTTAAGATTGAAATTTTAATGGCAGATTTGATGTTTGATGGTCATCCTTAAACGCTTATTTCGTTTTTTAACCGGCTATTTTACTAAATTCCCGTACTTTCCAAGAACTTTACAAAAAACTACTGCTATCAGAGATTTGTAATCTATATTGAGAAGCAAGAATGACTATGACATGACTTAACAACTGCTGTACTACAAGAGCTGATAGTAGCTGTAATATTTTTTCAATTCAATAAAACAATATTTTATCGAGTGGTACATATTAAAACCATTTTGCAATAGAGAATGCAAAGCTGCATTCCTGCCTGATTCATCTGTTTGTTATCAGAGAAAACATCAGCACGCGATGACCCGAGATCAGTTGATCAACGATCGGTGTTATTCAATTTGTCTGTCTGTTATAATTGATAGATACACAGAATAAATAATTATTATGAGCTTTGTAGTAGTACTTACATTATATTTGGACAAAGAATGTGTTTAAAAGTTGGTGACTAAAAGCATTACCTGGCTTCCTTATATTCTTTACCCTTATCGGTTCGGGATAGAAGAAACCATACTATTCGTGGATTAACCTTGTTCATTAAGTACCTCGAATAAATTTATTTGGTTGCCATTTTATGGCTGAAATAAATAAAATCGCTTAAAAAGCTTAACGTATAAATACACAAAGTCAACACAGGCCACCCGTTAAACTTTTACCGCCCCTTTACATGAAGCATTCGAAAGAAACTTCCATAGTAATTGCTCAACTTTAACTAGTAGGTAGTAACGTAGACAATAAAACTGCCTCATCATCGCTATCGTCCATCTTCGGCCATCTCCAGCCATCTTCGGCAATTAGTTGCGGCGCTTCCGACGAGTATCGGCCATCTATAGCGCATGCCAAGCTTTATGGCCCGTCTGTTGTAATACCTAAGTATTATGAAACTATAAACATGGGAGATAGTAAGACTACAAGATTTAGTATTCGTTTAGATAGATAACACGTATGATGTTGAGTGAATGGTCGTAGTGAATGCTGTGTGCTGTTTTGCTTTGAAAATATGTATGACTAGCTGTGCTCGCGACTTCGTCCGCGTGAAATAGTTATTTTGGGCATCATATTTATTTTTGCAAACAACATCTTCAGCTTTATAAATTATAGTTGCTACCCACGACTTGAACCGTTTTCGCAGCGCACGCAATGGAAGCCCTTAAAGGTGATTGATTTTCGCCGTTTTTTCCACATTTTCCATTGTTTCTTCGCTCCTATTAGTTGCAGCGTGATGTTATATAACCTAAAGCCTTCCTCGATAAATAGTCTATTCAACACAAAAATATTTTTTCAATTAGCACCAGTAGTTTCTGAGATTAGCGCGTTCAAACAAACAAACCAACTCTTCAGCTTTATAATATTAGTATAAATAAGTCAACCTATCCATACTATTTACTATTCTGTGAGCTCCATCACACTTCGTGTGATCCTGTCGATGTGGTCGGTCGAATTGTTCTGAAGATGTTTGTCAGTTACACCCGAAACAATTGAACGTACGCGGAATACTATACAAACGTTAGTTATAACAGTAGAAATAAATGTAGGATTTAACGTATTTGTGATTTAATGATGATTTTATATTCGACTAAGGTTTACTGTCAAGTAAGCGCTATTTCAAAGTGAATACAACTCCTAGCGTATAATGCCCAACATGATGATGGGAACCAAACAAAAGCGTTGATTAAATAAATACAATACAATACGATTAATTTGATTAAATTCTGTTGTACACAAAATGTCACCATGAAAATTATAATTATAATATGAGTTTCAATTTTTTTTGACAAATATCAATGTGCCAATAATTGTGTACATAATTATATTTATCAGTACATATATCTGTGTGGTTATCTTACATCGCGTCGCCGCGACTAATTACCTCTCGTTAGCTTATCTGCGGTTTTATTTTTATTTGCTTTGGGAACTTAGTTTCGTAAAAGTTAGTAAGTTGTTGGACAAGTTTGTTAGGTGACAGCAGTAACGTTAGTCATCGTTTTGAAGCTGCAATGCAAAGCAACTGAGGTTTTATAGAATGCGTTTGGTTCAGTCATATGTGATTAAAAGACTCGATGCTTAACAAAATTACCGCAAAGGTTTTGCTGTTAAAATCATTGAACAATATTAATTTACATTTAAGTGTATTTTTTTTAATATTTAAAGGTTAATTTATTTTATTTTATACCCAGTATTGGGATCCCAAGGGCTGTGGAGGATGATGAAGGATTGAATGTGTAGAAAAGTCAGACGTGGTTTATTACCTTTATTTTTCGTCTCCTAATTGGGCATTGTATAGAAACTAAGATCAAAATCCTGTTTCCTGAGTATCATAATCTACAATTAAAATAAGAAATAATAGCCTTTTGAGGCATGTGTCTTTTTAGGCACCTCAGAAAAATACCATCACCAGCTACCAAAAATATTGTAATAATATAAATATTGTAATTTTTGTATTATATGTATTATTTTAATAGTTTCACTTTAGTTTAACTAAAAGATCAATAAATAGATATTGGAGCTCCGTTCTGTTGCAATCCCAATAAATGCAACTGCATTGGCTGCAGTATGTTGCATCACACGTCATTCTAAACGCATCAGCGTGATTTGTTGCTCGGCGGTTCCTCGACTAAATAATGATCTATCTCGTGGAGAGATACTGTAGCTATCGTAGCGGTTATGTAAGATAAATAAATATATTAATGTAAACATACGAAGATAAACAACCGCCACATGTACATAAATATTTTCGGGTTTATGAATGTTGAACAAAACATTTAATTTGGAACTCGAAACACAGTTATAAACTAGTTCGGATGCCTTTGGATTTTCATACAATGTTATGCCATAAGTATAATGCAAAATAAACAAATTTCATTTCATTTCAACTATCTTAGTGAAATTATTACCGGAAAAACCATGTAAATCGAACAAATCAAAATTATTACTTTGAGCTTTGTGATCGGCGTAAAGGTTGTTTGAAGGCATATACAGTTGCGAGACAGAACTAATGAAATAAAAAATAATCTAAGTTTTTATTGTTCTGACGCTCGAGGAACTAGATTAGATACTGAGATTGTAAAGCAAAGTAAGTTTTATATCATTCTTACAGAAAACAAACAAATCGGAATTTTAAGTTTAGACCTATTATATACATATGTAATTTTCATCTAGGCTTACGCACATAAAACGTTAAAAATAATTTTAACAATTGAAATGTATACTTTGTACAGTATATCTCGACATGCATCTATAGCCTAGCTTCACGTGTAAGTTCTGTACTCTAACAAAGTGAGTGACCCCATCATATCGGACCCATGTAAGACCATAAACTATCATAATGATCATTATCTGACGCTTTCACTCACTTGTGTAATCTATGGATGTGGCCAGTATGATTATTCCATTGTCGCCATGAGTTGTTGCAATCTAACGCTAACCCTAAATGGTGCAGGCAGCCTCTTTTAAGGGCCAAATCATTTTGTATTTAATTTTTGGCAAGAGATTAGAAGATGGTGATTCAAAAAAATTTAACTAAAACCTAAAACTCCTTTCAATACGTACTACAAAAGACGTATAATGTAGAATATATAATAAATAAAGGCAAGGGCCCCAAAATTGGCAAAACTGATATTTATATTAATTTGCCGTTACATTTGTCTCTATTTGGCTTCTCCCGAAGGCAGTTTTATATGTTCGGTGGTAACCTGCTACTTTTATTTTGTATCAATGCTTTATTTATAATTATGTATTAAATTACTAACATAAATATGTTGCTAACAAATATAGACTAGTAGCAGTTATTGGCTAATCCAATTGGCGTACAATTGGGTGTTTTATGCAAACTTTCCAAGCCCGAGGCGAGTCAGTGGCTAAAACGAGTCAAGAGGCTCTCTCTACTTTACATTCAGTAAATACTAGTCCATCTTCAACTTGACTCTTGTAGATCAATCAATTAAGATGATACGAACATTTTTTGCGAGTTTTTATTAGTTATACTTTTTTTGTTTGTTACTAATTGTGATTCAATTGATTGCTCTTGATTTTATTGCAATCAATATTGTAAGGAAAGGATTGCTAACAAAAATATGTGAGAAATCGTGTGTGTCTGTTTGTTTGGATTCTGGTTTCCATAAAATTGTAAGACTTTACCGCTGCTTCAACTTAATTAGCTAAGTGATAGTAAAATAATAGAAATCAGAATATAGTAAACATAAAAGTAAATTCTTCTTATTTGATTCAAAGCTCTTTTTTAAGCTGGTGCAGATATAAAAAATATAAGATACAATAACTCACTGCTGAGTATAGGCCTCGACGCTGGCACTCCATACAGCATAATAAATAAAGCACATAATAAATAATATCTACTTACATTATTGTTAGTACTAACTGATATTACATTCAGTATTAGCTCGTAACTCAACCCCTGTTCACGGACATTTACCCAGCGGTGTTACAGCGGCATTGAAAGTAAAAGGTACAGCTTCGGTCTCCGCGGCGGAAGTCAGACTGAGATCGAAAGCGTATCCGGGAACTTCCTGTATGTATTTAGATTACGGATATCTGGTCGGGAAGTATCTTATGCAGGCAGTGGATTTGTGGGATTATTCAATTATTTAATTTGTAGCTAAGGTGTGGCTCAGTGATTGATGTTCGCGACTTCAAAGTTATAGTCGTGAGTTTGAATCCTGTTGTGAAGAGATTTTTACAACGATACATTTTAAAAGGATTTTGTAAATCACATTAAAGATAAACTTTGTACAATATCTATGCATTAAACAAATTGCTGGTTACAATAATAGAATAATAGAAATAATAAATCGAATTTAAAACAAACTGATTAGACATAAAACTTGAAAAGGTTTGTTTTATAGTATGGCTTTGGACGTTTAATGTTGCTTGTTTTATTGTGCCAAAACAACAACGTATCATTCCTACAGAGACCGCAAGATAATAAAATAATAAAAGCTCTAGGCATAATATATAAGTACATAAACTGCCAGTACATAATGCATAAAACTAAAACCATTAAAATACATAACCACAACACGTGTAAATGCTATTGTAATAACACAATTATTTCCTACTCCCCGCCCACAATACTCAATTCATTTAAGCAATTGCTCAATCCGAAGGAAATGATTGAATTTACAACCCGTAATCAAATCAATTCAACCCAGCATTCGTATGCAATCAAAATACAATTTACCAACATAATTTGTATAGCTACAGAATGGCGCTAACGTCGAATTTGAGTAACAAATTTCTTTGATAACTTTTAAGTGTCAGTTTTTCTCACATGTAAAGTTAAATTGGTAAAGTTATGGTCGATGTTGTAACCTCAGCTCAAATATGTGTGAGTTGATGAAATTAAATAGTGATGTGAATTAACTGCTTATGACTTATTGATAGACATTTTTCTGTGTACCTACATGAACTATGATGCAATATAACAGCGTTAGAGATTTGGCTTGGATATCTTGGTTTGACTTAGGACAACATATAAAAATCCACAGGTTATAATAATAATAAAAAAGTTCTTTATCAAAGTAGGTAATAAAAGACTACAGTTTTCAGTATAGTTTTTAAACTTTCGATAAAAAATCATAATAAGCGTATTTCACTAAGAAATATACCTACAACTAATTGTGTGCTACTAACAAATTCATATAAGCGAAGTCCTTGTTTCATTAAATTAAACTTATCTTGATTGCCAAAACCCACAACGCCTTCATTATTTGTCAAAGAGATAAAATTTGATTACCATTCAATATGATTGTGTTGTCTATAGACAACCGAATACCCACAAGTTGACATTTACATAACAACCAATAGACCACAAATACCGCGGTGAAAATACATTCCCTGGTAAATCGTGACCGGCGTGGTATTAGCATGGCAACCTTCCAAGCAAGCCTAGCTCGGTTCGCTTCTGGCGACTACTCTAGGAAGTTAGGTTATGCAACTAGCATTGTGTTTTGGAATTGGTAGGTATTATGATTTGTTTTTATGGAGGTAAAAGTTAGTACATGTGTTTGAATCAAATTGTAGGTACCCAAAGCTTTTCATTTATCGAAGTTTAAATTACTCCAATACCAAACATTACAGCGGACCTACAAGTGTGACATTTGACCCACGAACGTACCCAAATCACCCCCAAATTAAAAAGTAGCTTTTTATATATTTCCGTGGGTCATATTCTGGTCACCCATCCAAGGACTGACCACGTACACAGTTGCATAGCATCGTTTATTTGAAATCCGAAAGATTATTTTATTGATTCTTTCGCCGTATCACCATTTACCTATATATATTCCTCCTCCCATAAGTACATACAAAATAAATAGCTAAATATCATTGGTAATCGCGTATGAATACCTCCACCACCTACCTACGTGTTTTTAACTATAGAAATATGTAGTATTGATTCCTTTTTATACTATGCTTGTACTACGGCATAACAATACTATAGGCAAACGAGATAGTTAAAATGCAACAGACGTACGCATTAAACCTACTTATCATTCACTGTGTCAGTTTTCATGAAATTCTTACTACTTAATGGTTACACAAGCAAGGAAGGAAGTTACATAAGTTTACATAATATGACCACAACTGAGGCAATTATATCGGAATCATAATGGTCAAGGAAACGGAAACTGTAACCACTTTTTGAGTGAAACACTTATTTTGAGTTTTGCTTTCCAATTTTTAGTAATTAATTGTTGTTGGCTTTTTGTTTTGTTCAAAGTGAAAATGGATGCTTCATTTATTTTCTTGTGTAAATAAATAAACTGACTTCAAAAACGCAGGCCGGGTTCTATTAGACGAAATCTATTTATTTACTTTACGAAATAATATATAAGACAAATAACATCAGTAAATATGTTTTAAAATAATTCTATTTTATAAAATTCTTTCTATTGTAATATATACATAAGTATGTCAGTATATGATATATAAATTACAATGATAAAACTAATCAATTGTCTATGTACTTATACATTTCAACAAACAAAATTGCAGCAAAAAGACAAAGCCTCGTTAAATTAAAATGGTGTAATATAACTATACAATGTAATCTGGTAACAAAAAGGTTATTTACGAAGTATCACACGTCGAGTCTATAATTTTAAATATCCATTACACACAATAGATTCTTGGACGTGAATTCTCTTATTAGAGCGTAAAAAATTGCAAGATTATTATCATGACAAGCTACATAATATAAGGTTCAGTAGGTACAATATTATAAATGTAGTTTGTTCTTCCAATTTACTTCAAATTACTTAAAAAAATAATTATATTGAAACTTGCATTAGGCTATATCATCAGTATCATCTTTAAATCAGAACACTTTTTAGAAAGGTTTTAAAAGGCATTAACTTACCTACATTAATTAATTTTATATGCGCCCGTGCGTGGTCAATAATTAATTTTCCAAATAAATATATTTTAGTAAATGTTTTAATTTTGAGATATAGTCATGGTGCCAATACATATTTATGTTTGATGTTTAAGCTTCAACTAGAAAGTTTGAACTTTTTCAATGGCCACGGAACCCTAAAACTAAGACAAAAGTCTTCTATTACCACAATAAAGGTCAGGCGACGAACTGTGACCTCAGAGAAAGTATCGTCTAGTATTACCGCAGATTGCTAATATTGCAATACTTTCCGCAATATCAGGTAACAAAGACGTAACAGGTAATAGATATGAATATAATCATCATCAGCCTGTTTTTCACTGCTGAGCATTAACCTCTCTTCTAATAAGCGACTCATATCGGTTCTGCACAGATCCAAATATTAGTATGCGTACATTACTTACGTGCCTATTAATATTTATTAAATATATTACCAGATATCATAGGTATAACCAAAACGTAACAGGTAGTAGATATTAATATACACGCGTACCTATTACCTATTACTTACGTATTCGTACCTATTATTATAAGTATTACCCAGTATTGTGGTCGGTGAGTTAGAATTGATAGAGTTATTGTAGTTTTATATTAGTGAGTGTAATTTTGCGAATTTATTGATATTAATACTTGCAATAGTTCCGCTTAGCTACGTGCAAGAATTTGAGAATCAGGAAGCAATGAGTTTTATCTGTGTAGTTTACTTTTCTTTTTTGTGGAATAGGCTAAAAAGGGTTTCGTTTTCCTGGGGGCCGTAAGTAAACTATTTGTTGGGCTTTTTTTACATATTCTAACTTTGAATTTTGATCATCCATGCAACGATTTCCGACCAAGAGTTTGTTATTTGTTTTTTAACATATTTCCTTTTTCACTCTTTGAAAAAATCGAACAGAAAATACTTAGATCAAAATCCTTTAAGGCCTCGAGTGGTTTGTAAATAATCAACAACTGTAAAAACAGTAGCCTAGTTAAGTTGGTTAAGGCGTTCCGACGGTAGCAGGAATACGTAGGTTCGAATCCTGCCGATCGTGATTATTTTCGCTCATTTTACAATAAAAGTTAATAGTTAGTTATAATAGGTAATTCGCAACTCTCATTCAAACTTACTTACTTGATAGTTAAACATCGTATAAAACAGTATAAAAGCACATAAACAACAGGTTAGTCAGCACTGCTTGCGACGAAAGTAAGAGTGGCTTCCTTCTACATCTGCAGCCTTGACCGTGAAGTAACACAAGATGGCGCTACTGTCAGCTGCTCAGTGGGAGTCTCACTTTATGGTGAGATTAGAGGATGGTTCAAAGTTTTTGAGACGAATATTTCCAGCTTAATATTTCGTATTTTGTATTGGTCATATGAAACATAGGCGATCAGTTAAAATTGGCTTTTAAATTTTATAAGAGCCATCATGGGTCAGATTTGAATTAGATGCAAATGCAAATAGAATGCAGTTTTCTTGCAGTGTTTAGTTATTGAAACTATTTGCAAACGTAAACAAGTTCTATCATAGTAACCCTAACGCGTTGATGTCTTTTCTATGAGGATCTGACTACGTAGCTTTTGAGGTGCAAAAATGATGAAGCTTCTTTTTATATTTTGTTAATTTTATTTAAGTTTGTGTGTATTTTTATTTTTTTAAACCGTCAGCCAGGAATTTGATGACTAGATCGCCCGAAGGAATATCGAACAAGTGAACACTGTGGTGCAAGGTGGAGCATACATAACTTAACTTTGACTTTGACTTTACTTATACTGGTTTGGAACGAGGGCAAAAACAATATGTTACCAAGGTATATCAATACACATGAATACGATAACTTGATACAGAAACACTTACTCGGCTCATTCCAACAATGACGTCACCACACATGCCTATATCACGGAAAACCAAAACAATGGTGTTTCTCCGACATTTCTCACAGAACCACTATTCCCTACGCAGAGAGACGCGTCTTTGTTGCGAATCCATTCAGTTTTTGTGAAGTATCGATTAGAATGATTGATATTGCCTTCTGTTTGTTTTACACTGTTGATAAAGAGAGTGATGGACTAGCTATTGTTTTTAGTGTTAGATGGGTAGGAAAGAGGCTAAAGCTTACATATTTCATATACATATATACCTGTAGAAACAATAAGAATATGTATAACATGTACAACAAATGTTATCTTTCTGTTCGTTCAGAACAGAAGAAGGACATATTATGTTGTATTTGTGTTTCACAATTTCCTGATTCGACACCCACAGACGAGACACTATAGACACTTTGGGCCACTCTTTAATAGAATGGAATCAGGTCTTCTATAAACTGTCGGACCATTACAGTGTTAAGTGCTTGACAACATTGACAACAAATTTAAAAAGTTGGAAACAATAAAATTAATTGGAAAAAAGCATCATGAATTTTGGGAAGTGCATCTTCTTATTTAAACTTTATCCATGGCATATACATTTGCCTAGCTGAGGATTTTATGCCTCTCTTTCTCTTCGTATTACTTCCACGTTGCCTAGTATAGCAAAAAACTGTCTGTCCGGACAGTTATAAAACAAAGCACCCAGCCAGTAGTAATCGCGGTAATTTCCCTCAAATTGATCTTATTATGAAGGTGTAAATGCGTGAAAGTGGATCCAATTCGGCGCCACAATGCTCGTAATCTTAGAAACCTGACGCGATTGATTTGTCACGGAGTTAGCCAACTTTGTCTTTCGATACATAATCATAATCTTTTAGTAATATTCTCTTTTTGTTTTTAGTCGTAATAATACAAGCGTTTGCTTAGTGCGGGAATAGATGGCGCTGAGTCAAATGTCCTAAAATATTTGTTTTTATAAAAATACACAGGAAAGCCACACGAATTTATCCGCAATGGTTCCTTACGCTTACAAAAGTCATTTACTATAGGTGTTACTGCAGGTACTCGTAGAAGCTTATTTACCTCTTTTTTCTTGGACTCTAGTTGTCTGTCTGACCTTTCCTAGTTTTAATCCATAAATTGTGATACTTCACTTTAGCGTTCTAGTTGTGACGTGATTTTTGAGCAAATTCTATCAATGAGAGTAAACTCCACTATTTGATAAGCAAGCTATCATCTTATAGTAATTTGATGTTGCGTATGTAAAAAAAACCTAAAAGGAATATTGTTTAAAGTACCTACGGATTTATTTTTTTACGAAAAGAATAGCTGAATTTGAAAATCTGAAAACGAAACCTAGTACTTCCTGCCATCTTAAAACCCAGGTACTCTTTCCAAAAAACCTGCGAGTTGTATCGAAATCAGTGTACCGTTACAAGCGATCTTTATCCCAACACTTTGTTATTTACTTTTTAGCTTTCTTCGACTCTTGCGCAATATCGGTAACTATTGTATTTGGTTTGATAATCTCAATTTTGACAGTTTGATTATTAACTCTTGTTTATGTATTACGATATTGTAGGTTTGGGTTACAGTGGCTTACTGGATTATGCAAAGTGTTATGTAACTTGTGTTAGTTTGTTCCGGTTTATTGGTATGTTTTATTGTTTGTAGTTTTTATGATAATACATGACTACTTTTTTTAACAATGTTTTATTAATTAACGAAACCGATTTCTATCAAAAAAATTGCTAACAGTCGTTTATGGTCATGATTTATTATCTACTCTTTTTTCCGAAGAGAAAGATTTTTTTTATTATTAGATCCAATAGAATTTACAAAAGATCCAAACTTCCAAACCTGTCGAATTTTAACAAATACTGGTGATGATTAAAGTACGAGTGTACTTATAAGAAAAAAAAGTATCTCTCAAAATATTTATGTAAGTAAGTACTTACATCAAAATTAATAAAAAACAGTGTCAGTACAGTAAACATCCTTATTACTCGAAGCGGGCCCTTCCAGAATAACTCTCAGCTATAGTTCTTTGGCAAAACAAATAGGAACTGCATATTGATTTAATTGGAAATTACTGTTATTGAATTGTTAAGTTTAAATTATGTCTTGATTGTACCAGACAGTAAACATCTCTCAGCCAATACATGGACAGGGAAAACCACTCATTTATTATCGGAATAGTTCCAACAGATAGTTACAGAATATTGTACGTAATAGATAACTTGGAACTGATGAAAAGTGAAACTTAGAAAGGAACTTTGATAAAGTGAAGTTATGTCGGTAAACGCTACTGTTTTTGTAAGTGTCTCGATAACTGAACTAATTATTTGTAGTGACGAAATTTAATTAAAATTATTTTTTTGCTGGTAAGTCTTTGCTTAGGTATATTATAAGTAAGTACCTAGGTAATTATTTATTTGTACTTCCTATTCATATATTTTCTTTCGCAATCGTAAAAGATGTCGGATACAAGTGATCTATTTCCTGAAATGAATGGGTAAGAATTGATGAGGAAAACGAAAAAAATATATTAAGAATTTTGGCTTGTTATGTTTGGTTTGAATTCATATTTTCATTATGACTTCTCAATTAATAATCTTCTCCATTATGTCACATCATCTAAGTGTGATCGTTATAACTAATACATTAATAAATTTACATGACTAAAAGGGATATCAACAGCGGTGAACAGGTAATACATGCAAATAATGATGGATGTATATTAAGGCAAGATATTGAATCAGGCGTTACTTTGCGGAAATCCAATGAAATTGAAACTCTGGAAAAATATATAGTGTTTTTTCGCTGCGACTGCTCCTTAACTGACTTAAAACAACAAACTTGGTGGTTTTTAGGTGTGTTCCTCCATATACCACCGCCACACCTCTCCTCCTAACCAAAGTTTTTCCAGAGATTCAATTGCATATTAAGGCTGCAAAGTTAATAATAATTCAACTTATCAATATGTATTAATAGCATAAAATATCCTTACCTCGAGGACTGTAAGCTCCACACTCTAAGCAGGCAAGCACGAGCACCAGGACGCTGGCTAGTTTGCACGCCATCATCATCATCATCAGTACATCATCACCTTTACCACTCACTTTACCATCATTCACTTCAAATGGCAAAAACGGTTAAATTTGTTAAAGTTTTTGGCAAAGTTCACAGTTTATGTAAATCGTTGCAACTTACTTAGTTAATTGTTGTACTAGTTATTCTTCTTAGGTTTTATTTTTATGTAAGTATGAAAATGTTAAGGCACATGTACCTACGTATTTTTGTTCAAAAGACAGTTTTAGTTTCAAAACTACGTTGCGAACACTAAATACACAGAAAGATGTCCTTCGCGAAAACAAACATAAACCTATTGAAAAAGGATCGTGTTTAGATTTTAGTAAACGTACTAAACTATTCTTTCGCGGCGCAATCAAAGCTATTCAAATAATTTGATTTACAGAATCGATTATTGAATTTAGGAGATTGATAGGAACGTCATGTTGCGGCGATGTCCGAATTAGAAATGGCGGCAAAAAGCAGTGCGCGTGCTCACTTGTTGTTATTGACTACCTAACGATAGTGTTTTTACTTTTTTCCGCGCAGCCGCGGTACCCCCACTGGGAAAATGCTGCGGTTGAGCAGGTAAGCAACATTTTTGTACAAGGGTTAAATGGAGTCATAAATAGTGATATATTTTGACATCTATGAATACTTGCCAGTTTTATAAGTACCTACGAAATAAATTTAATTGGTATATTCTCAATCTCATAAGTCAGGGAATAGGAAAAAAATATTAAGAATAATATTCAGGTACCGTCTGTTTAACAAATCAATTTGGTCCATTTTTAGCTGAAAAATAACTAAATTTAAATAAATACTAGTCGGCATTGTGTAGTTACATACGGTAAATTTTCTGTAAAACCGAAAAAAATTGCATCCTTCTTTTTGAAAGTCACTAACGAATAATAACAAAAAAATAGGTTGGTTACCATTAAAACGCTTCGCATAAAATGTTGCGCACTGCTGTCTATAGAGAGTGAAATGTGCAGGCGCAAGCGCAGCTCAGCAACAGGCGTGACGTCACTCTGTCACCTTGCATTACACCCCATCAACCCTGGTAAAGGCTTTAGTTGATGTCTTTATTGAGTCGTCATTATTATTAATTTTTATTTTTTTATGTTACTCAGAAAGCAACTTTTTTTCTTTTCGTTGCGGAAACTAAGTATGGGACATGGGACTACGGTTCAAAACTTGCTGGCATTAGACCCCCTCTTAAATATTATTTTTTTCACGCCAAAAATATGTAGGTACGGTATCGTTTATTCGTTTTGTATACAAAACGAATACCCTGAATTTTATCAACATGATAATATCAAAACTTCGATGTGTCGACCATAAACATTAACTAAAACTCATCATCATTACAATTTATAATATTATTGCGGAATACTTACCTAGTTATTATCTTTATGTATCCTCTATGTACTTACATTACAATTCATACACCGGTTTCTCATCTTACACTGTTTGGCTGGTGGGATGATCCTGGATCGTTTCAAGCGTCTTCGATACAAATTAAAACCGATCGCTTTAATAGCTTATACAAGTTTATGATTAAAATCCTAAAATTGAACAATTACGCAGTTTTTAATTTTTTAGAGTACCTACCTAGCACAAATTCAAGTAATTATTAATAAACTCAATTATTATTTGACAAGTGATGTTCCAGTTGCGAAATTGGTCGACATTTCAGAATATAATATAAGAAAAAATAATGGACGTAATTTACGTCCATGGAAAAAATCCACTCGAGGATTCGTAAAAAACGACATCTATGATACACGCGCACCATCTTTATTCACCATCAATATGTTGCATTGCTGGAATTGAGAGCGCCATCTTTGAGAATCACAGCAACTAATAAGCAGCCAATAGATCCAATGTAAGCCTTAATAGCACTTAGTTTAACCTTTCACCGCCTGCAGCGCTGCATTCGATTACTAATCGAATAAAAACTTTATCGAAATTCTCTGTCTCTTTCTTCTGTGTGAAAAACGATGTCGTGCAAAAGAGACAGAAAACCCCATGCTAATACATAACGTAAACGTAAACATGTAAATTGTGAAAATTGTCAGTTGTGAGCTAAATTCCACGGTGGCGGGTTACAGAACTTTGTTTTTACTTACTTTTAACTTATATTTTACGGAATCTTATTTTACAAACTGAAAAATTATACAAATTAGTGGTGCTCGATCTCTAGTGATGTGAAATTGTGTTAAAGTGTTTTGTAATGGTGTTCTTCTGAATGATGTCGCAAACTTCTTCACAAATAACGGTATTGTGTCTTGTGAACTTTTGCTGCTGGTTTGTGTGATTTTGAAGGCACACCTTCTTGGAAGCCTGTTTTCTGTAGGACGAGATTGCAGGATGAATCGACTTGTGCTAAATTAGACACCAACTATTTGCAAAGTAAGTCAACCTTCTTGGGTTTTTGCTAAGTTACTAAGTTTGGTTTAGTTATTTGACCTCTTCTAAATCAGGTCTTCGTGTAATCATGCTTAGCGTGAATATCTTTGCGTTATACCTTTATCTATGTACGTGTAAATTCTGATTTCCCAACTTATGCATGATGTTAAATTAAGTAAAAACAAAAACGAGCAAGTCAAATTGCATTCTGCAGATGCAATGTCATAATTTTCCTTGTTTCAGTCATCAAATAAAATTTCAATACCTACTTCTGGCACTGCACTGTGCTTAACTTTAAGTTACATTAATTACACTACAGTAAGTACTTACTTCTAATACTTACGTATTCTCTGCACGTTTCAGTAGCAAAAAAATTGCATAAACTAGCCAGTAGTGAGCAAAGAAACGTGTTCCTTATGTGTGAATCATTAATTTAGCAGAGAGTTTGCAGCGACCTTGCGTAAAGGTCCGTGTGCCATTCTCTTGTAGTCTGTCACGTCGTGACGCGACTACGAGGTTCTTGTCTGAAGTTGAAGGTAGTGGCAGGCTCTGGTGGCAGGCTTTTAAGGTCTAGGAGATTTGATTTCTGCCCAGACTGGCCTAGATTTCTTTTTTAAAAGTGTTATATAGGTATGTTTATATCTTTGGGCCTAGAAGTGAAAGGGTAGAAGCCTAGAAGAAACGGTTTGATAAATGTCAAAAAATGCTTCTAAGTTCGACAATAGACTTGCCTTGCCGCTAACATAATTAGCTAATTATAAGTATGGTCTAATTATAATTAACTACTTAGACAAGTTCACTTTCATTTGTAAAATAAATAGTTTTTTTTTAAACTGGAACGGGTTTACACTTAACTACCTATAGTTTGCCTGATGGTAAGTAAAGGTATGTAGCCAAAGGAAAGGTGTACAAATTTGGCAACCTATTACATACTCAATGAATGAATCAGAGCATAGCATAAGCTAGGTCAGCCTAAACCTATGTAGACTGAACTAAACAATACAGCCTATAGGAACTACAGATAGTATAAAAATAAAAAATAAAATAAGCCTTTATTACTGTTTATATACAATTGATTATTATCTATTATCTATTCTATTAATAACTATTTACATTAGACAGCTTGTCCGTCGACAAAGGCCTCCTCCAAAGCTTTCCACCTTTCTCTATCCTTGGCTACCTGGAGCCAAGCCGGTCCTGCAACTTGCGTAATGTCATCTTCCCATCTTTTATATTGTCTCCCTTGGCTTCTTTTGCTGTCTCTGGGACACCATTCAGTAATATGTTTGGTCCATTTCACCTTTTCCTCTCTCAACATGTGTCCTGTCCATCTCCATTTTAATTGTTTATATACCTTGAGTGCATTTCTGAATTTTGTTCTTGATTTAATATGTTTTAATCTTATTTTATCCCGTCTCCTGACTCCAATGACACTTCTTTCAATACTATTTTGGCAGACTTTCAGTTGGTTGGTTAGTGCCCATGTCTGGCATACATATGTGAGACATGGTAAAATGCATGTGTTGTATACTTTTCTTTTTGCCGGCATGGGCATATCTGCATTCTTCATTACTTCTGCCAGTCCCCAGTATCTTTTCCAAGTGTTTTTGATCCTCCTATCTATTTCTTTGTGCATACAGTCATCCGGTGAGATGAGCTGTCCTAGATAAATGTATTCAGACACATACTCGAGGGCTAGTCCGTTTATGTTGATAATGTGTTTGACTCTGGAATTTGTCATTATTTTAGTTTTAGAGATATTCATTGACAATCCTGCCAGTCCACTTTATAAACAATGATAAATAAATACTTAGGTAGGTACCTAAATTATACACAGTACCTATACCTAGGCACCACAGACATTACAATATAATTATTGACCTGAGCTAGACAGTTCATTGACTTAGATTTTTTTGCAAATGGTTAATTAACTACTTATTTATCTCCCAAGTATTCTATTTTAAGACATGCTCTACATAAGGCGGATATAATTAAGCGTATCAGTAGATACAAATTATAGTTACTTTACTATACTCTTCTTTTTGCAATTAATTTTCCTCATTACCATGTTATATGTATTTATTATACATATATGCAGGACAAACTGGGGAATGTTTGTGTGCTTATTTAGGTAATTCTCGAAAAATATCAACCAAGAATTCGTAAGCCCGTATTCCGTCAATCGTGATGACATGTATACAAACATGTAATTTAATTACATATTTAAGTAAGTACTTACTTTTTTTTTTTAAGTATTAACCATAAAATACACCAACCTCCTTTCAGCGTAACTAAATATTGTAAGCTTCCGTACAAAGCGCAACGAAAGTGACCTCAAAATGGTGCCGAAGAAATGTGTTGCTTATTTAGAACAATATCGAAAGTTATTTACAGACCATGGCCAAATGCTGTCTAAATGGACTTGTTGTTTCAAGCCAATGAGTTATCAAAGGTTTTTGTTATGTTTTTAAATATAGCTATCTGTCTTGTAAGGATATGATGATATGCCAGTAAGGGTAAAATTGACATTATAAGTTTTTGACATAATATACACATTGTAAATACATGTACCTATACTTAGGGACTTTTATCTACATCTTTACGTATCATCTAATCTACAAAATCGGCCAGAAGTAAGTAAATATAAGTCTCTTCCTTGTGGTCTCCCATAACAAATGACCGCAGATCTCGTCAAGGCTGCTTAGGTAATAAATAATGAATCGTTACATGTAACTTAAGTACCTACATAGTACTTAGGTATATGTAACTTAACTAGCACAGATTTTGGCTTTTCTGTTCTAACTTGGTTGGTTCTCATTAATCTAAGGTATTACTTAGTCGCGCAATTTATAAATAAGGACACATTGAACCTAGATTTTGAAGATCACTTATTAGAAAAAATTGATCTTTGGAGTTTAATTAAATGAATAAATATCTAACTAATAACAATATCCTACGTAACAACTATTCACGCCGAAATCCATGTATCTTCTATTGAACTACAATCTAGCGGTCTTCAAGGCTATATGAACTGGTTTTTCTATGCAGGTACGCTACATCTTAGACCACAACCATAGTTTTTTTATCAGGTGAGATGTGGTCAAGAGTCAGCCAATTCATTATCACACTAATGTTATACAGGCAAATGTATGTAAGTATGTGACTATGTATGTTTGTTTCTTCTTCCTGCTCATACGGCCTAACCGATTAGGATGAAATTTGGTATGGGGATTGTTAAAAATATTAATACAGTGTCTAGGATTCATATTTTGATCTAACTTTTATCTAGGATTAACGCTAGTAAACCATGGAGCACCGCTAGTAAAAAATAGTCAATAATCTCGCAAATACAAAATATTTCAACCAGGATAGAAATATAGATCTAATCTACCTAATTTTACAATAAAATACTTTGGTAATGACCTTGTAAGCGTAAAACACCCTAACTTCCTGTTAGGTGTAGGGTGCTAGTCAATTTAGGGGAATACCCACAGAGCTTTGAAGTCCATGCTTGTCGCCCTGTGACTAGAGGCGAATTCTTTCTTTATTCGATACAAAACAGGTGTCACCATTTACTAAAACTAACACACTTTCGGCACGCACACTACGACGCACGAGATGTTCATGTACACAGTACGCTTCAACTTCATCGGCTGTGCAATGTCGATATTTTTTTATCGATTATTTACACATTTACTGCGAAGATGGAAATATATGTCTTTAGTATAACTATATTATTTAAGTACAAATTATAGTTAACTAGCTATGGCCCGCGGTGTTATCCGTTGTAAAAACTTTTTTATCCCGTGGGATAAAAACTATCCTATGTCCTTACCGGGGACTGAAACTATCACTATAGCAAATTTATTTTTATCTATTTTATTTAATTATCAAATCATCTTCAAAATGACTGGAGCATATTCTGGCATTTTTATGAGGAAACCAGTTGTATCTACCGGTCGCCAATATCCATTTATTTTTTAACACTGGATTTTTTGGAAAATGTAAAATAAGTATGTGTTAAATAAAAACCGTAATCCAGAAACATTTCCATACAAATCCAGAAACATCATATACATTATATCGATTATCGATAATTTGCTAGGTTCCATTTACACATCACTTAGCTATCGAGAAGTAGCGTCGTCATGACAACGAATGTGTTAATGCCATTCAAAATGTCAAAAGTTTTATTTATTAAAATTACGAAATTTTACTACTTACCGATGGTATTTCACGCCGGTAACACTGGAACATGTTCTTACAATTTTTAACTTGACACCAGGACATATTTAATAGTTTATCATGCTGTAAAACCGAGTAAAACGACCGAAAACTCTCTCTCGCTCGGACTTTGTTCGACAACAAACTGACAAGCGCTGTCGTAGGTTAGGTTGGCATGTTTACTGGTCCAAACGAGAACCACGTATTATTAGTCATTTCGCTTCTATGGGGGGGCGCGCGCGGGTGCGATGTGGCCCGATCGTTGTTCTGTGGGAATACCCTATACCTACTGCCCGCATAATCGACCAAACGATGCCATAAAAACATGATTGTAATTATTTAGCTTTTGCCCGCGGCTCCACACGCGTTATTTTAGATGTACTTACTTAAACCTTTCTTTAGAAGTACTCTAACCGTTACAAAAAACTGCATCAACATGTATAATAAATTCATATAACATAGGGACAGACACGGGAAGCGACTTTGCTTTATACTATGTAGTGATACATACATGTACTTAATCATAAGACTGATGAGTGCATTCAACTTAATTACGCAGATGCATCTTTCTAAAAATAGAATAGAACCTATGTTAGTAACTTAGACATAAGTATAAGTAGGTACTTAGTTACGAGAGCATTCGGTGAGGGTAATCTCTTAATGTATGTTTAGCATTTTAAGTTAGAGATTCTGTGGTTAGAGTCAGTTCTTCTTTTATAGCTCAGATTCTTATGAACAAGAAAAGAACTAACAGAACTAATCTATGATTTTGCTGTAAGGACGTGAAGATGAGAAAAGAATGAATGATGTAGATAGTAAGTAGTTAACTGTTAAGTATAAAAAATTAGGCTCATGTTTGACTAGTTTACATGTCACTGTAGTTAGTTTAAATTTAAAACTTTTAGATAAGTAAGTAAGTGTGACTTACTGACGTTAATCTCGTTCATGTTTAAAACCAATTAAGCAATTTTGCACAAAAGATATTAGCCAATGCTACATTGATTTTTGCAATCTTGAAACCATAATTTGCAACCAACAGCAGCCAAGCAACTATTGCTATTACAAACAAAAGAAGTAAATCTAAAGAAACACAGATCAATTGGTATCCGATATAGTTTCACATGCGATGATGTAAGCTCCACAGTTACGACATTAGATAAGAAATACACAGATACTACGGTAGTGCAATTAATTAATTGTAATTACGTGATTTACTCAATTAAAAAACTTCATACGTGAGTCACAACACGATCAATGTTTTACACGAATACTCAACATAATTAAATCAAAGACAATTTGATATTGTACGTAGCACAATAGCAATAATGATTCGGGCTTTGTTGTAAAGAACGTTATTTATAAATAAGCTATAAGAAAGGCCAGACATCAACTACCTACTTACTTAATCTGAGATAGTTACTGGATGACCAATGAATGAAGAAGATGAATACTTACTTCCGTAAATCTGAAGACAGATATGGTTAAATAGATATGTATACATGTATAACTATATGTATTAGTTATAGAAGCTGTCTGCTCGGGGTTATTACCACATAGTTAGGTGCATAACTCCATATCTTTCAATACCAAATAGTGCTTCCATCAAAGATACACTGCCTGATCTGATTGCACCATCCTCCAAAAACATTGAACATCAAATCACGTTCAAACCAAATGCCTTTTACCAGCTCTTCGAAAGAAAACCCGAAAATGTTTGACGTTCTTTTGCATCTTCCGATTGGTCGCGCACGATCTTTTCTTCTTTAACTTCGGACGTTTTTACATCTCCAAAACTTTCGATTTCTTTGAAAATTAGGTATTCACTCTTGTTCCTTGTAAGCGTTTTTATCTTACAAATCTGTGACAAGGTGGTCTGCATAGATTGTGGAGGCTTAGTACTGTTGGTTTTAACAAATTAACAAACACTAACTTGTACTCTTTATTTAACACATACCTAAGATGTTTTAGCTTTGCTTAGTCCGTGATATAACTAGTTATTTACCTACAAGTTAACAGTTAACTGTAACTATTATATTTTACGGCGCGGTGTAGGAAACCTCATAAGGAAACTCGTGTAGCAATAACGGAGTAATCGCGTTACATACCCACAAAAAAAACCTTTCAAAAGACTTAAGAACCTCCTTTTTTTGAAGTCGGTACTGAAAACTGAGGATATCCGTCCGTGCATAGATTTGGGGAAGAGAATAATTAGCTATAGTGACGAATTAGTTACAGCAAAGTTAGTACAAAGCTGGAACCAGGCATTGCCTGATTTGATCCTTATGTTTGATTCGTAACATTACGATGGTCTTAATTTCCTAGCGAATTTATGGTGGGAGTTATTTTGGCGCAACACATCGACATGTGCGATCAATTCCTACAAATCTGATAGTAAATCTTCTAATGTCTATGCTAAGGCTTATAAGTGCTGCATACCTAGCGAACCGGTTTGGCGACATCAAGATAACGTTATTCGGTAAATTATAGCTAAGTGTCGTGACTCTGATAGATGTGGGCTAAATGGTGGGAATAGGCATGGTTATGATGAATTCCATAACGCTACGCTACGCTAGTATATATTCATGTTATAGGTACTGATAGTGTTAAATATAACCAGTTATGTTCTTCAATATATTTAACTACTTGGACACCGCGTAAGAAAATACACAATACTATGTATATTTAACCATATTATTGACAGAGCATCTGTTTCTCTAGTACTTAAGTACCAACTTGATTAACTAGATTTTTAATGAGATAAATTTTAGACATTGCTTCATTTATACCACCTACGATAACACTAGGTAACTTAACTAGGTACCAAACTTACATAACCACCCCTTAAACCATTACTAACAATACTACCTCCAGGTTAGGTACAGGCATTGTTTTGGTCTAGACTTTCTTTTGCAAGTTATGAAACATACGGAACTACGTTGTGACTGAGTCTTGCTCAATATTTGTGCTCACATTGAAACCTGTGAGCAATTAATTGGTTACTAGCACAGGCAATGGTAATTGTTACTTTTAACAGACTTCTGTAACTATGGAGTTCATTCTAAAACGCTTAGTTTGGTTAGCAGCCTGATTTTTAATGAAAGTAAGTATTATCTATGTACATTTATATGGCGCACTATAAAATCACTTACATACAGGGATGTGGCATCAACTAAGTACCTAGGTACTTATAATTACTAACATAGAATGATCAGGGAATAAATGGCTAGCTATTTGAATTTGGATTTGATTATTTTTTGGTATTTTTTAATTGGTAGGTACTAACCGGTTCGCCTTAATTACTACAATCTTGCTTTATCCTCGCATATCTTTGTTATACAGGGTAAGGTCTTAATGTAGACTGATGATAATAAATGTTGCTTCTTTCCGAGTTGTACTTAGCCTACATGGATAGTTTTAGGTACATTAAAGGGTAAGTTAGGATTAATCTACTATCTACAGTTATGATTATTCAGATTTTTCCCAAAATTGCCGTTTTTTTTCCAAAATAGTTGAGTAGGTACTTCATAACTAATTTGTATTTTACACGTTACAATTAAATATTAGGAACACATTTGAGGTTATTAGATATCCGGTTAGATTATCACATTTTTATGGCGCTATGCAAAAAATATTACTTCCCCGAATTATGAACTACATGTTCTCAGATGTCATAATTTTTTAAAGGCTTAAAAGTCTGATGATAATGAAACTACTTATATATATATGTACAATAAATAATAATAAATAAATAATAATAAATATTTCGGGACATTGCACACAGCGCCATCTAGCCCCACACTAAGCAAACGCTTGTGTCGTGGGTACTAGATAACGGATATAATACTTATATACTTTTTTTTTTTTGTAAATACATACTTATTATACATACAAACAACCAGACTCAACACAAGAAACTATACATTTTTAAAATGCATAAATACTTGTGTAATGCGGGAATCGAACCCGCAACCCCTAGATTAGAAGGCAGAGCCACTACCAACTAAGCTAACAGGCCAGTCTAAACAATGTACATAGGTACGTAATATCGAATAACCCTGTATTAATCAAACTTATGTACATTGTTAATTTATATGTACATACAAAAGCATTCAAATTCTTTTATTCTCCCATTGCGATGATCATTGTTAATTACTTAATTACTGCACACTTTTGCATGATTCTCACGGCGCCGGTAAGGTTGCTCAAAACCATGAAATTTACAAACAGGTAACCTGGTTCCCATCTTTGTCCCATTGTGTTATTCGATCGATATTGTAACCCCTGTGTGCCGTAGAAATGTGTTGTTTATGTGTGCTTATAGTTGATTTACTTAGTTTAGCTTATAGTTTAATAAAATAGATAAATATTTCAGGACAAATCACACAGCGCCATCTAGCCCCATACTAAGCTTACGCTTGTATCATGGGTACTAGATAACGGATAATGAATTAGTACCTACCTACTTATGTTAACCCTTTACCAGGCCTCGGTCAAATCCTATAGTAATAGTGTTTTTTTAATAGATTTCTATGAGTAATAACGTTTAGTATGAGATTTCATCAATTATATTTAGAAAATTAGCTGAAAACCTAAAAAAACATATGTGGGAAAGCTTAATCCCATTGCCTGTCCAGACGACTGACTTTTATATCTATATATAAAGTTTTAAATAAAAGAAATAAATAGTGAAGTATCTAGCCCCATATCACTCACTAGTGGGTGCTCGCGGCTTCGCTCGCATTAAGAAGTAAAACTTGCATCCCCTATGTCACCCCTTTAAAAGTGGCATTTTCAAAAATCCTTTCTTACCGGATGCCTACGTCTTAACATCTACCTTCATTCCAAATTTCAGCCCAATCCGTCCAGTGTTTTGGGCTGTGCGTTGATAGATCACTATATCAGTCAGTCAGTCAGTCAATCAGTCAGTCACTTTTGAGTTTTATATAATATATAGATACGTACTCTGTATTCTGTGCCCATACTAAGCAGAAGAAAAAAGAACCAGACTCAACACAAATAATTTCAGATTGAAAATGTGCAATAAAGTTTTTGTGTTGTGCGACCATCGAACACAATTCTTTTAGAATGTCTGTTGAGAAGAAAAACATAATCCAAATTTTTGGATACGCCTTTTGAATTAGTGAATTTAGCTATGCTGCCTGTATTTAAACTTAACTTATTAACTTACTTACTTAACTTACCTGCAATGATAACTTACGATACTTAATATTACTGAAGCTTTGCTGATTAAAAATAAATAAATATTCCGGGACAACTGGACATCATCACACAGGTGCTGACCTAGTTGGATGTCCAGGGTTCACCAACTAGTGTATAGTCCTAAGCCCTATTTCATAGTTAGTACAATTTCAAATGTTAACTATTGCTATACCTGTTTCTTTTTATTAGATAAGGTCAAATAAACGTTATTATTATTATTATTATTGCACACAGCGCCATCCAGCCCTAGCTAAGCTTACGCTTGTATTATGGGTACTATACTATAACGGATATAATACATATATAAGTAATTTTCTTTCGTAAATATGTACAGACTTAGGTACTTATTATACGCAGAAACGACCAGAATCAACACAGGTAATTATCAAATTTTTTAAATTCATAATTACATGTGTTATGCGGGAATCGAACCCGCAGCCCTAGATTAGAAGGCAGAGCCACTACCAACTAAGCTATCGGGGCAGTCAATTGATTATTTATTAATAACTAGCTTAACTTATCAGGTATCCAAGTAGTTACACCTACGCACCATAAAAGTACTGTCTTATTACTTTAGTAACCTAGAAGTAGTTAATACTAGTTCTGTGCCATAAGTAACGGAGTCTATCCTACACTCGCTGGCAAAGCTTCGAAAATACTTCGTATTTGTAAGTAACAGCAGTTGTTTTTGGGTCACTCAAGAATACGTGATTTTCGCAGGTCTCCGTGCATTCTGAGCGTGACTATCGTGCATTCACACTCCATGCCAACTTATTAATACATTCATGTACGAACGCACACGGAGTCACTTGGTGGTTATGATTTGATGGTGCTTAACGTGACCTGATGTTGCATAATCCATGAATAAAATTATACTTACTTAAGTCAGCTAAGTTCAGGTTAAGTTTTAATAAAAAAAACCCTACTAATTTACTTAACACAGATTCTAAGACTGTCCCTAAGTTTTATCATAAGTACAAGGGGTAGAACCAAATAAATACGTCTGACAATAATAGCCTATTGTCCAGTCAAACTTAAAAATATATCATTGCCTGAACTACACACCTACCAAACTTAATGGAGATAGAACCGCAGTAGGTCCACCGCACTCAAGCTATTCGGAAATAAACAGGAATAAGTATACAGCATACATAAAATTTTGCTACACATAGGTATTCGAACTATGTATAAACATGTGCCCTGTACCGATTCCGTGAGACATTATTGAATTCAACCATATAACAACCGGCAAGCACTTACGTTAAAAATAATGTCGAAAAATAAGCTCGAAATGTTTCAGACTTAGGTACTACGGGTCCATTGTCAAGTGCCAAAAAGAGGGTGCTAGCCGGTTTTTATAATTAAATTGAATATGTGCCTTGTTTAGGGCACTGCAACAGATGTCATCTGACTTAACATCATTATTAACAATATGCCAACAACTGAACTCTATGTGCGCTTACTTTTACTACCCGCTCAGTTACCAGTTACATACCACATTTCAACAATCGACGCAACAATGCCTATAAACACAATTCGACCAAATAAAGGCAGTTGCACAATGCAGGCCCATTTCTCCACTAACTATTGTATTCGGTTGTGTCCAAGCCCTTAATACCTTTACTAATGGTGCGTGGAAGCAATTGTGAGCAAAATCTGCATTACAACAAGCTTTGTGGTCAATTAAATATGTTTTCAAGTGAATAATTGTAAGCTTTATAGTTAGTTATGTATGGTGAACTAGGTTGATAGTAAAATACTTACTACAGAAATTCATTAAGTAATTATTTAGAGCCGGTCCGAACCTACAATCGTCAAAACCCAAGCCCACCACTCCACCACTAGGCCATACACACGATGCTCTCGCCCACTTACTATCTAAACACAAATAACTTGACAAGTTAGTCCGGTGCAACATAACTGCAGCTGCTCGGTAACCGCTCCGACTTTTCCTTTTTCCTACTTCTTGCGTAATATAGGTAATAGCATCGGATTTTATAACGTATTTAGAGTAGGTATATTTACTTCGTGTAAGCAATGATTTTTTTATGTTCTCGTAAAAGTAAGATAGAGATTTGGTTTAGGAATCATCTTATTTCGCTGTGCATATCCACTGTGAATTTTAAACAAAACTGCCACAGAAAAACTAGTAAATTTAAGTACTGCTTAATTATATAACTATTCTGTGATGTAAGTATGCTAAACTTAACTAAGGTAGCTTAGCTATATCTCTATACCTACCTAAGTATGATACTAAAACATTATTTACCTAAGTATGCAATGTACGTGTGCTCTCTAAGAACAGATTGTAGCGGTATCACATATTCAAATAATCAGTCGGGCAGTCTTAATCAAGAGCCAGTTTCATTTGACGCGAGTGAACCATTGAGCTAGGATTATTGTATAGCACAATTGAGTGAACTGGCGGTCACGGGCCTGGCTGTAAAGTGTAAAAGTCAGAACATCTGTATTTCCAGTCTATTTCTCTTGAAGATAAATAACTAGGTAAATAACTGGGTAAGATATACCTAGAGGCATTACTCCGTGCATTATTGCGTCTGGTCGAAGCCGCCGTTATTTCTCATTATCTTACAGTTATACGATGTTTCCGGTGCAATTGGACAAATGGAGTTTTGATAGTTAGGTATTGAATGTTTTTGAGAGATTTCAAAATGGGACTTTTTTATTTTGGCAGTATACTTAGTTACTTAAGTAAGTAACAACGGGTTTTTACATTTCTGATCTATAATAGCAGTTTACATAATATGTACTTACTTAATTATAGGTAAATATAGCTATATTTATGTAAAATTAATATAATATAGACTAAGGTAGGTCAGGTAGTTTAGTACCTACCTATAAAAATATTCTAATACTTACCTAAATAAAAATGTAAAGCATTTTCTACATCCGTTTTATAGTTTAATTTTTTTCGCTTTAGTTAATTGGAGTCGAAACAATAACTTAGGTACAAGTAAGTACTTAATTCAAGAACGCCCTTATTAAAATAACTTGAATTTCTAAAATTATTACTTTACGGAAATTATGCAACTATTATATTTAAGAAGGTGCTTAAGTAAGTACCTACCTACTTAGTTAGAATAATTTATCTTTATGATGGTTAATAGTAATACTTAAATAAAGTAATTTGAAAATAGAATATTCTAAGTACCCAACTAAGTAAGTGAGTAAATGTAATGTCACTAATAAAATAAAGTAGGGTCAACCAGGGTAATTGTAAACGAATTTGAAAACTACCTGCCCGCAAAAAGTTTCAAATTTTGTTACCAAAAAAAAATAGGCAACTGTGAGGAAGTAGTTAGTTACTTTAATTACTTATTTATTTGCCTAACAGGTTCAAAAACAGCACTTTTAGCTGCGGCATTGACGATACTGATAATCAAGTGCTTACAATTTCCCCAGGTTTTTTTTTCTAAATTGATGTTTTGGGGTAAATGGTAACAGCTAATGTACACTTATATGATAAGAATCATAATGAATTAAACTTGTTTTCACTATTTAGTGTTCCATAAACACAAACGTCTTTGATTTAAGTGTCTAGCTATATGTAGGGGTAAATGTAAACAAATTATCTAGTTTTGATTATTATCTATTGACCAAACTGTGGGGTATTTAGAAACATTTATTTACTCTAGGGGTATATGTAAATGTTTTGAATACTAACTCAGATTATCTATAAGTTTTTAAAGGGGTAAAATAAAACAAAACATATTGAAGTACCTCCAATCTGTACTACTATACTCAATAACTGTTCAAGTACTCTGTCCTATACTCAATACCAAATCAAAATAAACATAGTTATCGTCATCCAAAAATATAAACGCAGTTTCTTTTTCATCCAAACCAAGCAAGTTTACAGTTTTCACAATCATATTAGCTGGTACAGTGTCGACATCATTGTTTTTGGAAGGGTTAAGAAATTTCATGTTATCGTTTCTGCCTACTTTTTTAAAAAATAACACTTCGTACATCCGGTCTTTTGCCTTCGTTACTCTACCGACAAAATATTCAACTTTTTTCTTTGATAGGTATCTTACCTATTTCTGAAAGAAATGTTTACAATTACCCATCACCGGTTAGTAGCAAAAATGACATGCATTCACAATTACCCCATTGTTTACAATTCCCCCCAAAACTGTTTACTATTGCCCCGCCCTCTTTTATCATATGGGGAAATGTAAACACCACGTAACTGCTTGTTAGCTGGGTTTTATTGATAGAATATCCGAAAAACGCAAAGATATTTCCTTTATAATGACAGCAAAACACAATCAAAAACTTACCCACCAACTTTTCACAGAAAAACTTTAACATTCAACTTCGTATAAAACTTCAAAACAACAATTTCGGCTGACAACTTTTCGGCGCAATAAAAGTAGGGTTAATTTTCTGACAGGCGTAAAATTTGACATTAACAGTCATAGACTACCAAATAAAATAACGTTCCGTTTCACGCTTATCAGCTTAATCATAATATTAAAAGTTTGCTGCGACTTGTTTCCAATCACCCCTTTTTACAATTACCCTGGTTGACCCTACATAACGATACCTAATAATTGGCAAACCAGCTAACTCCAAGAGAGAGCTCGAGTATATTATTTATTTATTTAATCGACACTGAATCTTTGACTAGCGACCTGACCCGGTTTTTTCTAAATTAAAATTGTTTGGGAGTTAGTTAAACGAGGAATCATATACGTTAATTGCAAATTATTATAATAACGAGCAGGTAAGTAAGTAAATAATATTCAACATTTTCGGATACACATATTTTATTAAATGTTTCAAATATTAATAGTCTAAGTAATAAATGGTTTATTTTTGCCGCCACTGAATTAGTTTGGCTGGCCTGTTAGCTTAGTTGGTAGTGGCTCTGCCTTCTGATCTAGAGGCTGCGGGTTCGATTCCCGCATGACACAAGTATTTATAAACTTTATAAATTTATAATTACTTGTGTTGAGTCTGGTCGTTTCTATGTACTTATATTAAGTATGTATTATATTTATTTATTTAGTTCTTATAAATATTATACTTACAGAGGTTCGTTATGTTTATAATATGAATAGTTAACTACTTAATGCTTATTGGATCTCACAATAAGAAAGACATAAATTTTAAAACAGCTGATTACGTATGTCAGTAACTCGCCGTCCAATATTTGATAATAAACCACGATTAATGTTTAATTAACAAAGCCAATGCCACGTAATTAGTATCATAATAACGTGTCAAATGAACTGTTATGTTTTAATTACGATTTTGATTATTCAATTGATGACTGTTTCAGATAATAGGTAAGAATAACACTCGTAAGTAGGTAAGTATGTACCTACTTAAGTAACGAGCCCATGAAGATTAAAGACAAAGGTTGAGTAATTTCTTAGTTATTTGATTTAGGTAATTCAACTGGTAATGAATAGTGTTACCGTGTCAATCCGGACTTAAAAACGTATCCTTCTTTCTCAGTCGAGTGTGTGTATATTAACTAAAATATCGTTTATAAATATTTACTTATCAATTGTTTCTTATTTTGACCATGCAAATAAGTAGTTAAGTAGGCATTTTTATGCTGTAAAAGCATTACTTCAGAAGAACAAATTCGAGAAACCGGTTCTTATTGGGTAAGCACGATCCATCTTAGACGATAGCTAATGCTTACCATTATTCAAGTGCAAATATGCTATAGTTTTAAAAAAAACCTAATATTTTGAAGTGTGTGAAAAATAAAACTGTATAAAGATAAAGATACCGACCATTATTGCTTCATGTCCCATCTTCAACCAAAACGTTGTTTGTGTGAATGTAGCTTGACATAACCTGGTGGCTGGTGATCAAATACCCTACTGTCGATTGTAAAAAACATGCAGGTTTTCATGCGTTACTATTGCATTATGTACGGTATTTAGTAAATCTATGTCACAGTCATGCTCAGTTTGCGCAACCACGGACGCATTTTGCGCTCAATTTAATCACAATTATCTCAAAAATGTCTCTAATTTAAATTCATTCCGTGACTGATAACTTTATTAAGTACTTGAATTAAAATATAAAAGGCATTTGTGTTTTTATTTCATTCATGTTGAGTGTTCATTACTTTGTTAATATCTGCTTATCAAGACTAGCTCAAATTTACCATCAAGAAAGTAGATCCGCAATAACTATTGGAATTGATGCTGCGTCTTCCGTATAGATCTTCATCTTAGTCATACATATACCTAGTCAGGTCATAAGTATTGTCACACAGTAAAAACTTTTTTTTTAGAATGCTGGCCACAAAAAAGTTTATTGAATTCGAATTTCGAATTGTTCATGAAAATAAAAATGTATACTTTTTAGAATTTTACTAATTTTTAAATATGGAGTGGACGCTTAAAGAAGACCGTGTTGCAGTTATTGCATTGCATCGTTGCGGTTACGCGCCAATTAAAATTTTTGACATACTGAAAAATTTGAATATAACCAAAAGATTCGTTTATCGTACCATCAAACAATACAATGAAGACTCTAGTGTAGATGACAGGTCAAGAAGTGGTCGCCCTCGGTCTGTTAGGACTCCAGCAGTGATAAAAGCTGTGAAGGCGCGAATTCAAAGAAATCCCAAACGTAAGCAGAAACTGTTGGCCCTTCAGATGGGGTTAAGCAGAACCACGGTGAAAAGGGTGTTAAATGAAGACTTAGGGCTTCGGGCATATCGAAGAAAAACAGGACATCGTTTGAATGCTCGTCTAATGGACCTGAGACTGAAGAGATGTCGCGCTTTGTTGAAGCGGTACGCGGGAAAAAAATATCGGGAAATTCTTTTTTCGGATGAAAAAATTTTTACCGTTGAAGAGAGCTACAACAAACAAAATGATAAGGTGTACGCACACAGTAGTGAAGAAGCGAGCAAACGTATTCCGCGTGTCCAACGAGGTCATTTTCCATCCTCGCTCATGGTATGGTTGGGAGTTTCTTATTGGGGCTTAACAGAGGTACATTTTTGTGACAAAGGTGTAAAAACGAATGCAGTTGTGTATCAAAATACAGTCCTGACGAACCTTGTGGAACCTGTTTCTCATATCATGTTCAATAACAAGCACTGGGTATTCCAACAAGATTCGGCGCCAGCTCATAGAGCGAAGAGCACACAAGACTTGCTGGCGGCGCGTGAAATCGACTTCATCCGGCACGAAGACTGGCCCTCCTCCAGTCCAGATTTGAATCCGTTAGATTACAAGATATGGCAACACTTTGAGGAAAAGGCGTGTTCAAAGCCTCATCCCAATTTGGAGTCACTCAAGACATCCTTGATTAAGGCAGCCGCCGATATTGACATGGACCTCGTTCGTGCAGCAATAGACGACTGGCCGCGCAGATTGAAGGCCTGTATTCAAAATCACGGAGGTCATTTTGAATAAACTTTATTGTCATAAGAATCTATGTTTTGTTAAGTTCATTTTGGTATATAAATGGTTACATAAAGAATAAAGTTGTTTCAATTATTTTATATTAAACATGTGACAGAATTTATGACCTGACTAGGTATATATATATAAATAAATAAATAAATAAATAAATAAATAAATATTCCGGGACATTGCACACAGCGCCATCTAGCCGCACACTAAGCAAACGCTTGTGTCGTGGGTACAAGATAACGGATATAATACTTATACTTGTATACTTTTCTTTTGTAAATACATACTTATTATACATACAAACGACCAGACTCAACACAAGAAATTATACATTTTTAAAGTACATAAATACTTGTGTCATGCGGGAATCGAACCCGCGACCTCTTAGATTAGAAGGCAGAGCCACTACCAACTAAGCTAACAGGCCAGTCAAAATATATTTTATTACATATTTTTTTAAGTAAATGTGTATATAACATTATTCTTTGCTATGTGTTGTTTCTTTGTTCAACATCACTTTTGACCAGACAACAATATGTAAATTGCCTTCATAACTTCATGCATTACGAATATTTAGCGTAACAGAATGCAACGCGTTTAATTACTATTTTTTATTGTGTAAGCTTAAAATCCTTGGTGTCGTGATTATGTTTAGATACGCTCTCTTTGTCGAGAACAATGAAGGCTTTTAAAACTTATCTTAATTCTAATTTGGTCATTAGTTTTTGCTCTTAGATTAAAACAATATTATCTTTGACCTTGTTTCTGATTTTGGTAGAGGGTCATAGGGTAAAGTATGTACTTAGAAGACACCGTGTAGTTAATTGTGTAACTAGCTATTTCAGTTTCTTGGTTGATTGGCGGTTTATTTGATAAGCAAAGACTTCTGCCTTCATTAAAGAAAAACTAGTTATTGCTAATTACTTACGGGCTAATAGCACACTAATATTATTTACGTGAAACTTTCTATACATTACTCTTCTGTCTGTCTTGGTCTCTCTTCATGCGTATACAGCTGAACAGTTAAGGAAACATTTGAAGATATGAATAAGTAGTCGTACTTGGATTAATTCATTTGGAAGCCTATTTGACTTAAAGTAAAAATATCATAGAACGCCATGCCAGAGGCCCTTAGGGCGGGTTGATAAACTCTTGAGACCAGATTTAGCCACTCTCATTCAATAAGAAAGAAAGATAGGACGCCGCACCGCTAATTAGTAAATCACGCAGGCATTATATTTTAGATTTTGTTGTAATAACCGGCTAGCACTTACGTCAATGTCGATATAGTCTGGACGAGGCGGCCAACCGGGACACGCGTGCTGACTCGTCCTCCTGATGATGAAAACCTCAGTTTTCCGAAACTTGTCGAGCTAATTATCGACATAATTATTGACGTAAGTGCTAGCCGGTTATTACAACAAAATCTAAAATATATTACAACTAAATTATATTTTAGTACGTATTTATCATTTGTGAACAGCTTACCTACACCACATTCAAATCGCACTGCCACTTTACTAACTATGCAAATTGTGTTATCTAGGTCATATCTCTTATACCTGTGTCACAGGTAGGTATAGGTTCATTCTAGGTCCAAGATCAAAAGGCTAATTGGGAGTCAAGACCGCTACCTGAGCTAACTATTGCTAACGAACCTCTTACAAAGTAATCAGATAGGTATTATTTATGGTCCATTTGTAATCTACAGCTGGTTATCATCATCATCATCATCCTATGCTCGATAGTTCTCTCCAAAGAACGCCCCTGAACACAATTTGTGCTCTTTACACCTCCGGCTAGCTATCTTAGTATCGTTTTGTTAATATGGGACTAGATGGCATTGTTAATATGTTGTTGTTTGTATCTTTTTGCTTTTACTTTCATTACCTACGTCTTTGCTCCTTACATTTTACAATTATTTTTTTGTTACAGAATACCAAAGATGGAGACAAGATGGAGCCAGTTTATATGCATAGCTCTCTGTATTACTTTAGGTAAGTAGCTATCCACCAAAAACATTCTGTAAAAACTAGCCATGTCTCGATGGAGCTGCTTGTTTATCTCTAAAAAGTAATGAAATCTAGACAAGGTTGTGTCAAGTCTAAGAGGTTCGTTACTGCGATTTCTTTATTATTAGGTAGGTATAGTATAGTTGTGGGACTTGGCCGTTGACTTGTACCCACTAACGTATAAAGAATGATCCTGTAACCTAGGGACATCAGGTATTGTACTAGTACGTCTATTGCGGCGCAATACGAGCTCATTCAATTGAAGCTGACCTTAGGGGCATACGCGAATATTGAATGACTAGGATTAGACTGGTACCTGTACTCACCAATATTTACCTGGGTATATTTCATACCACTTATTAAGAACTAGAGAATATGATATCTGATCTTTTATTTTGCTGTAACTTTATTCCAGGTAAAATAATCTACCAGTAAAAGACCCCCAAAATATATCTTGTTTATTAGCTCTGTTATCACACACCAAATAAAATATCTTATTAAGTACATAGTAGCGCCTGTAGCTCAGCAAGCGGAGGCAATCGCATGCGATTACCAACGTTAAGCAAAGGTGAACGCGGTCAGTCCTTGGATGGGTGACCGAAAAGTGGCATTTTCATTTTGGGCGCATCCGTGTGTCGGATAACACGTTAAATTGTAGGTCCCGGCTATTTGTCTAGTACGAAAGTCGTTAAGCCATGTCAGAGGCCCTTAGGGCGGCTTGATAAACTCTCGACACCAGAGTTGGCCACTCTCATTCGATAAGAAAAAGAAGAAGTATATAGTTTGGACCCACAATCTAACCAGTCCGCTAATTGAATTGTCCATAACACTGTTTGGCTATGTTACTACAAATTTAAAGATGTCTTCTAAACCGTGCCTAAGTCTTAACATTGATTAATGCAGCTCAAATGACTATCATTGCAGCAATAATCTATAACCGTTATCTCCACGCATCATAGATAAAGAGCTATAATAGACGCACAAGTTTACAACTACGCTCTACGCCTACAATGAATGGTCTGTTCGATTTACAACGGTTATTTCAATTATCAGAGTTATCGAACGAAACAAAACGCTCTTTGTTTGATGTGTCTGTAAAGGGCGTTATTTTCACTTTTTAGTGGGTTTGAAACGACTTCTTCTTAATTAATAAACTAAGTTTTTTACTTCTAACAAATGGTAAATTGGAGAAAATGGTAAACTGATTTTATTGTCTTAAGACCTTTGTTTATACCTATCTAACCTAAAAGACACTGTTTTTTAGTAAAAACATACCATATCTAATGCTAAAGAATACATCGATAACGCTCACTGTTTCCGGGATATCTGGGGACAAGCATGCACATAAGTACATGCGAAATTTGGTGCATAAGTTTGATATAGGCATCAGCCTAAACAGATATCATACTCAAATTTTATCTAATCTTAAAAAGGTTACATGGTAAGTAGGTAACTATAAATTCGAGTGATAATCTCAGGTGTAAACCCAACCACAATTAAAACTTATTATACGAGACTGGTTACACCTACTTAAGCTTACGTTTTATGTTTTTTTCCCAATCTCAGGATGTGCGAATATGCTGCCAGTATTCACGCACGATATGAACAACCTAGCCCTGTCGGAGAGCACGCCGGTAGGCTCCATCGTGTACCGGCTGCAGGGAGTTGACCCGGAGGGACTGCCGGTGAGTTGGCAAAACATATATACGGTAGGAAAATAGTCTGTAGTAAGTACATTGATCATTAATTGATCGATTGATTGAACTTCGAAACTCAAAGTTATGACAGTAATGATGTCGTCACTGTTGATGACATTACGTGAATTAACGCAATACAAGTATTATAACTTTTGCTTCCAAAATTATAGTGTTTTATTAGTGCTTAAATTAAACTAAAATACAAAAACAGATAACAAACTAACTAGTTAGGTACTAAAACCTAATTAAACACCTAGGGCCTTATTACAAAACGTGATTTAAATATAAGCCTAGACTAAGTCCGTTTTAGTTGTTCGAAAATCGTCTTTCTACTGTCATAATTATCAAACTGTCAAAATGTACCAATGTTAAATCAAAAATTCAATTTTTGTTGACATTTTGATTGCTTGTATTTGATGTCTGAACAACAAGAACCCACTTAGTCCAGTCGGGGCAGACATTTAAATAGAAAAAAATCCGGGGAGCGATTATTTTTTTTTAAACGTCAGGGGGGAGCATTCGCCGCCATCTTGTTTTAAAGATCAATTTTTTAGTTTTTTTGAAATTTCGTTAATTTTCAACTTTAGAGCAAAAATGGTCCTATCCAAAGTTGTTGGAAATTTAATTTTCCACAAGTTTGGTCATCATCATGTTTACGTTAGAATCAATATTTGCAGAGTTATACTACCAAGTTTATCGAAAAAATCGTAATGGATGGAATTTTATTTTCTTCAACTTTGGTTCTCGCACTTTTCACTTCATGATAGATACATACCTATAGATAGATACCTCAACTGGACTAACTTTCTATTTTCAAAGTCCTGAACTAATAATTAAAACCGCGTTTTGTAATAAGACGGCTATAGATTATGTAAACCACTTAAAATATAAGTACTAACTTATAAACGAAAAGACACACTTTGGTAGATTTATCAAAATTGCTGGTGTAAAATAACACAATATTTTTTATGTTTCAGATAAAGTACAGTTTAGTGGGCACGGACAAGTTCTCAGTCAATGCGGAGTCTGGAGATGTCACATTAGAAAAACCTTTAGATAGAGAAGTAAGTATTGTATTAGTCCTTACAATATAATTTAAGAGGTACTTATATAAATTTTTTGTTGTTCCTAGTTTTAACGAATGGTTCAACCGAATCATTTTTAAAGGAATTGTCTAATAAAACAACAAGAACAAAAAAAGTCCAGATGAGCAATCAAATTTTGGCCTTCTTTTGTTGGCGATTTACCTCACTGTTATAACACAAACAAAGTTTGCTTTATTAATTAATTAATATTTTCCAGGTAGAAGAATCTATCCAGTTCCTAGTGTCGATAGAGGATGAAGACCCCGAGGGCCACCACCTGGCGCAGTCGCAGCCGGTCACAGTCATCGTGCTGGACGAGAATGATAACCCACCGGTGTTCAAGAATGTAAGTGAAAGAAATACTGTCAGCTAGCTGCTTGGTGACTATACCAGTCACTTAACAAAATAATTAATTGTGTAAAAGAGAGAAGAAAATATCTAATAGAAAGGCAAGTAAAAAATTCTGCGAGAAAATATCGTTGCTTATTCTATTTGTTTTAAATTCTGTGTAATCCCACATTTACCAAGCATAACCTTAAATTAAATTTATAACTTCTTCTTATTTCAAAGAAGTACTTGTGCATAAACAGACAGATAAAAATTGAACACTAAAATTAGTGATAAGTATTTGCTTAACTAATCTTCTAAACATATCAGGAAACACTGTTATACAGTTTATTTTTACGCTAGAGGTGTTCTAAGAACAAAGTAAACAATACGGCCGCCATTAAAATATTTTTAAAACATATACCTTACTTTTCGTTATAATTCCAGAGTCCATACGAAGTAAACATCCCTGAAGACGAGGTGGTCGGAACAACAGTGCTGCAGCTCATAGAGGTGGAAGATCAGGACTCGGTTGGAGACAACCTGGAGGTCGGCTGCGTGGCGAATGAACGGGTAAGATATGCATTAGATATAGCTGCTTCTTATATTTGATGTTTTCACCTGCAAATTGTAGACCCAGCACAGCACTATCATCGTAAAGCAGTCAGTATGGTTTGAAAACTATTCGACACTTCAGTGGTCACTATTATACAAACTTACTTTATTAAGACGTAGAGTAAGACGTAAAATTGTAGGTGCCAGTTGTTTATCGAAACATCAGTAGGTATACCACGTCAAAGAACTGCTCATACAAAAAAAATGTCCTTTTACGTACTTAGCTTACCCGATAAATATATTTTGAAAAACAACTGACACATAATCTCATACAAACCTCTTTTTTTCTGAACCATACCTAATCTGCCAATCTTTTAGATGAAAAACTATTATTCATTAAAAATTGACGGTACTTTTAAGCAATAGTGCAAACACGATAGTTTTCAAAGATAAGTAAAATGTGCTCATAAATGTATTACACATGTACTAATAAAATATAGGTATTATTAAAGCGTGTTTAATATTCTCCATTCCTCCCCTTCCAGTGGCCAGACGCGTGCGACATATTCGAAGTGGTAACCCTGAGCTCCACCTCCCACCAGTACTCGGGCGCGCTGGTACTGAAGAAGCCCCTCAACTACAACGAGCAGCAGTTCTATCAGTTCCAGCTTGTTGCTACTGTGAGTTATGATTTAACTAACAGCTTCTTACCTATATACCTTGTAGTTCCTACCATAGTTTCAAAGGTAAGGTACCAGCAATAGTCATAGAAAGTACTCATTGGTATTGAACTTGATAATACGTTTAAAAAAGATACTCTATAGTGAATTTTATTTATTTATTTCTTCATTTAGGTAAAAACTTAACTTAGTTTTGTACACTTATGAATGAACTCAAACCCGGACCGGGTTTGAGTTTATTAAAAATGTGTTTATTAACAGTTTATTAACATGTCTAAAAAAGGAACAGTGAATATCCTTTCACCCTTTTAGAAAAAGATATCTCCTTCATTAGCGGGAATAAGATGGCATGATTTTACCGCCTTTAACAAGGTTTCACCTAGCTTAAAAGTGCGTTAGTAACCGTATACATATATAATCATGACGTTGCATTAAATTTTTTTTACGATTTGTGTATTTATGTCAAATTTCAATTGCTTTACTCTATCTAAAACACGTTTGTATAGAAATACACCAATATATCAAAACCATGTTCCTCATATCCAGGACGGCAGCCTCAACTCCTCAGCGCACGTGGAAGTGAAGGTGCAAGACGTGCAGAACTCCCCGCCAGTATTCACAGGGACCCTCAGCGGAGCCCTGTCCGAGGACGCTCCCGTCGGGACGCTGGCGCTTACCATCAAAGCAAGAGACGCTGATAGGGCGCAGCCGAGAGATGTTGTCTTGGAACTTGTCAATAGTAAGTTTGAGTGTCATTTTTTGAAAAGAAATAAAAAGATAGACTGTTGATTACGGCGTTCATGTTGTTAAAATGGCATATATTTATGTGTAATAAACGGTTCTGTTAAAAAAGGCTGCTCTTTCTACTGCACTAATATGAGACTGTTACTGAAAGCTAGTGTTACTAGAAAGATTATTTGTCAGCTCATTATTAATAAACAAAATTATTAAAGATGCTGTTTATATATTTTCAGATCCCCTGGATTTCTTTATATTGGACCGCAGCAGTGGCGAGCTCAGAACTGCTAAACCGTTAGACAGAGAAGCTTTGGCTGATCCCTCATCACCTCTAAACCTTACTGTCCGTGTAAGTATCCACTACTTATCTGTAGTTATTAATGTTGTCAGAGGCCCTTGGGGCGGCTCAATAAACTCTCGACACCAGAGTTGGCCACTCTCATTCGATAAGAAGAAGAATCTGTAGTTATAATTTATCTGACAAAATTCCATTTGGAACAAAAATATGTGAACACTAGATTGTTCCTAGAAAATCTTCATTCATACTTACACACACATACACAATACACATTACAGGCATAAAACCAATAACATACTTACCAACGCCAACATATCTTATTTCAAAATGGTAAAATTCTTACAAAAAATCACTAGTCTACTTTATAAAAATAAGTCGGGTTTTCCTTCCTGACGCTATAACTCCAGAACGCACGAACCGATTTCCACGGTACTGCATTCGTTGGTAAGGTCTCGGGCTCCGTGAGGTTTATAAAAAAAAACGAAGCCATCTGGTGCCGAAACAGAGTTCGCGGGCTTTGCTAGTCAATCATAAAAACGCCTGGTGCTCTCTATCTAATAAGTGATCATACAGAAGTAAGGCAGATCATCATCATCATCATCAGCCTGCTATCGCCCTCTGCTGAGCATAAGCCTTTCTTCTTGTACGCCACTCATCCCGGTCCTGCGCAGATTAAATCCAGGTGCTCCCTGCGGTTGTACTAATGTCGTCAACCCACCAAAACTGATATAGGTATTCATCCCCCAGGCAACAGAACTAATCAACGGCTCCCCCGTCACTTCCCCCCTCACCTCGACCCTGGCGACAGTGACCGTCACCATCAAGGACGTGAACGACGAGCCTCCTCGCTTCAACCGGCGCGAGTACAGCGTGGAGATACCGGAGAGCCTGCCTGTAGGCACGCCGCTGCCCAACCTGGACATGCTGGTCTCTGATACTGATGTTGTAAGTATTTGGAACATCACTATTCAAGCTTAATATGACTTCATGTCCACGGAGTAATATGCGGGCTTCCCTTCTACGAACAGTGATTGCTAAAGCTCAGCTACTAATATAACCGAACATAGTCTTTTCTGTCAGCCAATTATTGACTCCACGCGTCACGAGTTTACTTATCAACACAGTCCACAAAAAAAGAGAAAAGGCCAGGTTGGTCATCCCAATAGATTGTGTATGACTCACGATCTTTCAGTAGCGTTAAGCCATGTCAGCTCCCCTTAGGGCAGTTAGAAAACTTTGACAGTAGAATTGGCCACTCTCATACGAAGAGAAATACGACACAAGAAAGAGAAAATTATACAACAGAAGTCCTTATTTTTATATCGATATAAAACACTTATTAAAATCTACAAAATGTATGTTTCCAGGGCCTAAACTCCGTATTCACACTCCGTCTCTCGAATGAATTCGGTGCGTTCATCGTGGAGCCATCCGTAGCTACCGGCAGTGCGTCCGTCACTCTGCGACTCAACGCCAGCTTGGACTATGAGGACCCTAACCAGAGGAAGTTTATTATTGAGGTATTTATTTATTATGGCACACGAAACAGAATATGTTCTTAAATTAACTGAATATACATTTTATGCTGGATATGTATTGGATAACAATGGCTTGCTTACAAATATTACTGTTTTTTTTCTATGTTACTTAATTTTCTATAAATACTCCTTAACTTCCAAAGCCTAAACAGTATTATATTTCGTAAATTTCATGCTTCAGATATAATAAACATGGTAGAACTTTTATCCTACAGGCAACATTTGCACGAATTTAAGAGACCTGATTTGACTATAGTCAATACAAGTCAAGTAAAGTCCTTCTAACTTCACTTGGAAGCCATCTTGGTAACCATCTTGGATGTCGTCCTCATTCTTTTTTCGTGCACGGCAACCAACGCACGCGTCAAGCGCCTTAGCGCAACTTCAAAATTTCAAATTAAATATATTCTTAATTATTTTTTAACAAGTCACAAGTTTCAACGGATTCAACGTTTTGGAATAAAATTCGTTCATTTTTAAATCATCATGAGATGCCGAAAATAATCTGGGTGAGTCAAAATATTTTCGTATCTACCTACCGAAAACCTACCTGCAAAAACGGTTACCGACTTTTTCGAAAGAAAATTGTGCTCAAGTTTTTAAGTGATATAACACTCCCATGCCGGGATTAAAGTACATTTGTAATATCATAAGTTATAACGGATGCAAGATTTTGGAATGAAATTCGTTAATTTTTAAATCACAGGTTACAATGGACTCACGTTTTGTAATTTAATTGTGCATTCGTCATGAGATGCCGAAGATAATTTGGTTGGGTCGAAATATTTTTGTATCCACCTTCCGATAACCTAAGTACCTGCAAAAAATGTTACCGACTTTTTGAAAGAAAATTGTGCTCAAGTTTTTAAGTGATATCTTCCGATAACCTACCTGCAAAAAATGCTACCGACTTTTCGAAAGAAAATTGTGCTCAAGTTTTTAAGTGATATAATACTCTCATACCGGGTTTAAAGTAAGTAACCTTCGGTGTCTTTTCTTCGAGAGCGCTGCACTCCCGTGCCAGGACCAAAGTGCAAGAACCTTCGGGGTTCTTTCTTCGAGCGCTGCACTCCCGTGCCGGGACCAAAGTGCAAAGTCCAAAATGTATATTATATTGATCTTTCCAGGTAATAGCAGAAGAGCTTCACACCACCCCGCGTCTCTCGTCCAAAGCGAGCGTGCTAGTGTCGGTAGTAGATGTGAACGACAACGCGCCTCAGTTCTTGGAAGAGCCGTACTCGGCCGCAGTGGCGGAGTCTGCGGCCGCGGGCAGCAGGGTGGCCGCGATCACTGCCACCGACCGGGACACTGGCAGGTAGGGAGTAGTTAGATAGTATGGAAAACGAGCTGGTTAAGAAAACAATAGGATGTGGCCAAATTACAGTCCTGCCGGAAGAGATCACTCAGAGTGATTAGGCTGTCCACTTGTACATTTATTTATAGTTTAAGTCCTTTGATATTGTTAATTTATTTTGGTGTGCAATAAAGATGTATTGTACAGTAGATACATAAGTGTTACGTATGTATATAACTTTCCACTGTGTCCGCCAACAACCTCAAATGTGACTGAAAGTCAAATCCATTCCCACAACAACAATCTCCACAACTATAACAAAAGATTTGTCATTATTTCGCTAAGCTTTGTCAGGGGATTTTGGACAATCTGAAATCTCATCACAAAAGTGGATCTCTCTCATACGTTAAAAACTACGTACAGAAATAAGTTTAAAGTCATACAATATTTTCTATGTCTATAAGATACATATATGTTAGCGTTTATTTGAACATTCAAAAGGGTTTTACAGTAAGGTTGATTGAACATAGGGGATTATATTAACTAGGCCTTTGTGGATTACTGCTCACTAATAGGCAAACCCTAGATATCGCACTAGGTCTATTACTGTGCTGTGACGTCCAGTTTTTCTTATTTTGAATTACAATGCAATGCCGGTTTGAATCCTACTAGTCGTAATTACTTTCGGTTATTACTTACTATTTCTGCAGTTCATCACAGTTTGTATTGATTTTCTCTACCTTTATTTCCAGGTTCGGCACCGCAGGCATAGTGTACCAGCTCTCAGGCAACGGAGCGGAACTGTTCCGAGTAGACAACAGGAGCGGAGTGATCTCAGTGGCCCCCTGCGAGACACCCGGCCGGCCGCCCTGCCTCGACTACGAGACCAGAAAGGACTACTTCTTGCAGTATAAGGTACTTAAAATATTGTGACATACATAACACACTTCTTCTTCTCATCGAATGAGAGTGGCCAACTCTGGTGTCGAGAGTTTTCATACCGCCCTACGGGCCTCTGACATGGCTTGACGACTGCCGTACTAAACACAGTCACGCAATGAGATAAGTCTTGAAGCATGATACTTAAAACATCGGTGAGTGATTACAATAGCAGAAATCACTTGCTATATATCCATGTGCGTCGATATAAGTAAAGGGTTTGAACTATCGATAAATAATAATAATAAAAATTGTTTATTTAAGTAGGTAATTAAAAGATGTGAATAAATGCAAGATACACAAATATGACTGATTATAATGTATCCAGCTACGCAATACTATCTTAATTTTTAGCTAAAAAATATTGACCATTACAATGAACATTGATTATGTATAAGTAATATTATTTTTAGCGCCAGTAATTCCTGAAGAAATTTTACTTAAAGACCTTTCTGTCCAGGCAACAGACGACGATGGTTTCGGCCAGAGCACGGTGGTGTCCCTGCAGATCTCCCTGACTGACTCCAACGACAACCCGCCTGTGTTCGTGACGCCCGTCTACAAGGCGTCTATTGATGAGGACGCTGTCAAGTTTGAACCGGAGCTTCAGGTAAATATGGCCTTTGGGTTTCTAGTCCCTTTATACTCTTTACCTATCTTCTACCTTTGAAAAGCAGTTTCAGAATATCAATCAATCAACTACCAACTTTATAAAAATAGATCACTGACCTTGTGTTTTAACTTACGAGTCTCTGGGCATTGGTTCAGCAAACTGTAGTATTCTTTAGCAATTGCTGTTGTAGTCACTCCTTGTTTGTCTGACCTATGAAAAAGGAAAAAAGAACATTCATAGACCAAATTCTTGGTAATTGAGTATTGAGATTTAAAAACACTTGGCATAAAGTTAGTTACTCCTGCGAACTTACTCCGTCAGTTACCGTAAGTAAGATAGATTTTTTTCAGTAATGATAGTATCTGAGGCTGTATTAAGTACATAGGCAGTTATATCTAAATAAATAAAAAAACCCTTTCCTCAGGTGCAAGCCCGCGATATGGACGTGACGTCAGACATCCGCTACTCCATCGTGGCTCCTCCTGCCCACGAGTTCTGGCTCGACCCTCAGAGCGGCAGGGTCCTGGTGCGACCTGACGCAGGGGGGGTGCGCGCCTCCTCACAGGATAACAAGGTCGTGCTCACTGTGCTGGTGAGTGCTGCCGACACCGGATGACAATGTTACTTGCAACATACTTCTTATTTATTAAATATACATAGTTCTAGATCGGCTTCCATATCCCAGCTTACTAATGTTATCAATGGAAAAGTTTGTGCGTGTGTGAATGTAATGTAGAATGTTGAGCTCTACTCGCTCAAATGGCTGAACTGATTTGCACATATTTCCTAAAATAGCTTAATCCCTGGATTGACACAGAGACTTCTTTTCATTCCGGATTAACGCGGGTTACACCGCCTTCAGTTAGCACATTAGAGAAGTAAAAATGTGTTTTTTGGTATTGTTTGTTCCCCTTCTAAGCCACAACCGAACGTAAGATCATTATGATCTTTGGTATAGAGGTAGTAAAAGGTCCTGAAACTTGCATAGGCTACTTTAGTCTTGAGTATTTTTACCAAGTTACATTACTATGCTTTAAATGTGTTTCAGGCAACAGATGGCGTACACAACGCCACCTGTCTGGTGGAGATCACAGTGAGGGATGTCAACAACCACGCACCTGTGTTCGATACGGATAAATATGATGCGGATATTTCTGAGGACGCTCCTATTGGTTAGTAAAGGCATTTTTTTTACATGATTTGAAAAAAATTACCAACTTGAAGTTTTTTCTTGTGCTTTCTACCATTCGTGTTTAAACACAATTCTTAGAAGCCTTAAATAAAAATCCAGATTCATTAAATTTTCTATGTATGATTTATTTAAATCATGAATATTTTATGTCGGATCTAATTGTACATTCTTGAGTTTGGTTTGTAAGTTAATGGGACCCCGAATAAAGTAAAAATGCAAAAAAAATATAATGATTGTTAGCGAAGCACCATCTTCTTGATCAAGATTAATGTCAAAACATTGTTTTTTTCTTACAGGTACTGAAGTAGCAGCAGTAAGAGCTACAGATCTGGATAGCGGAGTCAATGCCGAGCTGAAATACACCATACAGAAAGGGGCACTAGACTCATTTTTCATTGACAATGTTACTGGAGTTGTGTCTGTCTCTTCTAAACTGGATTATGATAAACGAAACACTTACAGGATACAGATTGTTGCTACTGATATGGGTAAGTCTTAGAAATATAACATACCTAACCTTTATAGAATATTGTAGGTATTGTTATAGTTACTTTATTCTTGTAACAATTGTTTACTAGGTAGTAGTGGTTTCATTCACTACTTTCTTTGCTAAGGCTTTTCTTGTCTACTCCTAGATACAAACACACAAAAAATAAGTTAATGTAAATATTAACGAACATATTTGTAGTATTTCCCTGCTGTTTGTCATAGTAAGGCAGCTAGTTGTCCGACCATATCAGGGACTATTAGGATGGTTTAAAAACTCTGACACCAGAGTTAGCCACTCTCATATGAACTTAATTTTAACCTACTTATTTGTATTATATTTTTCAGGTATTCCCGCCCAAACCGGCACTACAGAGCTAGCAGTCCACGTGATCAACGTGAACGACAAGAAGCCATACTTCACTCCCCTCATACAACGTGCGGAAGTATCCGCCGACGCAGAGCTAGATACAGTGGTACACACCCTCATAGCTGTGGACCCAGATATTGTGGACAATGGACAACTTGTGTACGACCTTAATGGAGATAAGATCATCAATGCTGTGGATAAGAATGGGAAAGATGTAAGTAGTATAATTATTTATACAATGATGTCGTTGCATACCACAGTTTTACTAAAAGTATGACTATTTGGAGACCCCCTTGACAAAAACTATAAAAACAATGTCCAAGTTTTTTTGAAATGACTACAATTAGTTTATTCTATAGTTCGTTGTTTCGTAGCTCATCAAGCGGCGGTACCATTGTTATGTAAGTGGCATTTAATTTTGGCCGTATTCGTAAGTCGGGTGACGTTGTTAAGCCATGTCAGAGGCCCATAGAGCGGCTTGATAAACCCTCGTCTCCAGAGTTAGCCACTCTCATTCGATAAGAAGAAGAATCTGGCAAAATGTTTATTTTTTAAAAGAATAACCAGAAAATGTGAGCAATACAAATTTATTTAGTGTCGTAATTATTTACTGACTAGTTGAGACCAGGTATCATTTGTTCTTAGCTGACCACACGTTATTTAAAAGGTAACTAACACAAAATATTGTTTTTCAACAGGTATCAGAAGAAGGTATCTTCGGCTCGTGGTTCAAAGTGCACCACAACGGTAGTGTCATTGTGTCTCAGAGACTCGACCGGTCTAGAGCTGCCGTGGTGACACTACCAGTTAGAGTCACTGATGCTTCTGCACCTACTTTGCAACAGGCTGATGGTGAGAAAAATACTTTATGTTAAAGAAACTTGCCTATTTCACACAATGGTGAAACAACTGAATCTGTTGTAGGAAATACCGAGCCTAGTGCATATACATAGAAATACCGAGCCTAGTGCATATACATAGAAATACCGAGCCTAGTGCATATACATAGAAATACCGAGCCTAGTGTATATACATAGAAATACCGAGCCTAGTGCATATACATAGAAATACCGAGCCTAGTGCATATACATAGAAATACCGAGCCTAGTGCATATACATAGAAATACCGAGCCTAGTGCATATACATAGAAACGCACTGAAGTACGCCTAACGTGCATATGCTAATATGAACCTAGCATTTTTAAATTGTAATTCACTGAACATTTTCTGACTAAAGCCGTAATATAAGACCTGAAATATATAAGAGAATTAATCAACATAAGCTTACTTAAAAGCTCTGAATCTTCTTAAAAAGCTTCTTAGTCCGTAGAAAATCTGTAACTTAATTCGTTTTTATTTTACACAGGTGAACTAATAATAACAATAGTAGACGTGAACCGCTTCGCCCCAGTATTCTCCGAGCCGTCATACTATGAACACCTTGTGGAAGAACTGCCCATCGGCTCTGTTGTCTTTACACTCACTGCCACGGACAAAGAAACACCCATCTCGACGATAGTCATCGACCCGCCCAATGAGTACTTCGAGATTGATAATACTACTGGTAAGATTTTATTTTTCTGGATTTTTTATGTTTCACAATCATTTTGCGCAAACATTACGCTGATAATAAGCGGAAGTTTTGGTTTTAATTTAAACGTTAAAATTATTTCTTTGTTGGAAAAATTAAATGCATTCTACTCATTGTAGCTATCGTAAGTTGATTACTAAGGCTATGAAAAGCACTGTTTTTGTAGACTTTTGGTCGTTGCTCCTTAGGCTGTGATGGAGACATACAAATCTCAATCGATTTTCTGACTATTCTACGTCATAGAATGTAATAGACAGTATCTACTAACATGTACCATCGTTGTTAAAAATCTCTATAAAATATGTTTCAGGTGTAGTAAAAACGACCCAACGAATCGACTACGAAAAGATCAAATTCATCAACTTCACTGTAATCGCCTACGACTCTGGAGTACCACAACTATCCACGAGTGCAGGAGTCACGGTGGAGGTGGTGAATGCTAACGACGAGGAACCGGAGTTTGCTGCAGAGGCATATGATGCTGCTGTGGATGAGAATGCTGTTGGAGGGACCAGGGTTGTTACTGTCACAGCTGTGGATAAGGATGAAGGTACATTGCTATTTATTTATACATACAACTAAAGTGACTAGAACACGATATCCTTTGCTCGTTTATTTTTGTCAGGCGTTAACTTTCAAACTTATTTGTTTCCAGGAGAATTCGGTGAAGTCCGCTACAGCCTAACAGGTGACCTCGCCTCTCTATTCGATATGGACCCCTCTACCGGAGTCATTACAGTCGCTAACAACGCTGACATCGACCGAGAAACTACTAGCGATATCTACTTGAGAGCTGTGGCGAGTGATAATGCGCCCGCGCATGTTAGGAGGTCTACTAGTGTGCCTGTAAGTTGTGTCTAAAAAAAGACACGTAACCGTACCTATTACCAAAAAGAACTGATATGAATTCCATTGTCAGTTTATCAAACTTCAACAATACATGATCCTTCAAGAACGGCTCTACAACTACTTACCCATTTAAATTGAATAATTTCAATGTCACGGAAAAATACCGAAGACATATCTTTACAAAAGTAGTCGTATTTGAATGAGTGAATGTGTGTTTTTGATAACTGTCTCGTTTGGTCGGATAAAACACAAGTTTCATAAAACTTCCCACATTTCAGGTACATATAAAGGTGCGCGACGTTAACGACCACCCTCCCATCTTCAGCCAGAGTACGTACAAGAGCACCATCTCTGAGAACCTGCAGCTGAACCCGCCCGCAGCCATACTGCAGGTCAGGGCCGAGGACAGGGATGAGGGGAGCAATGGGAAAGTGGAGTATAAGATCACAGAGCAGAGTGAACCTGGTGAGCCTTTAACTGATATATGAACATTTTAATCCTTGTTTGTTGTTAAATGTGATAGGACCGAGACGAGTGGCGTACAAGAAGAAAGGCCTATGCTCAGCAGTGGGCGATAACAGACTGATGATGATGATGATGAAATGTAATAAAATGACGGTTTACTTTAGGCTTTCATTACTATGTTTTTGACATTGTGTTAGAGGTTGAGATAGATCCACTTACTTGAAAAATTCAAAGCTTGTTAAGTATTGCGTATTCTAGAAACAAAAAATCAATGAAATATTTACCTTTATGTATATATTCTACAACCACCAAACTGTAACCGACAAATAAAATTAACCACTTATTGGCAACAAGTTACAAATGATCAAATTTGTTCCCCCAGGAGTATTCACGGTGGACCCATCAAACGGCATCATCTACCCAGCCAAGCCTGTGTCCGGGAACTCCTCGTACCACCTCACCGTCACGGCCACCGATGGAGACGGAGCTGGTCCTCACTCTGACGCTGCAAGGGTAGACATCTCCGTGCTGAGTGTTAACAAGCACAGCCCCGTGTTCGTGGCGCCGCCCGCTGACCAGCGCCAGTTGGAGATACCTGAGGTGAGCACTCCTCGAGTCCTCATTACTGAGAGTCGTAACGCCGCAGAATCGATGGATTGTGGAAGTTCACTTGGGCAAGTATAACAACGTGGTGGGCGCCCAGATTCTTCTACGGAAGATACATGTTCTCAGATTTTGTGCGCCTCAGCATCTTGGTTTGTTCTAAATGTTTTCGTTCTCCGTATAGCGTATTATTTTTATCTTCAGAATAATTCACATTGTACAAAGATTAAAGTAGACTTCATCAATGATATTGTTGTAGTCTTTATCTTCATTAGTAACGATTGAAGAATAATTCTACTATTCTCCTAAATCCCAGAACGCAGCCCAAGCGGACTACCTAATCACCACAATAAAAGCAACAGACGAGGACAGCGGTGAGAACGGGCGCGTCTCCTACTACCTGAAGGTTGACAACCAGAACGTGGCGGAGACTCAGGAGTTCAGCCTGGACTCGGGCTCCGGGGAGCTCCGGACTAAGACCTTTTTGGATAGGGAGCATAAGGCTGAATATCAGGTACATTACAAGTTTGCATATCAACAAAATGTGAGGCAGATAACGTTCTATTGCAACCTTTGAATAATTTTAATGAAAGCTAAGCATAAGTTTTAATGAGTAGTAAATCATTATTCATGTTATATAAAAAAGCCTCGTGAAGTTAATCAAGCCATTCGTTATCCGTGGATGGTTATCGACACCCACCATAATGTGTATCTAAATAAAAAAACCATTATCGAACGTTCTGTATGAAATCATGACTGTTCTGTCAAATGCCTTGTGAAGATAATTTTATGCATTCGCTCGCTGTTTCGCCGTCTGTATGTACCCATGAATTCAAAAAATTAATCAATTATATACTTCCTTCTAGTTAGTAATAGTAGCAGTGGACAACGGCACCCCCGCTCAGTTCGAGAGCCTCCGCCTGCTGAGCGTGGTGCTGGCTGATGATGATGATAACACACCGAGGTTCCACCAGCAAGCTTACCACTTCACAGTCACGGAGAATCTAAAACCGCAAGTTATTGTTGGTGAGTTTTATTTTATCCCATCGTGAGAAAAGGGAAAGGGATTATACTCTTAAGACCTGAAGACGATGAACGGTTCTCTTCAGACCAGTTAAACGAAATTGAATAGAACGTAGCTTATATAACTCTCGAGACCCTCCGTCACGGCGTGAAAGAAGAACAAGGATACTAGTAGTACTAATGTAACTAAGCATCGTTAAGCCATGTCAGAGGCCCTTAAGGCGGTTTGAGAAGACTCGACACAGCCAACAGAGTAATAATCAGTAATAATAATTTTATTGTCAGTAAAACTAGGTTTCAACATTGGTCTTAAAATAGTTGCAGGTATCTCTAGTTTATACCCTGTCAGATGTACTAACATAATCAATTTAATATATTATCATAATAGTTATATTTGAGGTCCTAAATAGTCTTGTACTTTGTAATAGCATTTATCTAATAAGAGTTCTGTCAGTTTATTTTTGAATTAGGTAAGCCTTAATATGATACTATTAATGATTTAATGTCAGATGGTAAATTATTATAAATTAATATTGTCATTACATATGCATTTTTCTTAAATAATTCTAGTTCTTAAGACAAACTGATTTCTCATGATGTTGAAAACATTCTGGGTGTTCATGAGCAAATACACACGCTTGTTTAATGTACATACATGCAAGAGGCAAAATTTTAAATTTCTTAAATAAAGGTATATCTGTCTGCCGGGCTCCGCAAATTGCTCGAATACACTTCTTTTGTTTAATAAAAGCTTTCTCAACGTCGACACGAGTAGGCCACTCTCATTCGATAAGAAGAAGTAGGTACTAATATAAGACACCTCGTGATGCAAAATTAAATAAATTCTAAAACCTTTCATTTTCTTCCTGCAGGTTCAGTGAAGGCAACCGACAAGGATACGGGAGAGAATGGTAAAGTGTACTACCACATCTTGGAGGGAAACAAGGAAGGTGCTTTCACTCTGGATCGGACCACCGGCACCATCAGGGCTAATATTAGTTTTGACAGGTAAAATATTATAGCCTTATACTCTTTCTCTCTTTTCTTCACCTAAAATTGTTTGGAGCTAAGTCAATTTTAACTGATTATTATTAATCGGCTGGCAATGTTACTAATCTGCAAATGAAAACGTTGCGTGCAAAGTTTGTTCCAAAACATTTAGGGTCAAATACCAGTTTTTTTGTTGTTGAATTATATATGTTTGTCTAAGGTCCTACAAAATTCCGCATAGACCTATACTTTTTGTTTAAAGCAACCAGATAACATGTAGAGTGTGTTACTAGTAAATCCTGAAATCGAAAATCATCAACTAGTCTCATCAAAACTTATGTTTCTTCTGGTCTATATATAGGCAATTTTTAAATAACTTGTTTGAATTTGACTTACTATTATCTACCTGATTTGCTGAGATTACTAAAATTTTCACTATATTATTTCCAGAGAGAAGCAATCCGAGTACACATTCACAGTTTACGCCAGCAACAGTCCGTTGTTGGAGAACGCGGCTGAGGTTCTAAACTCTGTGGACAACAACACAGAGGGCGCTGAGGGGAGTGTTACCAACGTGAAGGTCACTGTACTGGATGAGAACGATAATGAACCTCAGTTCGAACAGAAGATTTATTATGCTGGTAAGATTAACAATATTTAAGCTATCATAATATTAGCACGAATATTGTATTTGTCAGCGTAAAACCTGACAATAGGTTACTATAGCAACAAACCGTTCAAGAAATAGCAACAGCTTGCTGCTAAACGCAACAATAACTTGCCACACCTGCTATAGCAGCATCAATTTGCACTCCAAGATATCACCTCAAACCACTACCTAATTTAAATCTACACTTAAATTTCGGTGTAACTCCTTCATGTTCTACTTTCTATTTAATTCTTTGCAGGTATAAAGCACACAGCGCGAGTGAACGAGCCAATAATCTCAGTGGTAGCCTCCGACCCAGATCTAGAAGAGAACGGTACTTTGGCATACATAGTGGCTGCTTCACATCTGTACAAGTTTGGTGCCTCGCAGTCCAGTGGTAGTGTGGTTCCTTCGCCTTTCAATATTACACAAGATGGTGAGTAACTATCATGGATGTAAGTACGTAGTAGTGTCGATGTGTACTATACGTAGTGCCTTTAAATATCATTTTATATAAAGAGGTTAGTAAATAGGTAGAAAAGCTGATCTTATAAAGTGAATGTGCACTGGTCTATTATATCATACATAAAAAGTTCGCAAACAATTAGACCAATTTGATGTTCTTCCAATTGAATTTTTTTTTGCAGATGCATAATAAATCAATAAAATATTCCAGGGACATAGCACACATCGCCACCTAGCCCCATACTAAGCAAACACTTATTTCATGATAATTTATACATTTATATAAATTAATTTGTTTCTGTTTCCAGGCGTCCTGATGACAGCGAGCTACATGTCGGAATACAACCAGGATCGGTTCGTGTTGGACATTATAGCGCAGGAGACCGCGCCGCCACGCAGACAGGCCAAAGCACAAGTATTTGTGAGTAGATATGTACTAACATATATTTCTGAGTATACAAACTCACCAACGCAACGCATGCGGCTCGCGACTCGTCCGTCGACACTTTTTAAAGCCGTATTATCATTTTTACATGAAAAAGTGTCATTCTACTCTACATATAAATAATTATTTTCACATTGTCATCTTCCAGATCTGGATAATAGACCGGTCCTCCCTCATCCGCATGGTGGTATCCCGGTCCTGCGCTACCCCGGTGTCAGGCGTACAGCGCCGTCTGGCGGCGGCCGCCGGAAACACACTACTAGTGCCGGGGAGGAGGCTGCCGCTTGTACAGGCTGACAGGAGGTTTGATGACTGGTAAGCGTAGTATTTGGTGACTGGTCAGCGTAGATATTACCAGTGTTAAACATGAGATGTAGTGACTGGATTCTTATGGTAGTATCCCGATTGTGTGCTACTCCGATATCAGAGGTATAGCGCCGTCTCACAGTGGGCTGGAATCCCAAGGTGTGGACTTAAGGACCGAAACCTATATTTTTAGAATCTTGCAGTAGTGTAATGTATAGGTGTATTTTTTCTTCTTTTTTTAAGTTATAGTTTTAGAGATATAGCAATTTGAACTTAGTATGAAAAAAAATTGTGACTTTTTGTTGGTCAATGTAATTTAATGCTTATTAAAGTATGACAGTCTACTCCAACCTTAATCAAACTGGAAATGATTATAAAAACAGCAACTAAAGCAATAACAAAGATTAAATATAGTAACAAAATATCAAACAAATCAATTAAAACGGTAAAAAATTAATAACTATTATTGTTTTAGTGTTCGATATCTTACACCACCCTATAACGTTATTTGTTTGTCTTACTTCAGCAAAAATTAAGTTACAGGCTCTTCTGGATCTAACGACGAAAAGAATAATGATGACACTCACTATAGACAGTAATTGTAAAGAGCTAACATTCATTAGCAAGTGGGGATTCGATGGTGCATCTAATCAAGCCAATAACAAACAAAAAATTCAAACTGATGACGAATCTGCAGAAAGTCAACTTGATGATTCCAGTATATTTATGGGAAGCCTGGTACTAATAAAACTGGTTTGCGGGGAACAAGTCATTTGGCAAAATGATTCGCCTAATTCTTCATACTGGTGTCGTCCAATTTTTTTCAGATTTGTTAAAGAAAACAAAACCACAATATTGCAAGAAAAAAACGCTATTGAGGCGGAGATTGCAAATCTAGATCAATCAAAAGTTGGTGAAAAAAAGATTTCACATAATTTATTGATGACCATGATAGACGGCAAAGCAACATCAATTTTATGTGAGACATCATCCCAAAGATGTGACATATGCAAAGCCACTCCAACAGAGGAACGATTTGCCCTTGATTATGGCAAAAACGGTTGATTCAGATCTTTGTAAATACGGATTGTCATCTTTGCACATGTGGATACGAATGATGGAATGCATTCTGCATATAGCTTACAGATTACCCATAAAGACATGGGCTGTAAAAGGCGAGGAGGCCAAGAGCATTATGGACAACAGGAAGAAAACTATCCAAGAGGCTTTCAAATATAAATTAGGGCTTTTGATTGATATTGTCAAACAAGGTTACGGTACGACCAATGATGGAAACACCGCTCGAAGATTTTTTGCAAATGCAAGCCTGTCTGCTGAGATCACTGGTGTCAATGAGGACCTGATTAAGCGATTTTCAATTATTTTGGAAGTAATTTCATCAGGTTACCGCATTGACACGTTCAAATTTCAAGACTATGCTGAAACCACGAGTAAATTGTATTTGGACTTGTATAGCTGGTATTATATGCCTTCAAGTGTGCATAAAGTTCTTGTGAATGGTGCAGCTATAATTGATAATTTTGGCCTAATACCAATTTGTCACTTATCTGAGGAAGCTTCGGAAGCTAGGAATAAGGATTTTCGTAGGTACCGCCAACACCATTCAAGGAAATGCAGCAGGAAAGCCACAAATGAGGATATTTTAAACAATTTGTTGACCAGTTCTGATCCATACATTTCGTCAACGCGCTACAAACTCTGCAGGAAACATAAACCGTTGTCAGACGAAGCACTAAAACTATTAACAAGCGTTTCATGATGACGAACAGGAAAACTTCGAGTTTGTAAAATGTAGATACTTTTGACAATGATGAGTTTTAATTTTGAATGCACTAGATATTAATTTTCATAGTGGATTAGGCCTACACCACTATAAAAAAACGCACCTAATTGTTAACCTCTAGGGTAGTGTGGAATAGAAAACATAAAAGTACTAATTTCTTCAAAATCGGGGAAAATCGAGGTCCGTAAGTAGATACAAAAATAGGGTAAAAATATGTTTTCAATATATTTGAAGTCCATTCTTTGAGAAAATTTGAGAATTCCGAGATTTAAGGCTTTTTATAGTTTAATTCATACATTATTTTTGTATAAAATTAATAACTCTTAAAATACTGAGTTATCTGAGTAGCTATCATAGTAATATTTCATTGTGAATAATAGATGAATCCAAAACAATAATTTAAACTTTGAAAAATTGAATTAATTTTTTGAAGTCCCTAAGTCTTCTACCGGTCAATTTCCGCCCACTGTGCGTCTGGCGGCGGCTGCTGGAAACGCACTATTAGTGCCAGGAGGAGGCTCATAGGAGGTTTGATGACTGGTAAGCGTCATATTGCGAGTGTGCCTCCACCGTTGAAGAGTTTGCTCCGCTTCCGTTAACAAGTATTAAGTATCAATTAAACTTTCATACAAACTTGAAACCCTTATTTCACCCCTTTAGAATAAGGTTTTCCAAAATTATTTTTCCATCCATTAGGATGCTTAAATCGTAACTATCTGCTTAATTTCAACCCGATCGGTCCAGTGGTTTAGGCTGTGCGTTGATAGATCAGTCAGTCAGTCTCAGTTACCTTTGCGTTTTATATAGTTATATAGATATATGTATACAATGATCTATTCCAGGTGTGAGATCCACCTGCACGCCGTGGAGCCGGGCAGCTGGCGCGTGCTGCCCGTGGAGCGCGTGCTGGAGGCTATTGATGCCAAGTACGACGACCTCAAGGACGCTTACCATCAGTACGGCGTCGAGACTCTCATTGCTGCTAGTGCTGCTTCCAAAGGTAAAAACAGATAAAATATCCCTCTACCACAATAATAATCCGAAGGATTGGTATTGCAGTTGCATTTCGTTTAAAAAAATCCGCCACAAAATAATGCTGTATGTATTTAAAAAAAAAACACTTTCAGCATAACTATCCGTAAAAGTATCACTTACGTGTCGTCAGAACTTGAACGAGTTGAACACAGAGCCACATTGTGAACATATTTCTAGTTTGGACTCGCCTATATTAATTTATGTATGTGCCCAATTCACTAAAGTTCTTATGAAAAAATTATTAACTTCTTTACACTCATTGCTAATACGTATGTTACATTAGTTCCAGAGAGCTTCGACCCGGCGCTGGCGGCGCTGATCGCGCTACTAATCGTGCTGTTTACCGGCATCGTCACATTCATTGTGGTGTGCGCCTGCCTCAAACACTGGTGAGTGTAAACACTGTTAAAAGTTATAATTGTACGTACACACATGTACAAACTCACCCTAAGCGAGCGTTATGCTTGTGCCTGTATAGGAAAACAAACAGCTCTGCGAAACTTCTGGTATTGTTTCTTGTTTGATAGAAAGTGACTGGAGGTGTCGAAGATATTCGATTCGCTTCGCTGCGAAGGATTTTCGATTGGATTTTCAGAACTGTTACTATTATATTCAAAATTTTTATCAATAAATCATCTCCCATTTATTTATCAGTAAACTTACAAAACTTTCTACTCTTCCCAGGGTAATTCCACCACCGTCGATGCAGTCCAGCAAAGGCGATAGCCTGGCTCGTAGACGCATCCTGGAGGAGTTGTCCAGCACTGAGAACCCACTGTGGCTGGAGACCAAGCTGCGGCCCTACGAGGAGCAGGAACTGACCATGAACGTGTTCGGAGACCAGCAGGAGCAGGGGAATGCTGAGCCTGTGCAGGTTGGTAGAGGACTTGGTGTTTGGAACAATTATTGTGTGGATGACTTGTGAACTTATGATGATGTTTTTATGACTTGTGAAGATGTTTTTAGAAAAGATTTGGTGATTTTCTTTTTAAGATTGTCGCCCACAAAAAATATACACCCTTCTTTAAGCTATAATGGCTAACTACATACTTGACTACAACTGGTTAGAGTATTAGGAGATACTGATGAAAAGTTATTTACCACAATAAAATTATATTATTTATACATACAATATTAGTGGATTCCTGTACATTTTATGATATGTTAGTAACCAAATGTAGTCATCATCATCATCATCACACATTTAAGAGCGACGCCCTTGGCTGTGGAGCATGCGACATTCTTCCCGAACTTCTGCCAATTCCATCATTTATCAATATACCAAAAAACACTATAATTCGTTGCTAAAGAAGAGACAATATACGAGTAGTTAATATGATTGGTATATTAGACTCAGTACTACATGTGATACCTGTTCCAGCCTGACAACACGTACGCGACGATCCAAGGCAGTCGGTCCGCTGAGAGGTTCGGGGACTACGCCACTCTGGGAGGGGACTCGCCCACGCCACTGGAGGCTGCGCTGGGATTCCAGGTACACATGTTTACCTTGACTTTTACACATTTTTATTTATATGGGTCCTTTTCCAATAATTGTAATTGTCCATTTTTGATTTGCAATTATTTGTGTTGAGTCTGATTTTTGCTATCACAATGAAAGGTTTATTTATTATACCCATTGTCTAGTACTTATAACACAAGCTTTTGCTTTAGTATGGAGATATTATTGTTTTTAGTATGGTGCTGTGTATTTTCTTTAAACACCGAATAGGCTTACGTTTGTCTTATTCCGGGACATTGACCTTAGCTACTAAAATATAGCTACATAGGTACCTACTAAAATATATTTGTGTTCTTGTCCCCAGGGCAGCACATTCAAGCCTCCATCTCCGGACACTCCAGAGCCTCCTCCCAGGCCCTCAGGGTTGGGAGTGCTATGAGGAACCACGTGGAAAATAATTACTGGACAGTGAGAGTGAAAAGTGAAGTGAGAAGTGAACTTGTTATTCTCTACCTAGTCTAAATACTTTTGAAAGACAAGGACTAACATTCAGACGAGACGGTACGACTATTCTCAATGGTTTGACTTTTTTACATGGAATGGGTTGCACTTGACCATAAATTTGCAAGAATCGATTCCGTCTCGCTTTGAAAGTCGCAAGACCAAAATCGTGACCATTTATTTACATTCCTACACTAAGCAGAATTGAAAACCGTTCATTCATATACCACGATAAGTAAGACTATGAATGTACATTCAGACTTGTAATCTTGGCAGAGGGTGTAAATATGAAATATTTTTTTATATATTCGTATTTAGTCGATGATGAATATCGCATGTTGCCAATGTGTTATAAGTAATGAATTATAATACTCCTTTAAACGAAAATAGACTGAAACTGTCTGAAATATATAATTTTATCGTGTTACCATATACATGACACATTGACAACGTCCATTAAATGTAAGTTTTATTTTAATTATAAATATTAAAAAAATAACAAAATATATTTTTGTGATCATTCCTTTACAAATTATGATAGCACAATGAATGTGAATCTCAGTATCTTAGCCAATTAAAAGTAATTTTAAATAAAATAAATTGCCATATTTATGAGAAAGTTTACAACATATTTCAACAAATTAGGTCTTTAAGTCAAATATTATAGTTTTAAGGGAATTTTACAAAACATTTCTACGAAATTGTGATAAAATATGATTTTGTATTATGATAGTAATAATAATGGTTCACGTAGTAATTTAGTTTACTCTTATTTATTTAAACAATGAGATTTGTATATTTTTATGAAGTCATTTTAGGAAATTTTAAGTAATTGTAGTCGGCAAATATAAAAGGAGAATATTTTTTTACGTATCAGGTTACAGATATTTTGTACATAACATTTTACTTTACTAGAGTTTTATAGCGAGCAGTAATAAACGTGTATTAGTACAAAAACTGGTTTTATTCAGTATCATTCTTTTCTGTAGTCTGCGTGGTCACACTATAGCATTTATACAGTGTGTCCATGATATCTCTAACTTTATCTAAATAGCTTGATAGTTGAGTTTTTAGGCATTCATCTAGGTCTTTTATAGAGTTATTAAGTTGTAGAAAAAGTTGTCCCATAGCTTTTAGTTTTAAAATGATTAGTCTTTTTATAACTTCACTGTATTTATCGTTCTCCATCTGAAATAGAAATCATAACTTAAGCTAAATAAGTAAGGTTATTATTTGAAGGATGTCTTATATCAGAGTTCAAGTTAGTATATTTTTTTATTATTTTGTACAATGTAGTTCTAGGATCTAGTATTCTTTGTAGGTGCTAATAGGGCTCACTAAGCCCTGGTTTTCTTTTGTATGATGGATGAATTTTGACTTTCTACCAATTGTATCAAAATCAGATAAAGTTTTCTGAGAGGATTTAACCGCCAAAGCCTACAATATATTAGAATATTATGTACTTACATATTGAACAAGACACATATTCGCAGCCTCTTCATTGTCTGGATGTTCCAAACTGCACGTGTGGACTAAATATCTGTAGCTTTTCCGCCATTTACGACTCTGAGAAACGAAAAGATTTGTGTGTATAGTCTATGTAAATAGTATCCCTAATTAAAATAGTTATGAATAATTATTGTTTCAAGCGAGTTATTACCAATCATTACAAATTGGCAAAAAATATTACATTTTTTGATTTTGTAATGGCAATACTTTAAAAGCATTTCAGTTCATATTGGGCATCCTTTTTATTTATTTACCTATATAAAGAATTGATTAATTTGAACAAAGACTCCATTTGCTCACGGTACCTATTAACAGGTGTAACAATATGTAGATTTGACGCAAAATTGGACATAATGTGTGAGATTATTAGAAATACATCGATGAATCTTTATCAGATAAAGATTGAAAAATGAATCAGATTCAGATTCATTTATAATTTTATCAAAACATAATAATTGGTACAGAATATTAAAGACACAGAATACTAACTTCCTTCTCGACTTGTTCCACAGTTTTGGTCTGCTCCTTGTCTGCGTCTGCCACTGTGGTCAGGCACTGGCTCTCGTCTGCGTAGTATTGCTTCTCGGCTTTTCTAATCTGTTTGCGATGGAGGAACATGCATTCCGTCCACTGGAAATAAATAAATAGCATCAGCATTAGAAAGTTGTTCTTTTGAAAAAAAAAAGATTAATGCACACGAAAAAAAAATAACAAGTTCTTGTTTTAAGTAGTTCTGCTACGAGTATAAGTATTACTCGTATAATAAACAAACGTATCATCTTTTGCTATGTTCCGTACCCACCTGGCTAGCTACCAAAATCTCATAAAATATCATCGCAGTCAGTATCAAAGTCGATGGCGTGGGTGAATGATTTAAGAGGTGATATCCATATTGGAGTTCAGATGATCAAGCTCATACAATGTAAAAAAAAACTTTAGGCTATCATCATTATCATGAAAATATACAAAAATTGCTTATCGTAAGAGTGGAAAATAGGCAGTATACCTTAGCATTGTCCTGAGTCCACCTGAAGTTATGCTCCTTATGCCGCGCCATCTGCATCCTATACCTGGTGGCCAGCTCCACCCGCTTCACCTGGAACTCCACCGCCCAGGAGTTCTGCAGGACCCTGTCCTCGCGGTCCAGGTGGATGGAGGAGTTCAGGCTGGTCTCGTACAGCTGCTTTAGGAGGGTGATGTTGGTGGTTCTCTGAAATGTTCGATAATTTATCTGGAAACCTCGTTTGAGAGTTCGTTTAATATCAGTACAGGCAAGTGTCATTTTAGACAATAGTGCCGTTTGAGCGCGCGGTTGCCAAGGATAAAACTTAATTTGGCTACAAATTAGTGTTCTAGTATCACCAAATTCATCAGGCAGATGCGGCGTAAGTATTGGTAGTAGTATCACCTTCAATGAGAAAGAAGAAAGAAAAGTAAGATATTGAATTAGCCGTTGCTTAGCGGAAATATGTGGTAGATGTGTTTATTTTATTTCAACTGATGAGGAGTTCGCAGCGGAACAACACTTAACCATCTTTCCATAGTTGACACCGGAAAGAAAGGCGTTAAAAAGCATTTTAACGTCATCGTTGGCACTTTTTCTAGTAGGTATACGGTGGTACCCACACAAAATACAAAGCAATCAAGAACTAGAGCATAGTACTTACCTCTGATACAACGATTTGTATCAGTAAACACAACAAAACACATCGTAACATTGCAATAGTAAATGAATCATGAAACTAGCGCACGCTCTGATATTTGCGCTATAACTGGGTTTATCCTACAATATCAAGATCAACATATCTTTAATAATACAGGGTTACAGGTAAGTTGTGGAAACCTATAGATACCAACAAAAACTATTCGCCTTTTCTCGCCTAGACAATACAATTTTATATCCGACTGTCCTATGAAAAAGAGGATTATATGGTTGTTCATAAAGGTATCATATGTATCACTATTTCTTTTATGGCGTGTAGGTTTGAGAGACTATTTATTTTTTGCTAAACCTATTATTCTTCATGAAAATATTCATACATGTCTGAAAAATAAAGTACTTGTATAAGTAGATATATATCAACTGCGGTGTACATACCTACTGCGCATTGACAAATTATGGATTTAATATTGCTCATATGTACGTAGGTATATGAAAAAGGTATTATTGATGTTCAGAACTGCACCATTCACGCATCATAGCATTAATTCCTTAATTAATTGGTTGTATAGATTTTATCAATGTTTGTGAACTCTGCCGCGTTGATAAACTTTGATCTGCGGGTTATCTGAACTGACAGCAAATCAATTAATGACGTCACAGTTTATTTAAAATACTGACATCGCCATCTGTATTGACTTCTTACAATTCTCTTTTATAAATGAGTCATATAAAATGATGTACATTCAAAAAAGTTCGGGCCAATGTTAAAAATCTATAAATTTATATTATTGCTATATGCTGAATAAGGCTGAACTGTTTGCGACAATATTTTGAATGTGGATAGCCGATGCCTATTAAAAAGAATTAAAACAAAAGACTAGTAATCCATGCGTTTTATTATAAAAAAATAAAATGTCAATTACTTAGGTACATAAATTTAACATAAAATAAAATTAACAACAACTGTCACTTAACTAGATTTAAATTTAATAATGAATACAGATAATAAATATGTGTACATTAAAGGTTTCAAAGCTATTAATTAATAATTGTACTTTTTTCTGCATTTTCTTGTTATGGCACTCAAATGATATTCACCGAAAATATTTATTACAGATGTTGCAAAACAAATACCTACCTATATGTTAAAATTATGACGAAATGAAAATAAATGTATTAGATTACAAAGACAAACAGAACACAATCACATTTATTATAACTATCACAGTAAGACTGTAATTATTCACTAATAAATACCTAGTTTTTATACAAATAATTTAGTTACGTATAAGCAAAGATCTTTCATCCCAAAAAGGCATGCACTCGTAGTTTCCCATACTTACTTATCTTATTTTTTTTGTTTATGTATGTACTTCCGACAATTATTTTGCTATGGATCATATATTTTGTATTGCACACAAATTACACATTTTCACATATCTACTGCCATACATTTTAACGCGTCATATTTTTATAAGTAATTAATTTTCTAATTAATACCAATTTATTTACAAAATAATTTACAATTTGGTTCACAATCATATTTGTCATAAAGCAACAATTATTATAACATCAACATTATTATATTATACTCTTACTTAAATTACCTACATTTACATTTTTCATGGTTTTCTTTTTAATGTTGATTGAACATAATATGATTCCACTGTCGCCTAATCGTATTTTAATTTCGTCGCCTAATCATTTGTTTAATAATTTCATTAAATTTATCTTTAAAAAAATTAACGGGTAGCAAAGCAAGGCTACTATTTTATAGTCAAATTCGAATCTTTTGTAGCAACTAGCCGTATCATTGTTTTATATTATTTTCTAAATGTTCAATTACATTAAATAAATATACATCAGATATAATTAGCAATAGTTCCATCTCATGTCAAAGAAGTCTATCATTCCATACATTTTTGGTAGCTTCGCTTTAAACTCCTCTAAATTCAATTGAATTGTACCTAATGCTATTCTTTTCTTTAAAAATCCTTTTACAATATTCCCTACTTAATTGTACCGAAAAGTTCCCTCGAGGCACTTGTGATAATCCTCCACTGCATCAGCGGTGTTCATGTAGATCTGCTTCCTGATATGGTTGAGGCGGCGCCTGGCGTGCGTCACCAGGTCCTTGTAGGAGCGCCGCGTGTGCTGGATGTCGTCCTTCACGCGGTGGATCTCGTGCATCGCTTGCCGCTTCCAGCGACGGACTTTTGGGGTGTTCTGGAAAAGCAAGGAAAAGGTATAAAAACATTTTGATTAATTTCTAGTTAAGAGTAACTAATTAGTATAATTTTGGAATCCGACAAAAAATATCTGATCAGCTCCTAGTATTGCGGCCGTCTCGTCTAAAAGGAGCATTATCTCAGAAAATGTAAACTACACACACAGTATCGCTTAAATAGAATCGTTTCAGGTAACTCGGTGAACAATGGCCTGCCTAAATAAAACATATATGCCAGGCTTCTTTTCTTGTGTCGCTGCTTTCCCTGTCAAAAAGGTGTGTTATGGTAGTTTGACGTGCCTGTGCTTTTTTTAATCTACAGCGAACATATTCGTTCACAGTAAAGTTGCTTGTGCGTATGTCATTTCAAACAACCTGGTGATCAAAACTTACCTATATTGGTCCCAAGTGTCAATAAAAACCATATTGGTTAAACTTAACTTACTTCACATGAAGCTCCGCTGCATCCAGTCATCGCTCGCTCACATTTCCTGATGTACTCCTCCGTCTGAAACAAGAATGTAATAAATTATGCTTAATGAACTTTGATTACCACTTCTAGTGACTGTAATGGCGGTACATCGATCAATAATTATGTAATTGGTGGCTTGAAATAGGCTACAATATTTACATTTATATACAGGACTGAAACATAAAATGCACTTAATCGGGTTGGGAGTTTCAAAGTCTTAGATAGCCGTATGTTTTTATTTATACTTAATTTCTTCTTTACGCTTAAACGAGTTAACCGATTTGGATGAAATTTGGTGTAGAAATAGATTAGACCCTGTATTAATACATAGCCTACCAGACTCAACACAAGTATGTAATTACAAAATGAAAATGTGCAATCACTTGTGTTCTACCTTCGATCGAATATGTACATAATTGCCCGAAGTTTTCTACGGGAATGGAAACCGAAACCCTTAGCACTGCAGGCAGAGATACTATTGTATTTATTTTACCAATTTAGTTACCAGGCCACTCAATAAGGTAGTAATAATCATAAAATGAATCAAGATAAACCGTTTATTGGTATCCTGTATCCTAATGTAATCCTGTACCTTGTTGAGATGCATCCGGAAGACCACCATGTGTCCCAGCAGGAACTTGTGGTGGTTCTCTCCGCTGAAGCCGGCAGCTCGGTACGCGTCTATTTCTACCTTCTTCAGCTTGCTCTCGAATGTGCTGCGGCATTGGGAGCTCTGGAATGGAGGGAGGAGGTTGAAATTACATTTGATTGTCTATCTATATATATAAAACTCAAAGGTAGTCACCTTTGAGTTTTATATATATGACTGACTGACTGATATTAGTGATCTATCAACGCACATCCCAAACCACTGGACGGATTGAGCTGAAATTTGAAATGAAGGTAGATGTTATGACGTAGGCATCCGTTAAGAAAGGATTTTGGGAAATGCCACTTTTAAAGGGGTGAAATAGGAGATGCATATTTTACTTCTTAATGCTAGCGAGGCCGCGATCCAACTAGTTTATTATAAGTATATGGTTTGTTAAAGAATAAAAAGATGAATTCTTAAGTGTTTAATTTTGAACTTACAGCGACACTGTGCGGTGTAATGTGACCAGCATTAATCCAGGTCTCATGGATAATATAGACTTACACCAACCAAACTAAACTTTAAAACGAACTCTATACCTAATTTCCCATTGATTACATATATTTATTAGACATTGATTATTTGTGGATGAAGAAGCTACATACATTCAAACTGACACACTCACCAATATTTGCATTCATGATGATAAAAATACAAGTTTTCGAATAGATTCTTGTGTGTCGTATTGTCGTGTCGTTTTTTCTTAATCCTATTTGAGAGTGATTCGTGATCCCGTATTTTTGAACAGATAAAATGTGATGAGGCTGAATCATAAAAGGAACACGCTCTTTAAACTATTTAAATTAAAAAACCTTATCAAAAATCAAGCCTAATTACTCCAATCCTAACACTAGATTAACAAGAACCAAACGTCCGTTAAATTAAATAGTTTGGCAGTTATCATTAATTACTACTGCGTTTAATCTAGCCGATCTAATGTGGTACGGTCGGAAGATCAGTGCCAAGGTTGCTGCTGCATCTCGTGAGATAACGCAGATTTGATTAGGTGTTCTTGGTTACCGGAGAAGATGGATTATTGGCTTAAACTAAGAGTACTGATACTTTTCTAAGTACATAGATGTTTTAAGGCAAGAACGATCTCACTTACTTTACGAAAACGACGCCTATGCGACATATGTAAGTAGAAACGATCTGTCTCCTAAATTTATTAAGACGTAAGAAATTTAATGTGTTTCAAAATGTTGTACGAGGAATTTTAAAAATGAAAGTTAAACTTTGCCTTATAAGCAGTGAAATTAATAATAATATTCTGCATTCAATTTTATTCAAGAGTAAATTTTAAACGTAGGTAAGTATATGTTTCACTCGATATAAGACATAATAAGAAACATTAATGCTCACTCGTGCAAATAAACTATCTCGCTTTTGCGTCTTGAAAAAAAATCAGTCATCGTCGAAGAATGCTTGGAAAATCTTTATTATAATCTTTATTAACGCTACGGTGCATTTCCTTGTGTTTGTATAATTTAACAAATAGTTATTTTTACTGCGAGTTAATTATGTACGGGCATCACATTCTCAACTATAATCAAAGTGTTTTTTTTTTATCAGATGTAAACATTCCTGCACAGTTTGTCTGGAATTCGCATAAAAACAATGCAAAGCAAGGCTGCCGCTTCATTGCTGGCGTCTGCCATGCCATATCATATCTTGATAATATTTTTTTTATTTTCTATCAACACGGAACATAAAAGTATAGATGTACTTTGATATTCCACAGTTTAATTTAACATTCAGTTAGTCCACAAGAAATAAATCTTGTATGTTTAATTTAGACCGTACAAATCCCAAAAGCAGCTGTTTTTTTCGCGAATTACCAAAAGTCGTAAAACGAAAGTTGCTGGATTTGATGTACTAAAATCACCATTAAAACACGCTTATGAAGAAATAGCATTGATCGCAGAAAATTTTGCCAATTGACCTCCAAACTTCTAAATGAAGATGGCACTAGATAATGATGAATAGTAGCCCTGTATATGCGTTGGTTTATAAACTGTTTTGATTGAGCTTATAGTAGACTAGTTCAAACCCAGCCTACCTACCCATGACAGCTCTAATTTCGTCAAACCGTAATACATTCTGGCAGACATTAGAATCTCCAAAAATAACTTCAGTCAGAATCTATAAATAAACATTATTATCGATATAACTCCAAGTTTCCGCTGAATAATTATTATATTGGCAGACGTCAACAGTCACTGAAGATTTTCATGGAAATTAGGGTTAGGTTACACGATAAGTAAATTTTCTATTAACATTACAAAAACATAGTGTCCTGTCTACATATTAAAAATTGAAGCAAATAATTGTTTTTAAATTGATATTTGTACACGTACATATTTTACCTTTGATGTAATTGATGTCAACGGAAAATATTGGAATATTAATATAAATAATTTAATTTCTTCGTATGGTTATACCAACTCCTATGCATTAGATTCTTAAGAGTAAAATTAATGACATACAAATTGGATTTGAAACAGTATTTTCCTAATAATACGTTTGAATTATATTTCAATCACCAATTCCCAGAGTATATTCAGTTCCTAATTCATATAACAAGTACGTAAAACTGAATGAAAGCCAAAGGGATCCATTTAGTGCATTAGTGAGAATATAACATGCAGTGCCAAATATGACAAGGCCTGACTGTGATTGAATGCAAAGGAATCATTTCTTGAGAAAATACTAGATTTAGAACTAAATATTTAGGTCTGTTATAGGTACCCATTTGTACTTATATTGAATAAAATTTTTATATGTTTTTAGTTCAGAAGTCTTCATTTTTTGTGTCTATTAAGATGCATATTTGAACATCCTCCAATATGCATCTCAATTTTTAAGTGCTATTGTCGGAGAAAGAAAAATAACAAAATGTTTTATATCAAACGTGATAAAAGCAATTAAAAAATCTTCTTGTATCTATAGTCTTAATAAAATACATCTACACAAGAAAAGCTACTTAAATTAAAATGTAGGTATTAATTAAATCACCATGTGCAGGTGCATTATTTATATCAAGTACTCTTGAACGGTGTCGCGAGTCAAGGTACGGTGACAAACACATCCAGGTAATGCGGCCATGGATTTCGAATTATTAGGAGAACAAAATGTGTACATATTTAAAAAAAGTAAGACAAAATACCTTTATTGGGGTAGATTTTACAACCAAATTTACAAATAACCAGATTAATCAGCAACAATCTAAAGTTTGACGCATATAAAACATGAAAAAAGAAACTTATACAGGGAAACGGGATAAAAAAGCAAACGGCCCTTATGCTGATGATGATGATGATTTATCCAACAGTCGATGTCATTTTGTCACTTCTTTGTATTTCACATTGTTAAAGTCGTCATATATGTTCGCTGTGTTATTAAAAATTTAAATTCATTCAGAAATAAGTTATTGTTTTTTTTATATTGTGTTATTAATAATTATAATATTGAGTGAAATTTTAATTAATTTTGGATCCGCATAAAATAGAATAGATATCACAGAAATTTTCCCCACACTTTCTCCAACTACCAGGATCGCATGAATCTCGAGAGTGCATACAGTCTGGTCACAGTATGGTGACGTACACCAATCTGGCAGTACATCAACTCTAATGCCAATGACATAACCCCGGACCAATCTACGCACGTTTTTGTATTTATTACGAAGTCAATTACCAAGTAGCGTAATTCTAATTTATTCACATTTCGCATAGTGTGGCCTGTAATTGAATTAATTTTGTTATGAGCTAAGATACATAAGATAGCTGTATTACATTCTTGCATATTTTACACTATCTGTCATTTACTGCTAAATCTGATGTCACCCGCAGAATGCAGTGTAAAACATAGTACTATTTAGGTTAGAATAGTGGATTTCACTTTTAAAAAGGTAGTTTTACAAAAAGAGCGCAAGTGTATGGAACAACAAAAGAAATGTTTATTATCTCAGACAAGGGTTTAGGTAACCATAATTGTTTTTTTTTTTTATTATACCCAAAAAAAAATATATTCTTGTATTCGTCTACATGACGTATGGTACATTATTGTTATTTTATTATAATTTTTGTTCTTAAATCTGTTAAACGCTACTAAATATAGAGGTTTACGTTTTGTAAACTTACTATGTAGTTATAGCTACATATGTAAATATGTGAAGTATGTACATAAGTATGCATGAGTCAAGGTGCAAGAAAGTGCATCGCTATATTTACTCGATGATCCAGTCTATTTGTTTTGCAATCCGCACACGGAAGCAATATCAATATTGTGGGAAAGTTCTCTCGAAATAGCCAACTATTGTTTTTCTTTGGTAATGGAAAACAACATGAGGATATCGACATGTTTTGCGAAACATAAAATCCAGGGATATGTGTCATCTATAGAACCTATCTATGTATCTATGGTTCTTTCTGGATAAGCACGATCCATCCTAAACCATAGCAATTGTTTACCATCAGGCAAAGTATGATCAAGCAGAAACCCTTTATAGATTAAATAAATAGGACTCTGGGCATTTTATGCCACGTTCTGTTTGCCCAAAGAAGAATCTGCAAAAAACAACCCTCAATAATGAGAAATATAACGCCCGAAGAATGGATATTTTTCACGGCTTCAGTAATTTATTTTTGTATTGTGTGTAAGTGTGTAGAAGATATGGAAACATAATATTATACATTAGTAATAAGTAAACTAGAATGTAAACAAACTGCAAACATGATTGTTGATTTTTACCGAGAAATCGTGGTGAAATCCAATAGGACACACTTAAAGAAGAAAAAATTCCATCAAGCAGTGAAAATTTATACTGTGATTATGATAAAATGTAAATTCCACTTCTGTTTCTTATGTGGCAAGTAAGTAATTCAAGTGGTAAATAAACACTACAGATTTCATGATAATGGTTCATGATAAAGGTTTGAGATCTCTTTAAGCTTATTAATCTTTCCACCATAACATAAATTATCACGATTATGTATATTTCAATAATTATGTAACCGCCTCAAATCAAAATGATATGGTATGGCTTCTGTATTATGAGAATTTCCTCATGACTGAGGGTCGTGACTCCCCCGCAGAATTAATATTATGACTAACAAGCTATTATTTATTTTTAAAGTTATTAGTTTTGATTTATTCTAACCAAAGAAGTGTCCAATTTTAATTATTTATTAATTTTTGGACGTATTGGCCACCCATCCATAGACTAGCTGACAACTTTGACACTAACAAACCTCCTTCCACTTAGACATATATTATTATGTCTGTGAAAATTCGCCTTAGCGATAGTGCTGACGCATGCACTAAGACCCTATACTACACCCTAAGCCACAATTAGTGATGCACACAGCATGCGCGCGCGCAGATAGCTGGTAGATAGATCTAATGTGCATTGAATGCCTGCACGCCGCACGATGGCATCCAGTAACCTGGTTTGGATATCGCTACGCATTTATACAGGGTTACTGGTGAATAAAATGTATAAATATTATTTAAGAGTATACATATTTATATGCATTAACAAAAACTGTAATAGTTTTGACATAAAGAAGGTAAAAGTGATGTGATATTGACAACAAATCTTTTTTAATGATTTGCCGGAATATTTTATTTAGAGAAAACAATTTAAATTTAACAAGTACATTGTTAGGTAACAAATCCCAAAGATGATATCTTCTTGAGTCGTATTCCAAATTACTGAGGATCGTAACTCCCCTGCAACAAAAGTTTTGTAGCTACAACAAATAACACGAAAAAAAAAATAACTACAAAATCTCTCACCAGTCTTTTGCGTAAAAGCTATCTAGTAACCCTGTATATACATAATACCTATTTAGATTCCCAGGTAATGTAATGGCAGGCTATATCGCTAGATTCATACAACCTGACCTGTGAACTAATTTAGTATTATAGACAAAATACGCTTTAAACTGTTACAACGGAACTACAGGCGCCATCTTTCCGGCTGTTAAAGTACTAGTAAATAGTAAATAAGGTCTGATGAGAGTGGCTAACTCTGGTGTCGAGAGTTTTACTATTAAGGACAAACAGATAAGTACTAACCATGCCCTGCGGTTTTACTTGCGATGATCTATTCTTTGTAAAGAGCAGGAAAAAGAACGCAGTCTTCGTATCATTCTGTTTTAGCGGGAAAAAGGAACTGATAAGATAAATCGTTAAGTATAAATTAGGTAAACAAGTAACATAGAAGGAAAAACAAATGATGTTAAGCAAAGACTGCTGTGTGTGTGTGTGTGTCCGTGTCCTAAAAGAAATTAATCATACCATTTTGATTTGAAATCATTATAAAATATTAAATGTGGTTATGAAACAAAAAAGTGGTTTTCTATTTGACCCCCTATTACTCAGCAATACTCAGCATGCATCATATCTTTTACTAATATATTATATCCACCTGTATTTATCTCAAACGATGTTTTATGTATGTCGTGGGCCAATCGTTCATTTCGGCCGCTCGAGATTTGCCTGGGCAGATCATGAAATTCCGGCGTATCGTGATGCGCCCAGGCAGATGCTCGATCGGCCCTATTAAACGATTGCCCCACGACATACCTATACACAATCTTTTTAAATATTTTTTTTAAACCAATATGTCTCAATACAGATTTCATTGGTCTCCGCCACGCCCTCTGGAGCTTGCTAATGGAAGTGCTGCCAACTCAATGATCAGATTTATAAGGTCAGTTTGTAATGGGTAAATGACGTGGTGGTGAGTCTAGATTGAAGTCATAGCTGGAATACCGCTGCTGTTTAGTTTTAACGTAGGTACTATTTTTAGTGTTTTAAGCAGTGTCTTTGTTGTTCTAGGTTGCCTGGAAGAGATCACTTAAGGTAATAAGGCCACCCATTTGTACATATATTTATTGTTTAAGTCCTTTTGATATTGTTCATTTATTTTGGTGCACAATAAAGATATATTGAATTTGATTGAGTTGAATTTGTTGACAAAATTAGGCAAAAAAAAACTATACGTACAATTCTAAATACTACAAACTGATCAAATATGTACCAGATTCAGTTTTGCATACAAACATAGCTCAAAGACTACGAAGAAATTGTGTACTTAATTATGTCCTCACAAAGATTATGCCATTACAAAAGTGTCTACAATGTAGATACTATGTAGTACGTATTTAAATTGTGTAGTAGATTTTTTTAAATGTGATCGTGTATATTTTAATTAGTTTAAAAGTAATTAGGTGTGGTAAATAATAATTTACTGTGGTACTGGCAATTTGTCCTTAGTTTTTAGCTGTAGTAAAGTAGTGCAAAACTACAGAAAAAGATATTTTTAATAGATTCGAATTTCTTCCTCATCTTGCAGGACAAGAGACTTTTGTTTACCAAATGTTATTCGATACAATATGGTTCTATCTATTGTACATACTTTCTATTGTGCTGTAGAAGATTAAAATCACGTTCACTACGCCGCCGATCACTATAAGATATAATTGACGACAACAGTATTTTTCCTCTTAATTTGACACTTCTAGGCCATACACTCACAAACTGGGTAACCAGTAAAACATGTCTTTTCTGTCTGAGTAAAACATAAACAATAGATTTATATAGCCATGTTGAGTTGTTCCACCACTTCTATTGTTCTAAGGGCTAATGATGATGATGATGTCTACTATTACAGATAGATAGATGATAGATAGAACTACTCACATCATCCTGAACAGGTCTCGTCTCCACAGCTCTTAAGGCATCGTTGGCGTACCCCGTGATGTTCATCATGAATTCCTTCATATCCGAGCCAGCCTTAGCAGTATACTCCGTGTATAGCAGGAGGGCGTCTGTCTTGGCCATGTTGAGTTCTCGGACCAGTTCTGACGTCATTCGCTTCTCGATGTCTTCGTTGTTGGAGCTGTCGTGACGCTCTGAGACTTGCACGTCGATGTATGGGGCCTGGAAGGGAGCGAAGTTGGGATCAGATGGGTAATCAATGTAAATTATTTATTTAAATAACTGCATCAACATTAATGTTACATATTTTAACTATTATAAATAAAATAAAATAAATAAATATTTCAGGACATATCACACAGCGCCATCTAGCCCCATACTAAGCTTACGCTTGTATCATGGGTACTAGATAACGGATATAATACATATATACTTTTCTTTTGTAAATACATACTTATTATACATAGAAACGACCAGACTCAACACAAGTAATTACAAATTTTAAAATTCATAATTACTTGTGTTATGCGGGAATCGAACCCGCACCCCTAGATTAGAAGGCAGAGCCACTACCAACTAAGCTAACGGAATTATCCTACTATTGTCTGAAAGTAATCGCATTTTTCGTTAAGGCTGCCTGGTTTAGATTTAATATCTCTACGCACTTATTTATCAAACGTGTACAATGTGTACATCAGTAAAAAGCTAAATTGAGCTAAAAGCCAAAAAATGCTACATAGCTGAAGTAACGTCGCAGAAGACGAAGAATTTTATTCGAACATTTCTTTCAGTTCCTGTCGTTAATCTCTCAGCTTACTAGTAGCACATAGAGCTTATTTTCCCGACTATCAAAATAGAAGATCTTTCAACAAAACATTCTACAGTTCTAGTAATACCTCTTAACTTTTAATGTGTTGGAGTGATCTCAAAATTAATAATAGCGCTGACAATATGCTTTCAGGTGCAAATTTGTACCGTACTCATATACCTGTCGTTTCCTACCTATAAACTCAAGCAAAGATATTATTCTCAATAGTTTTAGCAGATTTTATAGCCCGAAACAAATCGCTACCTGAATAAAATAAATAGGCAAAGGTTATATAAGCCAAATTTTTACGACTTCCCGTGTGACACCGTACGTTTTACAAAACCAATATACTGGGTTACATGTTACTTCGAAATGAGTAAGTTTTTATGAGAATGGCCAACTCTGATGTCGTTGGTTTTCAAGTCACCCACTGGGCTTTTGGCTATCGTAGGTAGGTAGGTACTATGACAAACAGTCGGGAGCTTTACATTCAAGACTGAGCAATCGTTTTTTAAATGGCTATAGTATGACACTAGCGATGACTTTCATAATACGAATTTAGCAATTTGCGATAAAAAAACATTAATTAAAAAAAAAACGACCGGCGACGACATGTTTAATACAATAATTTTTAATAGTCGTAAAACGTAAATGGTTGAATATACATTATTACCCTGAATTATACAGTGACCCATTTGAAACTATTTAAATAATAATTTCAACCCGTTTTACTAGCTTTTTATAACCAATACAGCAAGGCTAGTAACAAACTTTGCTGAAACATTTAAATTTTGTTTGCATCATAAAGTTTTGCAGTATTTTGCGAGACCTTGCACTATTTAATTATTATTAACTTGACTTTGAAGTCTAAAACAATGCGGAATGAATAAAGTTATTTCTGTTGAGATTTTTTTATGGCTGACAGCTCACTCTGTGGGCGGACTGTAGTTGGGTTTTAGTTAGGCTTTTTAATGAGACTTAGGTATACTAATTACTATTTGTCTACTATTTTTGTTTTACTGAATTGAGTTGGTTATAGCTATATTTGAATTGTAAAATCGGTTACTCTCAGGAGATCAGTCTCTACTCTTCTAGAATATCAGTTTTCACATACTGAAATTTAATCAGAAGAGTCAATACTTAACATATTATTCAAATTGCGCAAGTTGAACCACGTGAAAAAAATCGGTTTTAACGGTAAACAATTTTAAACATTTCTATAAAATTATTAAACAGTTTTCATTACTGTCTAGCAGCACTTATATACCGAATCTTCTTTCATATTTCTTGTGTTTTCATAAAAATTACTCATGTAAATAGTTTCTATAAGCCATATCAGTGTCCTCCTTGCTAAGCACTATTTTATTAGTTTGTGTTGCTGAAGGATCAGTTACAAAACTAAGGCATCAGGCCATATCAAATCTTGTTTGTGATCAAACATATAACAACTGTGTTTAAAACTATACTTAGTGCTTACTGGATTGCAATCAAGACTCTACAGGTAGGTACTTAGTTTTGAGCCCAAAAGCATGCTTTAGTTTTAGTTTTAGCTTTAGAAAGTTTTCGTTGGGGAAGATTGTTGTTGTGTTGTGTAAAGTTTGCCAAATGTAAAACATTAACTTCATAACTTTTATCCTCAATTTTATTACTAGATTTATTGTTTGTTTATAACAAATAACTGGACATCATCACACAGGTGGTGACCTAGTTTGATGTCCAGGGTTCACCAACTAGTGTATAGTCCTAAGCCCTATTTCATAGTTAATACAATTTTCAAATGTTCACTATTGCTATACCTGTTTCTTTTTATTAAGGTCAAATAAACGTTATTATTATTATTATTACATTGCTTATTCAGCTACCACTATTAAACAAATAATATATTTACTTGTATGTACTTGTATCCTTTTTACACTAAGTTCCTATGAACCAACAATCCCAGCTACTTCCAGTCTACTTGTGATTAACTTCCTGCTTTGTACTCGGTAACCACTCCCATCTGTATTTCGACCTGCTTACCACAAGGAGTCTAATGTTTGTATGATAGATAGATGAACTCATTATTGGGCACATAGAATTTAACCCATAGCACTGAGCATAAAAATAATCCCAAAGGTATTTTCATAGAATACTTCTTTTGAGCTAGTAGTATAAAAGTTAAGTCATCAACTTAAGAGAGTAAGAAAGTGTTTCTCGAATTTTCGAAAAACCGCTTTAAGTTAAATAGTGTTTGATAATTTAGATACTTTTTTGGCTTATTTTTAACTTAAATTCGACTGATGCTAGGCTAGACGTTAAAGTCTATAATTTAGCATGCTAGCTTAGAAGAAATCGGCATACTCTGGACTCCGTAACACATAGTGTGGGTTTGTACCTAAATTACACATATATTAACTGTACAAACCATACATAAAGAACAAAAAGGATTCTTGCAAAGTCTACTACTGGTAAAATAAGATGTACTTATTAGCAAATTCCACCACCCATACACAAACTTTATCCAACTGAACCTAACTGTATGCAATTCAAGCTGTAAATCAAGACCCGCCCCGGGGCATACCGGGCTCAGTACGGACAAATCTGAGGGCAAAGGTGCCCGTCCCTGCGGGCCAAGTGTCAATTACTTAGAGGGCTAACTTCTCTAGGAAGTAACTTAGGGATATGTAGATTAGCTGGTTGAGGAGTTCGATCGTGGTTACCAAAGTTAAGTAACGGGTGATGTGGTCTGTTTCTTGATGGGAGGCAGAAAGAGCTATTTTGGTCTTAATTTGTGGTGTGTCTTGACGTGGTTAGGATGTTTGTCTCACCAGCAAAATAGTAAAGCATTTGCTGTAACCTACATTTAGAGTCCAAATGAAGCCATTTGAAAACACTAAACTGTTGGCAATGAAATTCTCTAAATATCTTAACTTAAAAAAAACAGAAAACACTTGTTTAAGAACTTGTTTTTTATGCTTTTGATTATTATAATGACCTAGTATTCTAGTTACCCTAAGTGGCCCTATGTTCATCATAAACTCAAAAGACTCAACCTAAGCTTCTGATCCAATCCACGATTCAATCTCCCATCAAAATAGATCATAAACATCCAAAGCCTAGGTCTAGGTAAACGATTGCCAATAACTACACTATTGTATGACGTCACGAATGCACTCGTGAAACCACAATATATAATATTACAGATTTAACCTTCGGAGATGCAGCACATTATTATAGGTACGTATGTATATACTATTTGTGTTTATTTACTGAAGTAGGTTGCGAAACTAGAATGCTAATATTTGTTCAGGATTGTGTCATTACCGTCATAACATATTTTTAACTTTATATTGGTAGTCTGAACACTTTCAGAAAAGCTTTATTCTAGCTTGATTTAGCTAAGAGAAACAAAAGAACAACTATAATAATTGTAAGGCTTTATATATGCTGTGTTAAATGTGTTATTGTTCTGAAATGTTTAATTATTATTTTATTAAAACATAAAATACCTAAATTAATTTAAATGTTTAATAATATTATTTTTTTAAATAAAATAAAATTATTTTTATTAATAAAGCTTAAGAGGGTTGAAAGTGGAAAGATTGAAGATATTTAAAAAAAAAGTTTGGAGATAAGTACTTCTAATTGAAACTAACCTGTATCTGTGTCTCAGTGTGTCTGTTTATTTAAACGCTCATCACACATAAACGGATATCATGATTTTTGGTAGTATGAGATCTTCGAAGTGTCACAGGTTACTTTTAATCCTTAAATAATGCGAGCGAAGCTACGGGCGTCTACTAGTTTGTAATATTATTAATAGGTAGGTATTGTAATTTTATTGCTGTAGAGTTCAAACAGATGCATCGACGTATAGTTTGCGATGCATTTTATTGAAGTGTTCACGATTATTTGCACAATAGTTCCGACATCTTTGATTTATTGCTTGTTTGCTTTACGAACATCAATTTAGGAAAATATGCATTATATTGTGCATTCTATATAAACACGTGCTTAAGTGATATTTAGTAGATATTATTTGGTTGTAGGTCCCAGCTCTTAGTATGACAATCGTTGGGCCTTGTCTCGGAGGTCTTTAGGGTGATTTGAAAGGTATTGACACCAGAGGTGGTCACTTTCATACAAAGCACTTACTAATTAGTAGATTTAAAGCAATGCCGAAAGGCAAAGCAAACTATTATAAAAAACGAGTTTGTCGGTATGATGATATTTGTTGTGTACAGAAACTTATTGTTTCTCTTGTATAGAGAACCTAAGGAATGTCAGCTACCTGAGAAAAGTTACCAGATGAATAAATGTACGCTTACTATTTTCATCCCACCTGTTATCAGTCAAGGCCGCAGCTACCGTTATCAGTGCACAAGGACGCGGTAAATATTCCAACTATTCAGGCCACAGTTATCTTGTACATACAAACATTACTATTGTTTACCAAACTTGGTGGAGTATCTCATATTATTATCTTTGCTGTTACTGTTGTGTTGAAGTAGAGTAAATCTAGAGTGGGAGTCAAACGGCCGAATTTTTCACAGCGTACGTATAGCCACAGAATACAGAATGTTCAGAATAGTCGTTGGTATTTTGAAGGCGCTATAGTGTCTTTCAGATTTTGGATTTTGGGCCGTTTGATGTCATTTAGTTGGATGCACCACACCCCTGGTATTGCCCCCTGCACAATACTTGTACTCTGTGCTCACACGAGGTCAGTAGATTAGGCAAATAAATAATTTTGTATTTTATATTTGTATTATGTGACAATAGTCACAAATAAAGAAGTGCACGAGAATTTCAACCCAAGTAAGTATAACATTAATAAATTAAGAGTATTATAAAATTAAGGAACTAAGATCTTTTCCTATGTGTAAAAATGAGCTGATGATTTAATTTCTTGTGATAAATTCGAGCCCCTTTTAACTAAGGAAACAAATTCCTAAATTAATAGTTAATGTTGTTTGACTGCTACGTTGCAGTATTTCAATATACAGAGCTAGACCTATATTACACATAGCAAGTTTTAAAACTAAAACAATTTTGTACTGAGCCACATATTAACATTATCTTTTACTGGTAAAAATGCGCAGATTTAATAAAAACGTATACCTCCTCTTTCTAGAATGACGATCAATTCAATTCTCCTATCATAACAATTTCTATAAGCTTATATTGCCTGACATATTAATAACCCACCAATAACAGCTGTTAGAATTTAATTGGTTTTTCCGTTCTAGAAACTAAGGATTACCTATAGGCACTAATTTGTAAAAAAATTAAAAATATTGTTAAAGATACCTCTTTAATCATTTAAGAAACAGGATTACTTTATTGTAAAAAAAGTTTTGTTAAACATACATACCTATAACTATTATTTAACCAACTCTGTATAACTTCCTTCGCCCACGCGTTCGGTTGACGTCAATTTCATAATGTTTTCAGTGAGTAGTGAAAGATGATGTTATCGTACTTTTATAATAACCGGAGACATACAGTTATCTAGTTATTTCAAATATTCATGTCTGCGTATTTGTTTAGACGCATGGACTGTGTCATCTTGCAAGTTAATTAAGTTTCAATTAATTATACCTACTGAGGTTCTGAACATTGCGATAACTTATGATTATCATTTATCATTTCTGACAATTAAACAAATATATTTTTTGAATAAAAGACATGCGCCAGACAAATAAATAAATAATAAGACACAATTGACAACCTTATATGTACAAGTGATCTATTGCAGGCAACCTTGGGAATAAATGAATTTATGATACGTGGTATACTTTAGAAATCTTTGTAATAAGAAGCTTGTACGACTATGCTTTAATGCAATTGTTTCTTTTCACTGTAGATAGCAAATATGGAGTGAAATAATAGGAATTAAGTTTAAGTTTAGGTAACGTTAAGGAGTTTATGTACTTACATTATCTAATAGAGTAATAAATGAATTTGAATTTGTTTTTTTTTCATCAAGAAATACAGCAAGGGCATTGGCCAAATTCATTCAGAAATACCTATCATAGTATCATAGCTACAAAACTTGAATAGCATCATACATTCTAATTCAACCCACTGTTTTGAATACAAACTATACAATATAACATTATCTCACGGCCTGCAAGTAACGGGCTCTTTCAAGAGGGTTCGTGGGTGTGTGCGCACTACTACGTATGCTGTACTTAGTAATATCTTCACACGCACTTCCGCTTTTATGGTGAGAATTAGGAAACTTGAATTATTCATTTTCTAGTATGTTAGTTCGTATGACAGTGTTTAACTCTGGTGTAGAAGGTTCTCAAACCGCCCTTAGGATCTTTGACATGAAATTCATAATTTTTCGTTTTCCGTATTTTAGGATGGCTTTCAATGGTCATAATTACGTTATTTATATGTGTAAGTGAATTTATTGATGTTTGTATTTTTGTCATACCTTAATTATTTTTAAGATTTTTATTATTTTGCTGAGGAAAACGAAGCCAGTGTTTAGTAAGTAGTTAGTACATAATACTATGAGTAAATTAAGTATAGAAAAGTAAAACCTATACAAGGCGATATTTCCAAGGTCTGAAAAATAAAGTAACAGCTGATACAACGTTATCAGAACAAACAAACAAAATAAGGCCCAGATTCGAGCGAAATTTTGTACTGATTTAGAAGAAAATTAACGTTTTGATCATAATATTCATGAAAAGTATTTTTAGTGGCCAATTACGAATAATATTTAATGTTTCTTATTTTATTACGACTTTTCTTTACCTATTAATAATTCAGGGAATCTATCAATAAATACACTAGGTAGTGCATATATGTTATCAATATGTACGTATGTTTATTTTACATTGTTTTCCCGAACTTTTACTACATATCCTTTAACCACAAATGGATATTACCTACCCTACCATCCAAACATAAACTCTCAAAAAAATGCACAAACCTGAGCATAAGCCTCCATCCCCTGCACTAGCACAAGCACTGCGAGCGCGGCCACAGTTCGCGTCATCCTGGCCTGGTTGTATACAGACGTACGTATACACACGTCTGCCCGCCACGGAGGTCGTGATAACACTGGCTGCCAGAGCCACCTGAGATTTGTTTACGTTGTGTACTGCTCGCAACAACAGCTGATAAAGATAGTGAAACTTTTCATTCATATATTAATAGTAAAGAGAAGCGTGGTCTGATCTATTTACCTTTTCTGACGGCCTGCAAAGGTATATTATATTAAAGGTTTATGTCTTAGGTAGGTATATCATTATTTTTTATAACAATTCACATAAACATACATTTCAGAAAAAGATTTCTCTGCCAGGCTAGTGACTTTTGAGATATAAAAAGATCGTTGTACTTAGTTAATTTGGATATGACATAGATCTAAAATGATTTATACAATTTGTAAGCTACTAAAATCAATAGTGAAACGAAGATCAGTCTATTTCTGTAAAATTTGCCCTAGTGCTAATATATATTTTCTCTCATAGGTATATGTGGTAGATTCAAAATAATTCAGATGTTTGTATCAATAATGTGACTAAATTATACAATACAGATCAAATAATTACTAAGAAACAAATAAAATGATCCAATGTGTTTTTTGCAAACGCTACTGATTCTAAATGCACTATTATCTTCTGTAGTGCAATAAAGCAGCTATTACGAGGCATTACATACTGCACTTCTCTTCATCATGTTATTGCAGAGAGATGGGGAGTGTGCGCTTACTATCAGGCTAATGTCGAGCTTGTCATGCTATTGCTAGGTATATCTTCTTTTTCTTATCGAATGCGAATGGCCAACTCTAATGTCGAGAGTTTATCAAGCCGCCCTAAGGCCCTAAGGGCTTCTATTGCTATTAAATACAAGCTGAGAAAATCTGACGACGCTGGATATCTTCTTTATGCAGTTTTAAGGCCAAGATACAGAATCGATTTAAATAATATGTTTTTATAAATTTTACATACTTACCTTCTTTTCTTAGACCTACCCAGGTACATGTTTAAATATTCGTGAATAGTTGAGTAGTAGAATACCTCTAGAATACATCATAACATATCTATAGTTTACGAATCGTGATGAATCATTTATTTGGCTAGCCGCTAGACCACTTGTACTTCCTAGATCTAGGCATAGTGTCACATTGGCCTAATTCTTTTCTTATCACTCACTACGTTTATCTGTGACTAATGTTCTAATATATTAATTCTAACACATAATGATTACAAATCTATAAATAATCGTATGTTTGTATTGGGCTATTTTTTACTATGAACGCTAAAACATAATCGCTATCCCTAAAATATCCCACTATATTATTAATACGAAAGTTTGTCAGTGTGTATTGTATATACACCTTCTCCACGTTTCAACTGTTGAACCGATTTGGATGAAATTTTAGGAGGAGATAATACCTACAGCAGTCTTAGAAATTTATGTATTTTTGTGTGTACGCATTTCAGGCGGGGTCTTTGTGTTAATAGTTAACTAGTTTCAAATACTCACTAATATAATAACAGTGGAATGAAATTGGTTAAGTCACCAATACATGTGTACCACTACGTATTATGAAATCATATAAATAACTAAATAAAATTCGTGCAATGTTTGTTTACTTCTGCGTCCGTCAAATGTATCGCAGACGTAAAAAGATTGAATTATCACATTTGCAGATTCGTGTGCTTTACAAGGATTATACTATTAAAGAATGTGAGTACACATGAACATGAACATGAACATAGGTACCGCACCCAGCCAGGACAAGCCTGCTCCGGTAAAACCGGCATACCGGGGGGCACGAGCTTGTGGAGCGCAGTTTTGTGCTAACGCTCCGGGATGGTAGTCGACCGGCTATGCAGCCAGACGCCGATTTGGAGAAGGTTGTTATTAAGGATAGGGATAAGCGTTAGTAAAAATTGGTGTTCGTTGATTATTGAGTTGACCCATCTTGGGGTTTGTTAGTGTTTGGCTTTGCAAGAGCTATCTTAACCCGTTCGCTGTGTAATGTTGGTCCTATTGTGAGTAATCATAACCGCTTCGGGTGTAGTAGGTGGATCTTAAATGTGGGTCGAATAGATCCTATGTCGCTAAGGGAAAAAACTGCGGCATTCCGCTTGTTGGTCTTCCGTTGCTTCGATCTCTTGCAAACGGCGCCGGCACTCTTTAAGTGTATTTCTAACCTCTATATCTTGAGGATGATGCTTATAATGGAACTTCGCCTTCTGTAGGTTTGTAATTTCCTCTAGTAAAGTTTCTTGGTATTTTTCTCGAGTGGTGGTACTTTGAAGCATCTCGTAGTTTAGGGTTTTGTAGTCAAACTCGTTCGCAACGTTGGCCCTGGTTAGTCTTATTGGAGATCTCGTAGAGTCCCTATTGGAATTTAACGTGAGGGGCTTCAGGTTTCCCCATATGATTCTATGATAAAGATAAAGAATCTTTATTGGTAATGTAAAATTGTAACATATATAGGTATAGGTATAAGTACTAATATCACAGAATATGCTACACAAATTAAAATATCTCGTCAAATTGAATTTATAACATTTAGTTTTTATAAAATTTTTGAAGTTACATTATGTCCAGTTTTATTAATAAAATAATGAAAATTTTTGTTATTAAAATCATGTCAAACATAATAATAGGTATGTAATCAATAATCATACAATATGTCAACTTAAATAAATCTTGGTACTGTCACTATGGTCAGATAGGATTGTTATTTCACCTTCGATGTAATTAAAAATCTGGTTGTTTTTGGCATCTGTCATTATGTGGTCTATTTGCGATGTTTTGTTTCCCGACGTCCAAGTCATTTTACAGCTGCGCCGGCCGAATGATGTGTCCAATCAGAGATTTTCCCGTGCAATTAGGTCTAATAAGATGTCTCCGTTGTCGTTACTTGTTTGGTGTGAGAGATTTTTGCCTATTTGATTTTTATCGCGAAGTTCGTGTGTATCTGTGAGTCCTATGTGGGCGTTGAAGTCACCTAGTATGATTGTTATTGAGTTCCTTGGTTTGTTCTTGGTCAGTTGTAGTAGCCGAGTCGCGTCGTTTGCTGCTGATGACGTTGAATTGGACCAGTGCGTTGTGGTAATGGATAGAGAGGCTCCACTGCTTGTATCTATTGAAGCAACCATATTGTTTGTGTTTGCTTTAGTCCAGTTCAGCCTTAGGCCGCTGCTTTTTCTTATGAGAATAGCTAGGCCTCTTCTGCTGTTGTTTCCGCTTAGGTGCCACGTATAGTGACTAGATTCGTAGGTCCCGGATTTTAAGTGAGTTTCCTGTAGGCAGGCAATACGGATAGATTTTCCGTCTAGAAACTCGTCGATCTCTCGTTTTTTAGTCAACGTTGCGGCGCCTCTATCATTCCATGTGGCAATGTTTATGTTTTCATTTACTACCTGTTTTTTTGTTGCTTGGTGTGGCCTGGGGCGGGCAAGTCTGTATCCGGACTCATCTGGTATCTCCTCAGGAGGCTAGTTCCAAGAGTTAGACTAAGGTCATTTTGCGTGGTGCACTTATTACTCCTAGGTGATTTTCAAAGCAATCAAAGTGGTTCCCCGTAAATATTAGACCTATGCTACCTGCGGCGTCGTTTGGTGCCTTAGGAGAGAAACATACTGTTTCTTGTAGCGGGGTTTTTTGAAAGATTTTCACGTTAATACTATAATATTCCGCTGCCGCTATAAGTATGTCTGTGCCGCCCCATGTATCATCTTGGTATTGTGATAGAATGTAGTTCCCGATTTGTTCGCTTTGTGCTGAACTATCTATATTACTTATCGCTAGGTACATTTGTGGATCGCTTTGGTTTTGCTCAACGTGGCGTGCGAGGTTTCGTCGAATGTGTTGGTGGTCAAAGGTAAGGCCATACAAGTCGTTAATTTGGTGGGCTATAGCGCGATACAAGCAGTTGCCGTCTCCTGGTATTTTTACGATAGGGTTCCCTATTTCCATATCGGCTTTGTGCCTTACCGTGGCGGTATCGCAGAAGACGGGGTGCCGTGGCTAGCTCGTGATATCTTTCAGGTATGCGCGTGATCCTTATTGTTGAGGTTTGTTGCGAGGCTGTGAAGGAAGCTTATTTACTATGTATTTGTATTAGTTAACTGGTATATCATGCACTATATAAACAAATAGTTGTGGGCATTTGTAAAAAATGTCTTCATTTATCTCTACTTTAGCAGGCAAACACTCCACTGTGCTAGCTCCCAGCGTAGGTACCAATTTTTTTTTTTCCCGTCCCTCCTCGTATTCTAGGAAGGATTACGATACTTTTGTTTACAAGTGGACAAAGGCCCTATCTGCAACATGTGCAGACCATCAGAGCTGTTTCAAGAGAAACGCCTCAGAAACAACCCCCATTTATATCCATGACCGCGCCGGTTATTCAAAAACAAAACGCAACAAAACGAAATTTCTTTTTTTTTTTTTTTAGAAGTATTATTTTTTCTATAATCTATTATATCTTAAAATTGCTAAGCGCGGCAGATGTGAGCGTGTTGAAATCGTGGGAATGGAAAAGCCTGGAATGTTCCCAGTAAATAAGGCATAATATATTAAAGAATGTGAGTACACAGAGTAAAAATATCTATACAGAGTTACTGATAACTAACATAATAAGCATTAGCGAATGTTTTGATTACACATTTTGAAAATTTGTGTATAGGTAAATAAAATTATTATTAATATAATGAAAGTACCTGTATAGATTTAATTTATCCAATAATTTAAACACAGATTAAGTACTTACGAAAAAGAAATGTAAAGTGTCAACCATGTCATCAACATCATTTATAGTTTCCGTGGACAAACAAACATCCATAAGCATTCGTTCACATAATTTCTATCAGTTCTTCATATCTTTTGTTATCAAAAGATACGAAGGACTTTAAAAAGGTTGTTATCATCCTTTTTAAAGAAGTTAGTAAAAAAGATAGCATATTCAAGTTGTCCTGTACCTAGACCTTATTAAACTCACTTCCGGAATTACATTATACTTCCGATTTTTCACGCTACCAAATTCCAGCAAAACTAACTCAAGTCGCAATATTGGAAATCTTCTAAGCTGATTCACGATGAATAAAATGAGGTATTGTTAGTCGATGCAGTTCTTATGCTAATATATTCTGAGTACTTATTATGTTCTTTACAAGCATTTTACTACGGATTTAATGAGGGCAGGTGTCTCACACATCATCCGCTGTGTTTTGTGGTAGTGGGTGAATAGTTAATTATTCTAATACTTATTAGCTCCTTGAGTCGTATTTGTCAGAGAAGTAGCCTGGAAGATAAGCTCTACGCGATAAAGCCGCCCAATGTAGGTTAAGTAATGATTCTGTAAATTGTTTTTCATTATTATTATCTGGTGTACAATAAAGTTGTATTGATTGATTATATGAAATATGAATCCCCATAGAATATATTGATTAAGGAAGTTCTTCTTGGGCAAGTACATGATGGTGTGCGTTTAAGTTAAGCACTTCCACGAAAAGCACATGTTCATTGATTTGTGGTCGTCAAACATGTCAGTTTTCACTCGATGATTTTCTCCACCCCTAAGCGAGTGCACATCTGCATATAGCTTAATACTACAGTTTTCTATAAATTAATATTAATTTGCCGACTAATGAACATAAAATTAAACACAATCAAAGCACTCTAGAGACTCCATAAGTATAGGTATATGGTGTAACGACGACAGTTTAGTATTTCGCCAATCACAAAATAATACCTATATATAAGTCCGATGATCCACAGGCGTTCAATGCAGTTTCTACATTGTCAAACAAACTGCACACAAAAAATAATTTACATAACATTGTAATCAGACATTCTTGTAACATTACGTACATAAACAAACATACAAGCGGTCCGTTAGTCACTGAAACCTGAGTCACCCTGAAACTATTTACACAAGTGGCGACTGTACTTCTTCTTATAGTGATTAAGGGGGTTCGATAATGGTCGAGGAATGTAAGAAACCTGCATCATTTTATAGGAATTAGTGAGGAATTTCTTATGCATACAGGGCTATTATTTGTAGGAAATTTTAGTAGTAGAGACACATCGCACACCATCACAATGATAAAAAATATTTACTCCTAGGCCCTTTGATTGCACAACAACTCTCAACGCATTTACTTAGTCATTATTCGTGAGGTGTTGTCGCTACAAGCGTTGAATAATGGTTATGTACGCAGACATTCATCATCATTATCATCAACTTATAGGCTCTAATAAGTTGATGATAATGACTGCCCTACAGTATGCTCTAATTATTAGAGCATACTGTAGGGCAACATTTCCTCCCTTTTTCGCCAGTAAACCTTGCTCTGTGTAATACAATGTTATTTCAGGAAGGTATTGTGTATAATACATATGTGTTGGTATCTGCATCTGCTCTGCAATCATCTGTCATCGAGTAACAAGCGAGTTGATAAACTTCAACCATGCACGTGTTTATGCACTACTTGCACTAGGGACTGAAAAGCAGAAAATAAACCATATTGATACTGGCTATGAAAGCCTGTAATTTTTTTACTACAAGTAATATAATTTACGGCCATTTTGATTGGTTTAGCAAAATTACTTATACAAAACAAAACATCAAGTTATTATATTTTATTTTGTCTACGATTAAATACTTTAAAATTTTAATATGCTAAGAAGATAACGATAACAAATAACGACGAAAAGAAGTGAAAACTTACAAGTACAGTTCAACATTAAGTTGATTTCATATCGGTCGCAAATCTATTTGTACTAACCAAAAAGCAGTTTGAAAACTCCCAATAAACCTTAGTTAAAACTCCTAATCCAGTACAAAAATTTTATTGATGACCTTATTTTAGAAGTCTCTTAAAAAGTAATTCCAAAATGTAGCTTTTTGTACGTACGTAAGTACGTAGTACATAATTGTTTTACGTACGTAACTTTATTTTCCGGTTACGCGGTCCCTGCACACCCATCCCGTTATCATCAATACTCAATAGAAGTGCATCCCATTGTAGATACTAGATTGTGGCTTCTAGTTACTGCCAAGGCCCTTCCGGAAATAGGCATTACCTACAATACCTAGTGCATTGATCATTTGGTATTTTGGTATTTGTAGCAATGAATATGCCATTCAAGTTAGGTTCCGGCAAATTGCCTGAGGTATCATAAATGACACATTATTGAAACGTTACCTAGTCTAAAATAACGGAATTCTTTTGGATGAATTAATATCCATTAATACCTATTCTTCGATATTATACTATCAAGTAAATTTATGTTTCTTAGTTCCTTGCAATTTTCTTGCCCAAAAGATTAAGTCATTAATGATGTAACTATTATTATATTTTGTGCATTTCCTGTAACAAATAGGCATCTGAAAGTTGCATAACAATATAATTTATTTCTCCAAAATTCGTAGATCAATCAAAAATGTAATCAAATATTGAAACAAATGCGCTTTAGTCAAACTGATGGAACACGGATGCCTGGTACAATGATATGAGCAGGAACCCGAAGGCGTATACAACTAGCACGACATCCATTGCTCCTGCGAACAGGTCCCTGGCTCCGTGCTCGTGGGCCACGCGCCGCAGTCGACTGCGCGCGCGCCCGCAGAACCCGGATACCTGGGTGAGGAGGACTTCCGCTGTGTTGAGGAGGGCACTGAAAAGGATGGAAAGTAGGAGCTTATAATATGTACTGTATTAATCCAGGATCAATTTATAATGTCCTTACGTACTGGGACTTACTATAGACAAACACTTAACGTGGAAAAGCCAAATAAGTAAGATCAAAACAAAATTGCACCAATTCACATATGCTAGCCATCTTAAAAAGGAACACAAATAGCAACACGGCAACAACTTCGTACTACGCATATGCATACTCCTGGTTGAGATATGGAGTAGTATTATGGGGTAATAGTACAGATGCTACTGATTTATTCGTGATGCAAAAAAAAAGTATCAGAATAATAGCAAATATCAAATCCCGCCAAAGTTGTAGACCACACTTTATCAAGCTAAAAATACTGACCCTCCCTGCAATATACATTCTAGACGCCGCTATGTTCGTTCGAAAACACAACTACCTACATACTTATTTGAACAAGACAAACATTCTCGTCGTCAACATAAGCTAAAAAGCTAAAAAAAAAAAATTTTGTGTATAATGCAAAAGAGGCAGAAGTTTTGGCGCGGGGAAACTGTACATCATAATACAGAGTCGAAAGATATCTAGTATGATGTACAGAAAACCCTCAGTACAACATGTACAGCAATACAAATATAAATAGTGTAAATACCTACAAATGTACGCACACCATAAATGGATCAATAAAGAAATTTTGAATTTGAATTTAAAAGCTCAAACTGCCAGAACCACGACTGGAAATTTTTAGAAAAGGCCCTATCTACATAATAATATGTTCACAAATATATAACCACATACCACAAAATATACCTACTAAGCGAGCCTAGAGACAAACTATTCAAAAGAAAATTATATAACCTTCTAGTTACAATTTGTCCCTACAAAGAAGGTAGACGATTTTTTGAATGAAAAATATTGATCTCCAAATAAGCTCCAAAGTTTTATACAAAATAAATATTATGTTAAGTTTGTTTAAAAATATAAAGATAAAGATAAAGATAAAGAATTTTTATTGATAATGTAAAATTGTAACATACATATAGGTATAGGTATAAGTACTAATACATATCACAGAATATGCTACACATATTACAATATCTCGTCAAATTGAATTTAAGTATAACATTTAGTTTTATAAAATTTTAGAAGTTACAATGTCTAGTTTTATTAATAAAATAATGAATTTTTTTGTTATTAAAATCATGTCAAACATAATAATAGGTATGTAATCATACAATATGTCAACTTAAATAAATCTTGGTACTGTCACTTTAGCTGTATAGGGGCTAAAATGACAATTTGGCATCACACTCCTTACCTAGTAGTTAATTACTTAATTTCTAAGCAAGATTAGAATCAGTTACTAGTTGACTGTAGTCATTTTCAAAGTATTCTTTAAAACTGTATAGTGTCTGATCTAACAATAATTGTTTGACACTATTGCAAAATTGCTGATCATTATTCAAAGACTGAATGTGTGCGGGGAGTTTATTGAACAGTTTCTCTCCCATTATAGTGGGTAGTTTCTTAGTCATACACAGCCTAGGCACAGTAGGTTTTAGCAATACTCTGTTTATCTTGGATCTATTTGAGTTATAAGTCTTAAGTTTAAACAAATGTGGATTTCTTTTTACAAACTTTACAATCTCTAATATATATTGCGACACTGACGTCAATATCTTCAACTCTTTGAAATGGTTTCTACAAGACTCTCTATATCTACCTCCCACAAGTACTCTTATTGCTCGTTTCTGCATTATTAACACTCTTTCAAAGTCTGTAGCATTGCCCCATATACTTATGCCGTATGAAAGTATAGAGTGTATGTATGAATAATAAGTTTCCTTTAGGTGCTCTGAGCTTGTTATTGGTTTCAACTGTTTTAATGCATAAACCCCTTTAGCCATTTTTTACAAGTATTATCAATATGTTCTTTCCATGTTAATGAGGGATCTAAATCGAATCCTAATAGCTTTACATGCTTTGCATATACACATTCAGTTCCATTCTCTAATAATAATGGAGCTTCTTTAAAGTTTGGTGACACAGCATTGAAGAACATTATATTCGTTTTATTAGTATTCAGTTTCAGACCATTCACCGTAAACCAGTTTTCTAACTCTCTTAAAGTTTTATTTATACATTTCTGAAGTTCTTCATGTGAGTCAGCGGTTATAATTACTGTCGTATCATCTGCATACTGGATTACTTCTCCTTTTATTCCACTAAGGCATAAATCATTGAGAAATACCAGAAACAAGGTATTTCCCAATGACGATCCCTGCGGAATTCCTATATCTACTTTCTTTGGTGATGATTTATGACGTTGTTTGTCTATTTTTACTTCGACAATTTGCTCTCTATCTTCAAGGAATGATTTTATAAGTCGGAGAGGTTTTCCAGTTATTCCGTAAGCTGAGAGCTTCATTATTACAAGGTCATGACTTACAGAATCAAAAGCTTTCGATAAGTCTAGAAATATTGCAGCCACTTTTTTCTTATGTTCAAGGCCATCAATAATCGTTTCTACTAGCTTTTGAGTCGCAGATGTAGTCGAGTGATTCTTTCTATATGCGTACTGGGCATTGGTGATCATATTATTCTGACTCATATGGCTCATAATATTGTCTGCCATCAGTGATTCTATAATTTTTGAGACTGTGGGTACTATTGTTATTGGTCTATAATTATTCACAGAAGTGGTTTCTCCTTTGCCTTTATATAATGGTGTGACTCTGTTCTTTTTTAGCGTTCTAGGATATTCATCCGACTGAAGAATATTGTTAGTAAGGAAAGGTAGATGGTCCCCCAGACGCAAAATTATTTCATATAGAAAAGATCCGGATATATCGAATATATCCATCGTCTAAATCGTCTAAATCCAATCTATAATAAAGATATAAGTAAAGTATAGTAGACTACCTATTAGATGTAAGCAAATTTTGTAAAGACTGGCTAGATAAAGCCTAGCCATTGTCTCTTGCTACGCCCCAATACCTCGGGGCACATGTAATTTTTTTGAAAAATTGTATGTGTGCTAGTATAAATAAATAAAATTCATTACATAGCAAACAATTAATCTTGCTCTTTATAATATCAGTGGGACTAGTACTTGAACAATGCCATTATTGGCATAATACATAATCATACCTAAGTACAAGCGGGCCAAAATGTCTAGAAACGGAAGTGAATTGTTTTTTTTAATATATTTTCAATAATGTCAGATGATATTATATTAGGTACCTACAGCATAGGATAGCGGCTAGCCAAAAAAATAATGAGGGCGCCACTTGTAGTACTTATTCGTATTTTGTAATTTTCTAATTGCTTGGTAGGTAGGTATACTTATACTGTAAAACATAAATAATAATAATGTTTTACTCACCTAGGCGAGCACCTCCAGCCCCGCATGCCGGCTCCGTTGGCGCTGAGCAGCGGCAACAACATGGCCGCCACGTACCAGAACCCAGACGACAGCAGCGGCCCCCCGGCTAGCTGGCCGGGCGAGTGCGCCGGCCCGGCCCGGTTGCCCGGGGGCAGGATGTCTTCTACGCGGAAACCACTAGGAGGTGTAAAAATGGATGAAAGCGGCACATGTGTGTATTCTTATTAACTAATATGCAGATGTACGTTGCTTGGGTCAATAGAAGTAAGATTAAGATATCGCAGATGGCGCTTGTAAACAATAAATTTAGTTTCTTATGCGTAAATTTACTGTCGTAAAATAAGCTAAAAAGACTTATAATATTTATGTTGAATAAAGATTATGGAAAAGATTGTGAAAGATTTTTATTATTGGTTTGAATTTCCAATTTATCGCTATAGTTTTTGTTTTCAGTGTTTTAAAGCGCCATCTAGCAACGACATACCAAACTAGCATCTTAGTACGCAAAGTCTGCTCCAATCACTAGTAGTACTGCTACAACAGAACAGATGGCGCTAAAGAAAATCTAAATTCCTTCCTAGCCATGAGCGCTTTTCTCTTTATTTCCTTTTAGAACTTTTACATTAGATATTTTCTTTGGAAATCCTCAATAATGATATTAAATAGTTATAACCTTTCAGAAGGTGGTACGTTGGCGTGAGTGGGCGAGGCGGTGTCTCCGGCGAGCCACCTGTCTACGTTGCGGCTGAACATGCTGTCGTTGTTGCGCCAAATGTACGACTGGAGGTTGCTCTGAAAGATTTTTTTTTTAAACTAAAACGGGTTCGCACTTTGTTATAGTTTGCCTGATGGTAAGCAAGGGCTATGGCCTAAGATGGATCGTGCTTACCCGATAAGAACCGATTCACTTTCGCTTTGAAGATCGCTGCATAAATAAAAGTTGTATCATCATTTTCGTGCTTAAGAATGCGCCTAATGCTAGAAAATAATCAGATTTCACCCGCGCGTCGCGCATACCCCGCTCTAGTGCCAAAAACTGCCACCAGCGCGGCGCTGTAGTCACGAGCCCGGCTAACTCAAAATTGTCGCGGCGCTAAGCACAGTATACGTTTTATAATCACATAAATCACATAATTATACTTCATAATTAGAAACGAACGTGTTATATTATTATATGTAAGTAGTTTTATTTTTGCACAGTAAACAGTTTATTCAATTAAATTCAGAATGAAGATTGATTTCATTGATATTTTTTCATCATCATCGATGCTAATAGCAGCAACTATCTACCTACTTACCTATCTAGTTATGTCGTGGTTTCCACAACAGGGTGGATAAACAAACTGTGTTTTTTTTTTGAAAAGTTTTGAACATAATGGTGGTGCTACTTGTATTCAGTATCCTTGCAATTTTTTGTAGTTTTTCTGTAGATCTGTTTGCTATAATCACGAAAATATTACAAACATAGTACTGTTGAATATTTTTAACAAAATCAATCCTTTCATGGTCCATTTCTAGAAAAGTTACGCCTATCTGTATCTCCAAAAAGTGATGAGTAATTAGGTAGATCTGTAAGAGGAGCTATGTAAGTACGGTGCGAAAATTCCAATTAAATTTAAATTAATGTAGCCAAAAAGGAAGGAAGGAGGAAGGCCCTGGGCGCCCACCACGATGTGTCTGCCCAAGAGAACTCCCCTGACGAATTAGTTCTGCGGGGAGTCACGACCCTCAGTCATGAGGAAATACGACTCAAGAGAGAGAGAGAGAATCAGTTTGGTATAGCCAACTCTGATGGAAATCTGTTTGTGATAGTTACCCTGGAGTCTCGAACCAGGGTCTCCCGGGAAGGCTCCGGGTTGATGACCGGCACGTCGGCCTCCGTTGAAGCCATCTTTCAGCCACGAGACCTTGCGACCCGACACACCCCTGGAATATAAAATACACTAAAATAAAGTTTTATAGTTATGTATTTTATAGTTTTCATTTGATTCAACCCTGTCTGGTGTTAAGAACATGAAAATCACATTAAAATCTTCTCACTTATTTTGCTCACATCGTAAACTTGTGCGAAGACATTAACGTACACTCTCACTAACAGGAATTTCTTTTTCGTTCTTTTACCTTACCTGATTGATATAAAACAACACTATAGTGTTGTAAGATATATTTCACTCACGGAAAAACCTATTTACAATTTCAGTCGAGGTAGATACCCCCCGAAGATTGCTGATTATTTCTAAATTTTATTTCAGAACTCTGAGCTCTGAAGCATTTTGTATAATATGGATAGTAACTAGGAACAACTTGGATTTAGTCCCACCATTGATAAAACACAAATACTATGAATAAGCTGTTTTCTTACTCGCATCCGTTGTACCACAAGAAGTAAGTCACATTATTTTACTAATTCATTTAACCATTGCTTCTTTTTTGCAGATTTTTACATTTCTTTTTTACTAAACAACACGTAGAAAATTGACACTTGGTTCTGGCAGATTTTGTACGGGTGACTTTGAGTTAGACATAATAAAATTACAATGATTCTTCTTTTCAACCACCTACTTCTTGAATTTGAAAAGAAGAAAAATATTTCAGACGACATAAAAAAGTTTTACATACCCTAGCTTATTACATTTTTGGCGGGTCTGGTTTCACTAACAAAAATCATAAATTAAATGAAAGATCATGAAGCAGGAAAAAACCCCGTATAAGAGAATATTCATACGTTTAATGTACATTCACAACAATAGAATTTTATTGTATATAGAATAGAAACAAAAAGTTATGAGAATATTTTAGGGAATCAATACAGAGACAATAACTGTCAAATTTAAATACCTACGTTCTACTCATAATATTTTACACTTGACCGATCATCGTAATTAAATTACCTCCGTTAATTAATAGTTAATTCGGTAGTCCGTGTCAAAAGGCGGACAGGCACAAAAGCCATGTTTTTACACCATCAAACTTGTATCAAACTATCAAGCCATTTCCCTGGATGTCATTCCTTCGATATTTGAAAGGCACGAACTGTTGGGTGCCATTGTTACAAACGAATTCAAATTTGGACCGTCGGTGTCCCGCGGTTACATTATTCAAGGTTGCTAGTGTGAAAAACTTTTTTTTATTAATTAATTTGCTTTTTTTGCCGATTGACACGACCTCACGTGTGGTTTTGATACAGTGATACATTTTTTTCTCATCATTATCATCCACAGCCATAGAACAATGGGTTTTTAAATTATTTACTAAATTCTTCTACACTAATGATCTTATTTAGATTTTTTTTATTCCGAAAGCAAACAAAACCATAAATTGCATTTTAAGTTGCCCAGTTTTGACCCGTTTAAATTAAATGATTCAAAATCTTACAAAAAAATATCATTAAATGCACAAAATAGCCATCAAGTCACATCAAACCTTCCGATTAAGTAAACAATGTTAATTTCCATAAATCTAAGCGCGAACTAAGTATAGGCCGCTAAACGACGGTTAAACGGGCCCTTTTAACCCTTTGTCGAGTCGGCCGCCGGGAAAATGAGTTAATTTGCGTTGGCGAGCTGTTGGACTTTTTTGATCTGGAGAAAGCATAATTTTTAAGCTTTTAGGCTTATAGCTTGGCCAGAGAATGCATATTTTTGTAATGTTGAAAACTATGTGTCTTTTGAACCATAAGTTAACTAAACTAAATAGAACAGTAGTCAATTGGTAGCTAAAATATAACTTGAACGGTTTTCAGTCACGATCAATTTCGCGTAAGTATGTTGTTTTCGCGTTATGGGTGTGATGAGTGCCGCAGAACGTACGTTCTGCGGCTGCGCGTAAACCAGAAATAAAGTATCTCACGATAGTTTTTATAATAAAATTAACAGTAATTACAGTTTTAGTTATCAAAAATATTATATATTATTTTAAACCAAACTGCCTACTCACATATATCTCCCCGATACAGTGATTCAGCCAGCATCCTTGTTTATTTAGCATTAATATCTAACGACCCCTAAACGATGGAAGGGTTGTCGCTTTCATCGCGCCGACATATGGACGGTCCATATTTGATGTTGTGATGATTTGGACAAACATTGGAAAAAATACGGATAAAATGTAAATCGTTTTAAGGGTTGAGTTTTTGGGTGTGAGACTTGTGAGATGATTTCACTAGATACTTTATAACCGACTTCAAAAAAGGAGGTTATCAAGTCTTCTTCTTCTTAGATGTACATTAGCATAGTTACCCGATTTTAAATATTTTATAATGAAATAAAGATGTTTGAAAACTGAACTAAACTATCAAGTCTTCTGAAACTTTTTTTAGTCTAAAATAGTTTAATATTGCGGTAAGTACATATTTCGTTGTTTCTTTTCAATAGTAATTTATAACGCTTTTCTTTATTTTAGGTAATTGAAAAAGCTGTAACGTTTAGTATCCAAGACTTTTAAGAGTTGTTGTTAACTGTTAGAATTAACATATTATGTAACTAGTTGTTAAGTGCAAATAAAATAAAAGAGCCAATATCAGCCTCTTTCTGTTCGACTCTAAGGCCCGTTTGTAAAACGATTCTTTTAAGTACATTTAGCCATTTTCACAAGGTGATTTTGTCGCTAAATGCGCTAAGAAATAATTTCCTAACTGGGCCCTGGAATATCTGATGTAGTCATTCCAATTACGCTAACAAGTTCAAGTCGACAATAATGAAAAACATTAAATATAGGTAAAAGTGAAATGCAACAAAAAGTGATGCAAAATTAATCAAAACCGTGGCACGGTAGCGATGACGTCCCGCCGAGACAGTGGCCAGAAGTCCTCGATCGATGAAAAAAGCTGATCGATTTGTTGAAAAAATTGGCGGCCCTTTTCACTTTCAACTACTACAAAAAAAAACTTGGCGGTCGATTTTGCACGCCCACTCAGCAGGACATACGCAAGCTTTGATTGACATTGTTTGAAAAACATGATGGAAATGTTTGATTTGGTTCGATTCTTGGTATTACAAGATGTCGTTAGATTAAGATCTACCTAGTTAGAATTATTCCGAGGTGCAATATTACGGACTTCAGTGACTTAATGTCAACATATATAATTAAAATCAATATTACTTAATTGAAATTAAAATAATAAAAGAGCAAATGTTTGTAGCTAATGAAGGCATTATTAAATACTTATTATATGATATGACGTTCCACAGATTCATTCAGTATTACTAGGGATGTAAGTAACAAATTTTCTTTTTATTTATTTATATCAACAACGGTCAAAAAGAAAGTCAATCGTATCTTTCTCACTATTCTTCCCGTTCTTTTATTCTTGTAAACTATGAACGTATAAGTATGTACAAAGAGGTTCAAATCTCGTTCTGAGAAATGTGTCACTAACAAGGCTACAACTTGTAATAAACATAATTTGCACATTTCCAGTAGCTGGTGACAAACTCTGATTAAGTCATCACAATGATGATCACAGGAGACCTAGCGTGGACACGATGCTGTGAATCATCCAAAGTGCTAAATAGGCATGTAGTGCACGTTTTTACAGCTTAGATATTTGACTAATAGTAGGCATTCTTTTTTTCAAGTAAAATATATGAAAAGAAAGCACAAAAGTAAAATAACAGTAAAAAATTGTTTGCTACCTACAGTTACGAATAATGTAGAAATAACTATGTATGTCTACCAACGACTATGAATTAGGTCTTCTGAACGAACAGATATGTCTGACCTAAGCCTCCAGTGGTTGGTGTGATGATATAAAAGCTCACACTTGGGAGAGGATTACGGAATTTCACAAATCACGTAAATTATACTTATGACTGCTATTTCCCTGCTTTAACTTAATAACTTAATCCTCGAAAGTTGGCGGTATTTTATGCAACGATACTGGTTACTAATGCCCCAATCATTAGTAATTTCTTACTAATTTTTCTTCTAGGTATGTCTTGCTTTAAGAACACTGATATAAGAATGATTTTCTTTAAATTATTTATTTATCTAAAGTACATTTAAAATCTAATAAATTACTAAAATGAACCTTTATCAAAATAAATAAATGATAAAATGTGCCATACAGGATAAGGGTTTTTTGATAAATATGAACAAATTACTTCATTGTCACACAGGTCGCATAAAACGACACATGCACAAAGTGTCGTTTTATTTGTTGTGTATATGTTTGACTATAATAAAATTATGGTTAATCAGGCTATATTATCAAAAACTGTTCATTTGTTTGACTTACTCATTAAAGTCATCATCATTTCAATGCTCCCATTTATTTGTAATCCACATGATATTGACACGAGCCTTCATTGAGCCGGGTATTGGAGGGTTCGCTATAATAGGCCTCGGTGATTGGATTCCGTTATTTAGTGTCATTGCGGGACACGCATCATTTATACTTTTGATTGAATTTTGGTATTTTATATATAGTAGGTAATATTTGTAAATAAATAGTAGGAGGCAGCGGGATAGTTTTAACGTTTTATAGGATTGTTTTCAATAATTCTATGATTTGTACTTTAACTTTGAACTTCGTAACCTTCGGCTAGACTCCTATATATGTATATATATATTATAAGGCTATAGAGTACTTTAACTTGTTACATTCACATGTGAATTCATTTTACTCAAATTTGTAAGTACAAAATTAAACGCCACCCGAACTACTTAACCATCTGTCTTCTTGCAAACAAGCCGGAAGATCAATAGCAACTACAACAGCTTGTCCGTCCGTCTGTCTGTCTGTCACCACGATTTCAGCTCGCGTGTCACCCGAAACACGACCACCGTAATAAATAGACAAAGCCGACCAAAATACATACATATCGCCATTTTTCTGAACAGAGGGTAATTTCCAAACCTCAAGCCATATGGCTGTGGCAGACGCCATTCGATGCCAACTGTCATATCCTCTCTCCCTTTCACTCATTTACCGAAACACTAAAGAACAAAAGAGAAAGACATACCCTTCATTAGTCGGTAGTGTAATAGTGCCATCATTTGAATGTGGAATCGCAAAAAAAGGCGCATTGTTTGAAGGCATGCGCGAGGACACGTGCGTCGTGCGCCCGCGCAGGAAGTAGGGTACGCTTTGGCGCGAATTTGAGCATGATTTTCAAATTTAAATTTGTAATATTCGAACAGGATATTGAAACGATAATCGGTTTTTAAGGAAACAACATATGGATTATGGTAGGCCCGAGCTATACAAGTTTTTAGGAAACTTTGTTTATAGGGTAGTAGTAGGGCGATCGAGGGTGAAGATAATTTGGAAACAAATCTGTAATATCCGCTTACTACCCCGGCATGGTGAAAAACCCTACGAAGCTACAAAATAATAATTAAATAAACTAAATTTTATTCAACTTAAAATAATTATATATTTGAAACGATAATCGCTTTACAAAAGTACCCAATACTAGGTTTTATATTTTTCATTTCAGGATAGCCACTCTTGCATATATTTGGGAGTGTGTGTGCTTGGCTTTTCTTTACGTTCAAATAGCGGAATCGTTTCGATAAAATTTTATATAGAGATAGATTAGAACAGGGATTATCACATATTAACCCGGATCAAACCAGTCATGATTTCAAAAAGAATCTACTCTACCTCTTAGTAAAAACTCTACGCCTATATAATACCACCCAATATATCAATTCAAACATAAAATACGAAATTCAATATGATATTGTTTGCGGCCACACAAGTGAAGCTATAAAACACAATGGACAAGGGGCGGAGCGCTAGGGCTCTGCCCCTTCAGAAGGAACTGGCGGGTGCCGCAGTTTTGTTGGAATTATATTGAGCTAAAGTTAATAGGAATATAAATAGTATTGTAGAGTGATCATGTTAGTTATAGGATGGGTGTCCGAAGAAAGGAATACTCGTAGTTCTTATGTGCATGTCTTATTGTGCTTCGAAGCCATATGCTTGCTTTGACGTGTTGAGTTGATTTTCAATATTTTCTATTGTTATTTTGTTTACCTGTAAGTTTAATTAATTCTATTACCAAGAAACGCACAAAATACCTATTTTACTAATAATTTCGTTAGAAACTCGATTTATATTTAACTTATCTATATTATGTGTTCCTAAATGAACGACAGATACTAACCTTTTTTTAATAGAAGCCTTTAAGGTTCCCCGCGTCAGCTGTGCGACTCGTGCGCATCCCTTGTGTACCCACCTGACGGCGCGTGCGCACTGTATCGCATGTATCATACAATAACGTAACATTTCGTAGACAAAAGATGTTAGTACTACAGTTTTACTGAAACAAATAGTCATTTGTACATGTTCATATTTTTATTATCAAAATCGTACATAATTTTTGATATTGCATAAGGTTTTGCAACTCAAATACGAGTAAGTACATATGTATTTATATTGTTTCTGTCTATTGTACAAACGCGCTAGCTAAACAGTCACTTATAACTTAGCGTCACTTTTCGAGCAAATATTTTTAACAATGTGTTTGGTTACGAGATAATCGCTATATTATAATATCTTTTGCAAATGGCAAAATATATCACCATAAGTTGTGCTCTAGATGTACAAAGTTATCAACACAAGACATCAACAGTATTCGGCACGGCAGAGTCGGTAGTCAGTAATTCACTCCCACCATTTAGATACAGAGATAATCACTAATTTTATTGTGTAGGAAACTAATAAATTTCACTATTTTTTCACAAACGTAGTCTCGACATTCATTTGTTTTAATAACCCGTAAAAATTTGGCAAAAAACCGCTTTTGGTTCCGCTTTTTTAGTGTCGCTAAAAAGGGAAGAAGTTTTATGTGTTTGGCTTCGGGCTGACGACTTTTTTGGCTAATTTAATGCTGCTAATTACTTTTAGAATGGTGTTTTTTTTTTAAACTAGATGCTTAGGTAAAGGTTTTTTAATTTTTCATAAGCTTGTAAGTATTGCTTTAGAATAAAAATAACCTAAGACGAGGTACCTAAATAACAAACTCAATTCGGGTAAATATTTTTAAAAATTTAAAAGAAGTTTTTTATATACACTATTTATACATTAGCATATATCTCAGAATAACACACACAACATACAATTGAACAATGTATTATACAGTTTTTTGCACAATTTAATAATTGCAAAAATAACCTGGACTGTATGAAGCACAATAATTAATCTTACAATCAAAGATAAGGTACCATTTTAATGTAGACTTTCGATCTCTTAGCAAATGAGATTAAAATCCCATAAAGATGTCCATCTATTTCCAGAAACTTCGGCACTTCAAAGGGTAAGTGCAGTAGTGTGTCGCCAAACAATACAATAACTTTACACCTAACGTGTTAATTTCTCCAAGATAAGCTTTCGATTTTTTTAAACAACAGTGTTCGTACAAAAACAACTTTAATTCAATTCATTAGAGTCGGATTCCGTTTGCGATTTATCGCTAACCAACCCTTACTCGACAACCCTTACTGATATCGAATGCACATGAATAATTGTAAACCAAAATTGACTTTAAACCCAGTGTAATAAAATGAAAAATTGGCTGGCAAATGTAAGCAAAAGTGATGGGACACTATCGATCTATTGTCATAGGAGCGACTTTGTCCTTTTTATCGGTTTTTGATCATCATAAATTCAATTTTATGGGACTATTTGAATGGGCAGCGTCAAATGGTCAGCCTTATAAATACCTATTTAATGTTACAAGTATTTTTTGTCGAGAAGTGTGGCTTTAATGATTTTAATGAGAACATTTATTGAATGATAAATTACGACACAGTTGGTGTGGACAGGGATCGGGATTATAATATTCAAATTAATTCAGAACAAACTTCATTGAGTCTTTGAGTCCATATAACATATATAAAAAGGAAATACACATACATCAAGTCCATTTAGAGTGTAAATTAATTTACGTATATCACAAATCGAGTAAAATACCATCAATAGTTAGCTTGTATGGCATTTATAAATCGCGCATCATTTGTTACTAAATACAATAATAACTAGTAATTTCGTACAACCTAACAATTATCATCATCATCAACGATAGAACTATTTCCACATTCTCACACGCTCGGTGGCAAAATAAAGAAAAAAAATCACAAAAGAATCAGCAATGATCGATTTCTCGCTCTATTGAGCTTTCAAAACCAAATACACTTTTAATTGTAGGTTTTAAACTTGAACCATTTGTTATGCGGTGGCAAAACATCAAAATATGCGAGATTTTTTCACGAAAGTTGTGCAATTTTTTTGACTCAATTTTAGATATATTTTTTTACAATCTGAAGTGTAGGGCGGGAGGTTACCTCCCCTTAGACGTATGAATTTATTTCAATTTTTGATTTGATACTAATGGGTAGCATTTTGCTTTAATTATAGGTATTAAATCTTTGCACATTATGTTCTGAATAGTTGATGGTGAAAGTGGCGGATGAATCAAAGAAGAATTATAACAGTTACAACACGAATACATTCCACAAATAAAATATATGCTACCTAACCAATACAATGTACCTACTTACTACTTAATATCTGTCGACGTCACCACTCCAAGAATGAAAAAAATATTGAAATGAATCTAAAATCGAATGAAACAAAACCAGTGTATAGGTAGATTATAGAAGTAAATAAGATAGATAAAATATAATTTCACATACGAGTATGTTTGTCATGCGCGTGAGTTGGTAGACAACTTCGTAGCAACCATACTAAATAAGTACTCCAGGTGTCACTAAGAGAAAATGACATCAAGAGTCAAGAGTCAATCCTCCTGTAATACGGTCAAGTGAACGAGTTTTTTATTATCTTCTTCTTCGTATGAGAGTGGCCAACTCAGGTGTCGAGCGTTTTCAAACTGCCCTAAGGACCTCTGATTAACGACTGCCATACATGACAAAAGGCCGGGACCTATAATTTTACGTGTCATCCAATCATTGCATGCGATTACCTCCGCTAGCTGGGCTAGTTTTATCACTTGTTCTGAGTGTTCGTCTTATTACTTTGACATACAAATGTCGTAACTTCAACGCTCGGTACAAAAATCCTTCACCTTTCACACTAAACATTGTATCGAAACGGGGTCAGAAGCTTCTTTAAAATTTAGTCATAAATCGAGCCACGCCCGGGGCTCCAGAATATGATATAGGGTGTGATTTTTTGCCACTGACCATCCGCCATAGTGAATTTATGATTTTATTTGTACCGCGCGGGTGGCAAAAACTTAATCGATGGGTCAAGCTTACCCACACTTACCCTTCTAAGGGTTGAAGATTTTTTCGCTAGCGGCGCGGGCGGTTGTAGAATGTCACGGTCGGAATTAGAAGATTTTTTTATTTTGCTCTATGTTTTAAATGTTTGTGAGTTTGTCATGTACATATGTCTAAAATATTATGTACTCGTGGACAAAGTTATATGACGTAGGTGTGTCGTTGGTATCAAAGTCGGACTCTTTCGTTTTGTTTTTTGCGTGATGGATAGTAAACGTTAAGTTTAAAATCATGCGTTATTTGAATATCGATATTATATATTTGTATCGGGTTATTTTTTAATAATCTGTATTTGCAACAAGACAGGAAGTCCTAATGAATAAACTACCAGCTCCAAATGGCGTATAATGTGGCGGCAAATTTCATGAAATTAAATTCTATTAGAAGATGGCAACAATTTGCCAAAGAAGGTTGTCATCAAATCGCTATCAATGCCCTTCACTCTAGGGCTGGCAAGAGAAAAGTATTTTTGCAATAAAATTAAAGCTGCATCCAACAAAATTTTAGTACATTTCTCTAACAAAGCGTAAAAACTATGTTTATATTACGTACAAAATAAACATTACTAAGTAAACCACTTCTACAATGATTTAAAATTTTCATTTTATTATTATAATAGCTGATTTTTCAGCATGGTAAGATTTAAAAACCAGTGTATGTCAATAAAATACTATAAAACTCCAACAATAGTATGAAAACCCAATATTCGGCTAGCCCTGTGGCCAAACCTACCCATTACGTCCATCGTCTAATTGAATTAGAGATTCGCAGCATTAGCAAAGCCGCAAAGTCGAAAATTATACGTCGCGTATAAAGCACAAATTATACCTTATTAGTCTCTAAGCAGACGTAATTTGACAGATCTTGTCTCCGACTGAATAAGGATGGTGACAGCGGCGCTTTTGCGGCACGCAAGCTTTGGGAACTTATTGAGGAGAGATACAAACTTATTACAAAAGTTCTGGAATAAATTAAGTACATAGTTTTATTGACAAAGGACTATTAAAGTAGCTACAATGTTTATTTTTTTCTGAAACAATGTTATTATTAATCAACACTAAATCTGAAAAAAAAGTAATCCTTATTATTAATCATATATTCGTGTTAAATGTTCAAATGTATATGTTTATCCGTTTATCACCTGAAACTATCTGCTTCTATAGTTTCACCCATTTAGATAAATGTACTAAAGTACAGTAAAACTTTTAACATAATTATTATGGTAGTTAAAATAAAAACTGGTAAAAAAGCGCTATGTTTAGTGTATTAATTACTTTGCGTCCTCAGATTGATTTTTCTGCCAGTTATTTTTTAATATGTTTCACAAATTTTCACAATCTTCAAATGCACATTATCTCCTAATGCAATATTGTCCGCATTATAGCGGTACATTAGTTCTGATATACAACTCTATCAGAACTACATAGTTAGTAGCCCGAGGGACGATGTGCCTACATTCATGCCATTATGAGACCTTGAGGGCTTCTTCTTTTTAATTATGTGCGTTAAAAAAGGGAACATTGTTCAAATCGTATTAATTCCATACAATTCTTGATTTATGCGTCAAGTTTCTTATAATTATGTACAAAAACATTGCATCCTTTTATCATAATTCAAATAAACTACATACAAGTAAATAAGGATTACGGGTAAAACACATTCTCATACGCTTAGTTGCGAGTCGACTAATTGTTATTGTAATGAGATGAACTTACAAGTGATTATTCATATGTATTTATTATCGCAATATAAAATACTAAGTGATGTTTTAGAACTACTACGTAAAAAACTTATTTATGTGTAAGATATTCAGATATTTACAAAACTTCAATGTCTTCTTCTTCTTATCGAATGAGAGTGGCCAACACTGCTGTCGAGAGTTTATCAAGCCACCCTAAGAGCCTCTGACATGGCTTTACTAGACAGACAGCCGGCACCTACAATTTAACGTGTCATCCGACCCACGGAAGTGACCAAAATAGAATGCCACTTTCGGTCACCCATCCAAGAACTGACTGCGGCGACCTTTGCTTAACATTGGTAATCGCGTGCGAATGCTTCCGCTAGCTGAGCTACGTGTGCTTCTTCAATGTGCGATGATGTGTTTTAATCTACAATACAAGATTGAAGGTCATTTTTTCAAGTACCTCTGTTCCGCGAAGTGCAATGATGTGTTGCACTTGCTTCAGTGGCTGCGGACATCCGGTCCACAGATATTACTTTGTGCATCCTTGCAATTATATTGTGGAGCACACGGTACGGGTTTGATACTTTGAAGACAATTAGTCATTATGTTAATTTGTGTCTTTCTAAGTGCTAAACCTACGATAACGTTTCCTTTTGGAAATGAGCATAAATAATAATGTGTAAGGCATCGTGGGTATATTCCACAGAATTCAAATTCAAATCCGCAATCGTAGTGATTACATTGATTCATGGTAAGTAGTAGATATTTATTTATTCTCTAGTAAAAAGTCTGTCGTTGGGCGCTTCAATGAAAGAAGAAAGAAAGAAAAATGTATGCAATGGGTAAGAGATAATTTATTTTTACCTACTACTGTAAGTAACTTTTTCAGTACATTTTTACATAGTAAAGTATCAAAACCACTTATCCCTAGTATATAGCGACAATTTATCGCTTATCGCCATCCCCGGAAGTGCGACTACCTACAAATTCCGCCAGTTCCGGTAGAGAAGCCTGCCAGCGCCATATTAGGATGTTATGGAAGTCTCATTTGATACGCCCATTAAAATATACACTCGTTTGCGCACTAGTGTGTAATGTGCTTCCCTTTTTTTACACCATCCTTGAAAGAAAAGGCTTTAGGAACGTAACGTGATGCACTGTTAAAGTTGAGCTTAACATCGGCTAAGTTGAGCTAATAAAGGTATTCGACATAGTTTGTGACGTAAGTAGGTACTAGCCGATGTTATACCTAAATTTGGAGAACTTTGTATATTATGTTAATTTCAATCACGAATATTTTGCCTCAACCTCGATAATAGTTCGCTTATGTAGATGTTGTTTTAGATGCCCTGAAGTCTGACTTAAATGTCTATCAAACAGGTATTTTAGTAGTAAATATAAGTAGGTAACAAATTATGTATCTTCCTCGATGATCTTCTTAGTCTATCGATATTTCTTATGAGAAGTCGTAATGTAGTTGTAGCGTTAAAACGGTTCTTATGAATGGCATATGCTTGTATAAAGTACGAAAACATGGGTATGAATATTATTTGTTTCAGCTAATAAGGCTTCTTTCCTTAGCATAGGCCTTGCTACTTCACCTGCCCCAGCTGTTCCCTGCTTTACAAACAGACAGGCTGACACAAGCGTACACTAAATACAGCCTCCAACTGGCTTATTAGATTAGGTAGGATTTTTTATGTATATCGTAAGGCTTAATAATCCCGATAAAATAAATTTTATTGTACTTTTCGGCCCGCTTGCATAATATAAACAAATATAGGCATTTTTACAAAGTAACTTTTCGCAGAATCACTGTGCAAGTGAGCTTCGAAGTTTATTTTACATTTTACTTTTCAACTTTATTTCTTACTGATGCCAAAAATGTCTTTCTCTACCGTATCTTCTCACAGATACTTTAACAACAACCTTCAAGTAAGTACATACATGCCAAATGTTCCCATTTTTTCCCATCGTGCAATCTCGGTCGATCAAATGGAGTAGATAATTGTTTAATGAAGTATGTAATGAAGTACTGAACTCTATGAGAACTCCACGGGAGTAGGTATTTTGGTGAGAATGTAGTGACAGATGTATGTCAGATCAGATTTTAAAGACGTTCCCAGGATCAGATGTTTAGGAATTTTGCGACATTTGTTAAGCTTTTGCACGAGAGTCGGCTCTGTGAGAATCGTTGCTGAGATCTAAATAAATAACAAGGCTAATAGTAATGATTGTTTAATATTCTGTAAGCATTGCTTGATAATATCCGTTGGTTCTAAATTTATTTTTCTCATTATAATTTTAATAAATTTGCTATAGAGATTAAAGTCGTCCGGGATATCTTGCTTAGTTTGTCATCTAATTAAGTAAAATTTTCCTTTTCATACCGTATTTTACATGATTTTTACATTATCCCTTACTCACTAGATTTAGGACCTGTTTTTATTGTGTAGCTGCTTTTAGCTACATTCAAAAGTACTGAACCTGGCCACGCGTTCAAACCACAAGACACAACGTGTCGACCACAGAAGCTACAAACACATTAGCCTACACATCATACCACAGTGCAATGAGGCATGAACACGCTACCCGCGTGTTGGAAGCCGTACTTTTACCCACTGGCCTACTGGCGCCTTGCTTTTTGTGCTGCGAGAAACTGATTTGTTTTTGGTGGGACCAGGTGGTAGGTCTTGTAAGATGGTCAGTAGGTATATACATATAAACAAGCATGCACCATGCATGAACTCATCAAATTAAAGACAAAATTGTTTATAAAGAAATGTAAAAAAACAATGCCAACGTTAGGATAAAGTTATAAATTAATCAATATTAAATTAGTGAAATTTTACAAAAATTTACCACCACTTACTAATTATAAATTAATATATTATATAATTATAATATGAAATGAAATGAAATAATTTATTCAAAATCAAGTCATGTTACATTCACTAACTCTAATAAATATCTTAGAGGGGAAGCACATTTCAAGATTTACATCGTCAATATTTTTATAATTATATTCATTACATATATAGATTATTTATGACAAATTTAAAATTTTTGGTAATAACATATTTTAGAGGGCAATTAATTAATTGTATGTATTTATAGTTAAATAAGTTTTACTATCAGCTGTAAAGAGGCTTCGTCAAGTAGTGACGTAGAAAATTATAAATTAAAAATTACAGTATATTATTATAAAGTATAGAGCTGTATAGAGGCTATGTCAAAAATATAAAAAGATAAACTGAATTTTACTTACAGAGTGCAATGAACAATAACAAACTTAAAACATCGACATTGCTATGTTTGTACATAATGTGAGCAATTTATGTTGGGTTTTATATACATACAATGTTACATTAATTCTTTGTTATCATTACTATACCTAGTATCTGTTATTTGAAATTCCTTGTAATCGTATGATAAAAATTCTTTGATATTGTAGATTGTTTTTGAGAGGAGAAGCCTTTTTAGATTTGCGTTAAATATTCATTCTTTTTATATATTTTTCAACGGCTCAGGCAGTTTATTATAAAGTTTTTGTCCCATCAATTTTGGAAGTTTTTCTGACAATACAAGTCTATGAGGTATATGTTCAAGATATACCTTGTTTTTGCATGCTCTGTTATTCGTTTTAGAACGTATCTCATATTCGTGTAAATTTTTGCGAACATATTTTACTACTTCAAAGATGTACACTGACACAGAGGATACCTAGCTTAGAGAAATGGCCTCTACAAGTGTCTCTAGATTTGATTCTCATCAGCACTATCACGGCCCTTTTCAGCATTTTTAAAATTCTTTCGTAGTCTGTCGAACTACCCCAGAGAATTATGCCGTAAGACATAATGGAATGGACATAAGAAAAATAAACTTCCTTAAGCTGTTGTTCTGTCGTTATAATCTCGTAACTGCTTTAGGGCGTAAATACCTTTAGCCATCTTATTACATGTACTGTTTATGTGATTTTTCCATGTCAGTGACGAATCTATGTGAAATCCCAACAGTTTTACGGCGTTCACACTATATGTATCCGCTCCATTGTGCATGGGTATGGACACTATACCTTTTAATGGGGAGACTGCATTAAAGCAAATTATATTTCTTTTCATTGTGTTCAATTTCAGTCCGTTTATGGTAAACCATTCATTCAAGCTATGAAGCGTCTCATTTATATTTTCATACAGTTCTTCGTCAGTGTTGCCATATACCACGGCTGATGTGTCATCGGCATATTGGATGAGATCGCCTTTAATTTTTACGTGCGCAATGTCATTTAGGAAGATTAAGAATAATGTGTTACCAAACGACGAGCCTTAATATATATAATAGGTATTAATACTTAATATTAATCCACTTGTTGACATATACCAACTTTTCCATTATGGAGATAATTTCAACTACATTTTAATGTTCTTGAAATTGGGAATATCATATACAGGCTTCAAAATTTAAAGAAATCTACGTTTTGTACCTACTCAGTCCAAAAAATGTATATATATTATATTAGATAAGATATTATAATTCCTGAAAAGTTGTAGGAATCTGAATAAGTAAATAAGTGATTGGGGGATAAAAACTATTAAATTACTACCCTATCCTCTATTTCCTAGTAATCTCTCCACCATCCCACACTTTCCCATCGCTCGCGAGATCCTCTCCCACAGTTGCATGGGAACAGGTTTTTCATACATTTTTTGTATGAATCAAAAACTTAAATCATTACCATACATAAAGGACAGGAACTGCTCCATAGCATCCGCTCATTTAGGGAAGAGTTTTACTGAGAGGAAGTAAAGATATTAGTATAAAGAAAAACTTAGCTGTCATTGTCAAGTTTAGTGTCACTGTCAGATCGACGAAGTAGAAAAATAATATACTGCATAAATATTGAAATCAATGTGAAAATCATATTACATATTGTCGTTTATCTGATCTTTTCAGAACAACTTCATGTTTGATTTCATATTATATATAGTATCTTTGTATGGAAATCTTTAGAGGAGGCCTATGTCGAAAGACAAGCTGCAACGGAGAAACAGCCGTTTACCGATATTTAACATACGTAATATGTAAAAGAGAAGAAACTGTCGTAAGATAGAGTAAACATATTTGTAAAGAAAAATATTGTTAAAATAAGTTCAGCAATAAAGGCTATTTTATTTTATTTATTTTATTATCTTTGTATTAAGTATATCTAAATATTCCGTAATTCTCAAAGCGAAAAAAATGAACTCTAAATAAACGTAGACTCGATCATTTCGTGCGATCATCGTGGAATTATCGTCTTCACTTCATGGAAAACTTTCCATCATGTGTTCATCTGAAAATCCGGAAGCCAATATTCAACCATTCGGACTACCTCAAAAAAATAATATAAAACATAAATGCTCGTTACGGGTACAATGATGATTTAATAAATATAAATAGTATTATGCGTTTTGCTCTGTATATTTTAAAAATTTTTTTTTTAACAGATCGAGAACTCTAAAAAAGTTCTCAGTGTATCCCTGGCTTATATAAGAAAGTTTTCTCGAGTGGATACCTGTCTCATACACATAATGATATCCTGTGTCCATACAATGAGATAATGTGAGATACATTGTAGTCTGAGTCAAACGCAAACCTAACCCACGTAAAAAAAAAAGATTTCATTTTAATAATTTTCTGATTAGAATAAAAAATATTGGTCTCAATTTTTGCACACTAAAATTGATCGTAAAATGTTACTCATCGAAAATAAGGCGTCGGCGAATTAAAAAAATATTATGTGTGGATTACCGGGCGAATTTACTCATCCCCTGTATATTTTATAAAAAAAATTACATTAGCTGAACCAAAAATATATATATGTGATTTGGTTTTAAAGCGGATTTTTAAGTGTCGCTGGCCACCAAGAAGCACAAGCAAAAAGTTTCAAATCCAAATCGAATTAAACTAATAGGTTGGTAATATTGGAGCAGCTCTCAAGCGTTCCATTTTAGAAATCACCAATTAAAAGGCGCCAAATCAGCCACTACCCTTTTGACACGGTTCATAAAATTGCTAAAAAATATGAAGGAGTCATTTTGACCACCCGTTCAAGCAGCTTCGGCACTCAAGTTATTAAAGTTAAATCAAGTTATGGTTTCGAATTAAATTGGTCACAGACAGTTTCAGTTTGAAGTTAACTATTTTAGTGTGGGTAGGACAACCGAGGTATGGTATACATTAATTTGTAGTAAAAAATCAGTTTTAACTAAGTTTGTATCTACTTTGTGATTGTACGGGTTGTGTAGATGTTGAACAAACCAAAATTTACCTTTAGGCTTTTTCGTGTGTTTTATGTAACTTGCTACCTAGGTAAAGATACTACTTTATGCTTTTCTATGTTGTTCAAAATACATTTGAATAGCATTGTGATTGTAATAGCATCTTGACACTCAAGATCTTCATTTTATAGAGGAACTCTAACCTGGCACCCAATATTTTTTTCTTTAAAGGAAGGAAACTTCTTTTCTCAAGCCGCCAATGACTTGCAAATCTCGTTTAATAAAAAAGCAGCCACAGTTAAATAGTAAAAAAGCCACCTACAGGCACCGTGACTCGAGCTTTTAGTAAAAAGTGTGATTTTAACAAGTTCCCTTGATGGATTAATTTAGAAGTGACAGCTTTATTTCCAATCTACTGATTAGTGACTGAGCGGGCGCTAAATAAGACGTAAAGTGGCATGTATACACCTATGGCGATTTGGATTTTATTCCATGGTAGGTACATTAATATTTCAGGACATATCACACAGCCATCTATCCCCATACTAAGCAAACGCAAAAATAATATGTAAGCTCTCAACTATTTGTCCATTCTTTTTTTATTTAACGTGACACGAAGGCAAAACCTTACTAACAACTTCTGTTTTTTAATATCTATTAGATATTTAATTCTACCCATAACCAAAATTCAATAAAAGTGTCCGAGGGTGGCAAGTTGAAAAATAAACGGTAGCAAATAAACATTTGAAGAGTTCTTCAAACTCAAGTGTTTGCTTAACAAACGATGATGTGTCACTCAAAGTTATAATAAATATACATATAACAAGAATACAATTTTGAATCATTTTTTGCAACTGTTGTAAGTAGGATTTCTTTTTGTAATGTTTGTTCGGGATTTTTTCACGAGAAAGTGCTAGAAACATAATATAATGTAAGATAAAAAAATAATTGAGATAGACAATATCTATTTTTGGCATAGTTTTTTTATATCTATGCCTATGTTATATCGTATTAAAATTGTATACCTACCGCATTAACTTTACAAAGCCAATCCCAAATTAATATCCGTTCAAAGATATGATACCAATTCGATAACAATAAAAGCGTACAAATCGAGAATTTTCACACAAAATTGGAATCAAAATCCTTTTCACAAAAGCTTAGGGCTAATTCACCAAAATGACAACAGGATATCAAAAACCACAATCTTTCTATTGTATTCATATTTTATACAACAATAGACAAATCATTAGAGAAGTTAACCGCTTCACAATTTGGCACTATTAAAATTGTATCTGCTAAGCTAAAACTGTTGAAGATTCCAAAGAAACCTTACTAACAAAGATTATAAGAACTTAATTTGAAAAATTTTTTGATTATTAAAAAAAGAATAGTTCCCGCTGCGTGAAAGAGTATTGATATAGAATGTTATTGTTTCATCAAGGTCTTTCATAGGCTTCTTTTGTGTTTAAATTTTTTATTTATTTAGATTGCTTGTTTTTACGGTATTTGATGGATTCAAAATAATTTATATCTTGTGGTATAAGAATGCTATGACAATACATTTATTCCATAAAAGCATTCCCTTTACCTAAAAAAAATAAAATAATATTCAGATCAAAACAAAACCTTTATGCAAATAACCTCATCAATTTCATAACATAATATTCGAATTTGAAACTCTTTATTAATTTGCTCATCATCATCAGAAACAAAACAATGGCTCTATTAGGAATGGCATTCGATAAACAAAAAAATCAATTTAAAACTCGTAAAAAGTATCAGCGCTTATGAAAAAGTTTGATAAAAATTTTTAAAAAGCAAAGCGCAAGGGTTGGTTTCCCGCTGGTTCGGTCGATTGTTGTAGAACCGTTTACCAGATTTAACGCCATAAAACGACCAGTTTGCATAAATTGTAACGATAAAAGATTATGATGTCATGGGAAACTCTCTGTGCGGTCTGTTTTTTAACATTTCTGAGGTTGGCTGAATTTATTTATGATTCTCGATAATTTCGTGAAAAATGGTTTGGTTTTCATGAGAGATTCCCTTTCTTTATTAATTTTGGAGCATATTCACGTCATAAATGCGCAAGCTGTATTTTTTTTATAAATGCATGTACAACTATGAACTTTATTCAGTTTTTTGTATAATGTCCAGTAACATAATTAACTATCCTAATAACTAAATAACTAGGTACTTCTTTAAACTCTATGTAAGTTCTTATGATAAATCTGAAACGGAAGTCATTCCACCGGAAACGCATCCCTAAACAACGAGCGGCCAATCAAAACAAATTCGAAATTAAACTGTAACCCTCCCAACAAAAGAGCTAATCAAACCACCAAACATATGTTTAAAGGGTTAACAATTATATAAATTAATACATCCTCCGGCCGAGATACCTAAACAAGTATAAGAAAGTTTTATATTGTTATTGTATGCGTAAAATCACTTCCTCTATCATTTACGTGTTTTTTCCCGCCATATGCCGCCATTTTTTCTTTTTAAAAATGGCCGCTCCACATGTCGCGGGACAGCACGTGTTACAAATTTGAGTTTTGAGTGCTCGAATTATGTACTTAGACAAAATGTGTGAAAATATTTGGAAATAACTAATATTTCTTTGAATTTTGATTTGAACACGAAACTGTGAATTTATTTGGAATATTGAGCATACAATAAGTATATGCACTTTTAAAATCAATTGTTATAATAACAATTTACCTTTCTTCTCCGAATATACTAAACCAATTACCTAAGAAAAAGTCTCTTGAAAAGTCGACGAAGTCGGTTTACTACGGAGGCTCGAAGTTTTATAACCACCTGCCTGAAAGTATTAAAAATACAGCGTCCGATAATATTTACAAATGTAAATTAAAAGCATTCTTGGTAAATAAAGCATACTATAAGATAAGCCACTACCTAGATGACAAGTTTACCGCTGATGGTATCATTGATACCTACACAATTTGATTAGTACGATTAATAATACTATTGTATGAATATTTAATTTGACATGTAAATTTCTATAATTTATCAATAAATATCTGTATCTGTATCTGTATCTGTAAGTATAGCAAATTCTTCCCGTAGTATGGTTAATGTGTTACAAAAATACATTTCGGAAAAATAAATAAGTTAGCTATAAATGTAAGATTTGAAGTAAAAATCAATACACTAAAATAATAACATTATTTTGTATCTTTGCCTCATATTCTAAAGTTGTTACAGAATCGTGACTTGTCGTCGACAGCCAATCAAATCGGAATTTTAAACGCATTTTTGAAGTGTCAAAAACGTCGTTTTAGGCGATATTATGATAATTTCATTTGGCAAAAACAGAGTCCAGAGTTTAGCCTCAAGGAGTGAAGTATTTTTAGGAAGTTTTTTAAATGAGTCAGTACCTTTCAAACCCTTTTGTCATCCTAAAAAGCTGATAATATTAGGCTGTATATGTAGTTATTTTCTCTCTTTGCAAATTAGCAGAGCATTAGGTATTATTGTAGACCTAGACACATAAATATTAAACTTAAATTAGCAACTTAGGTATGCAATCACTTATTTATACTGAACATATGCAATACTTACCTCTTCCATCAATTTCATCTTTTTCTTCACACATGCACCTAATTCAATTTCGTGAAGCTAACTCCGCAGTACAAGCTAATTTTCACGCGTATTACATCGTCCATTATTTCTGAGTGCGGAAGTCGCGTGCGTCTGACGTCCATTATCACGGAGCCAGGTTCGAGTTCCGAGCCAGAAATTTGCTGAAACATATGAAATTTGACGAAAATCTGCTCTTGTTAAGACCCCCGCGACGAAACGTTAGTTAGAGTCGACATAGATAACTCTGCGTACGGGTAAAATAGGAACCAACTAATAAGTTATGAATATCAGAAGTTCTATCTCAAAGTTATGAACTTGAAGCCGATAAAAAGCAGAAGTGCTGCTACAATTGCGTGCAGAAACCTTACTAATTTTGACAAGAAAAACGGGTGTCAAAATTGACTTATAATTGGGTGCAAAAAGTAAATTTCGCAGTTATTTCGCGTGGTTATGCCACGCGTCGCACAAGTTCTTGTTAAAATTATTACGGTTTTTGAAGATATGTATTATTTTAAGGCATTTTTTATAATTGTAACAGCCTGTAATTTGAGGTTTTTTCTTTTCTGTCTGTTCTTCTATAATTTGAAAATTATGCATGTTTCTGTCAATTACGTTTGACTCGTTTATTTATAAATTTTACTCAATAAAGAAAACTTTTATTTTCCTAATATTTACTTTAGGTATTCGAATAACAACAATTTAAACAGGGAGTTTGGACCGGCCTTCTAAAAAACATCATAATAATAATATATGGTATAAGTTTAATAAGTATAAGTTTAATTTTATTTTAATGTAATTTTTATTAGTATTTTTTTTGACGAGACATGACTGATGCCAACACCTATTATCATTGTAATAAGTTAGTTGTAATTCTGTATGTCAATAAAATCTATCTATCTATCTATCTATCTATGAAAATACCAACTCGCTCTTACCATCACCTTCTTCAACTATTACTGCTTACTACTGAGCATAGACCTCTCTTCTTGTACGCCACATGCCGATCCTTAGTTACTAGGTAGGTAACCGTTACGTTGGTGTAAACCGTCGAACAGGTCCCTAAATAAATAACATAATCATAGAACAAAATCAACCTTTCAACACACTTTTATACAATCTAAACACAAACAAGTAAAAATGAGGCATCATGCCAAAGCTCACAAATCCACCGTGCAAACATGTTAGAATGAATTTTAGCTCTAACTGCAGCTTATGATAACAAAAACCTCAAACACGGCTGGGGGACACAATGGGACCTGCCGCGGACAAAACGAACCTGATGACGCTGTTTGCACGTCACTGGAGGGTTAAAGCGATGGTTAGGTGAGATTAGGTATTAGCAGGTCTCGAAGCAGTCTAAGAAAACTGATTTGCACTAAGCTGCATTTTACGACGTATTAACCACCATTGGAATAATTTTAGTTCTTCTTCTTCTTCTTATTATCGAATGAGAGTGGCCAACTCTGGTGTCGAGAGTTTATCAAGCCGCCCTAAGGGCCTGTAACATGGCTTAACGACTGCCGTACTAGACAAACAGCCGGGACCTACAATTTAACGTGTGATCTAACCCACGGAAGTGCCTAAAATGGAATGCCACTTTTCGGTCACCCATCCAAGGACTGACCGCGTCGACCTTTGCTTAACATTGGTAATCGCATGCGATTGCCTCCGCTAGCTAAGCTACGGGCGCTTCAAAAACCTTTATTGTTATTAGATTTAGGCTTAATTTAATACAAAAATATTGATTCATTTATTTACGAAAATATAATATTCGCTAAAACAAATACTCAGGACCACCTCGCATGGTACTGGATTGTAAACACGCATCTCATTAATATGGTGAGTGTGTGTTTATTACTTCTTTACGCTCAAACCGCTGAACCGATATGGATGAAATGTACTATGAAGATAGATTAAATTCTGGATTAACCTATGAGCTACTTTTTATTCCACACTTAGACGAAGTGAATTGATGTGCTTTATTACAGGCATGCGACTAATCCATATCAAAGTTAGGTTTTATAAAAAAGGCACGTGACTAATTTTATAATTAGGTATTTTAAAAAAGCCAGTTGCCCTCCCCTTAACCCATCTGTTTATATTTTCATCAGTGCGCTGTTTGAAGAGCCGTGTTTATCGCGGGAACGAGCGACCGACCAGGGGTACCGCACTAGTGGACATTGTTAGAATTTTGCAACAACGTCGGGTGAGATAATATTTTCAGAACATGGTATTAATTGCAGCATACATTTTAAGGAGTTATGAGGCTTTAAACCATTATTAATTAAGACTTTTTTACACTTGATTTGTATTTCCCGTACCTACAGGTGCGATATTTTTCATTTTGTCATAAGTATTCATCCTCCATTAATTCATCATTCTAATTATATGTTAATACACAAGTTGGAGGGTAGTAAATGTACGTTTATTTGTAGTTTCTACTCGTTCATATGGCAAAATACATTTTCATGAAAGTTTAGAGATACCTAAGTATATAATAGTAGTTTATGCAACTGTCATATAATGAAGGGTATTAAAACACGAGTGTGAGTTTATGAAACGAGCGCAGCGAGTTACATAATAGTAACGAGTGTCTTAATACCCGTGTTATATGCAGTTGCATACACTACTTTATCTTCACTAATGCAATTAATCAAACAACAATAGTTTATTTATATTAAATTCACGCGTACGTGTATTGTCACAGTGATTTTGTCACCATTAAAATCTAACCAATGAGAACGCAGCTGCGTTTTTTTTTTGTTTTGTTGCTGCGTTTTATTGATGTTATAATGAGATATCACGATATCGATGTGGATATTATACCATCATGTGAAATTGCTTAAATTGAGTGTTTTGTTGTCTGCGCTATAACAGTAGTAATTATAAGTCAAGTATTGGAAACATAAGTAGAATGTTACAACATTAGTGTAGATAATAGTTATTTGTTATACGAGAGTGCAAAGTTGCTTTTTAACCGCGTGCTCAATTTTAATGACCGAGCAAGCGAAGGATTTTAAAATTGAATCACGAGCGCAGCGAGTGATTCAAAATTAGAATCCTGAGCGTTAGCGAGGGAATCAAAAGAGCACGAGGTGAAAAATTTTTGCACTCGAGTGCAACACGTAACCTTTCATTCCACCTCAGCGAGGAAATGACTAAATGCAAAACGCGTGATTGTTGAGGGAGAAAGCTCATTTGCGCATTATTAACAGTTTCAGTCAATTCTGTTGGCGTCAAACAAACTTCCTCGTCGCTAGAATCACTCATTTTAGTTCTTTCACTGGTTTTCAAGTTTCTTGTTTTTAATATAAGGTTTAACAATGACGTGAAAATATGCCGCGTAATGAACCGCGTACAAAGCAAATTGAAAAAAAGAACACCAAGAAGGTTCCAAGTCTGAGTTTTTAACAAATTTAAAAAAAGTTGTATGATATATTCGGCACCATAGAGGTAGCAGTAAATAGGTTTAATGATTTTTTTAATTCAAAATCTTGTAACACACGATGTTCTAAATTCAATTTACTTTATCCTCTAGAGAATAAAAACGGCTTTTGCACTCAGATATTGAAGAGCAAAAATACTCTTTCCGAGATGGTGGGATGAAAAATACATTACACTACTTGTAACCAAACATAAACGCAGAAAACACTTAGCATTGCAACTAAAATTACCAAATATTATCTATACTAATATTATAAAGCTAAAGAGTTTGTTTGTTTGAACGCGCTAATCTCCGGAACTACTGGTGCGAATTGACAAAATCTTTTTGTGTTGAATAGACCATTTATCGAGGAAGGCTTTAGGCTATATAACATCACGCTGCAACTAATAGAAGCGAAGAAACAATGGAAAATGTAAAAAAACGGGGAAAATTATTCATCTTTGAGGGCTTCCGTTGCGTGGTCTGCGAAAACGGTTCAAGCCGTCGGTAACAGCTATAATTTATAAAGCTGAAGAGGTTGTCTGCAAAAATAAAATATGATGCCCTGCGGACGAAGTCGCTGGCACAGCTACTTTAGAATATGTGTACAAAATGTTGTGCACTCCCTGTAAGCTGTTGGCACAATATTTGTGCAAGTATTGTCCACGTAATTGGCCCCACTTCATATTGACATGAGATCATTACGGATTCAATATCTATAACCGTGTAATTAGTAGATATTTGGCAGATCATACATTAGGGCTTCATTAACTTTTCACCTTTTTGTCAAATCCGTACCGTGTTGATTGTAAAAAGAATGTCAATTTATTAAACACTTTCTTCTTCTTTCTAGTTTATGCCTCAAGCATCTACATGTAGGTTTTTAGTACAAACCGAGACACACATGGTTTTCTTATTCGTAATTTTAGTTTTCATTCTGTAAATTTTACATTCATTTTACTGTAATATTATTGAGGAGAATAATTACTTCTTATTTATGTACTTAAATGAAATATTGAAAAGCTTCTACTTCCTAGCGGAGACAGAAGAAAATACACCCTGTATCCATTCAATTATGTATCTATCCTAATAGATGGTCATCAATTTCGACCCAACCCTCATCCAATATTGTTTTACGAGTTAAACAGCTCGTGTGTCGCATGAGGCGCGTGCGCTGATAATTAGGTAAAACTGGGATGGGTCTTGTGACCCGAGTTGACATATTGACTGGACAAGTCAAACTGATAACTTAGTTTATTAGAAATCGGCTAAAGGGGTATGTTTATGTCTGCATACGCGTTTCTTGACTTGTTATAAAAGACGCAGTTCTGTGTCCCTGAAAATGTAAACAAGCACTTTTATGAATTCAAGTCAAGAGAGCACAAAATCTAGCCGAGTAGTCGTTCCTTGAGAGAGACCAATAAACAAAAGTAGATGAAACAGGCACATGATGATGATTCATGAAATAATCTATATACCATCCTAATAAGACCCATAATTTCCAAGCAATCCTCATCCAATATTGTTTTACGAATGAAATGTCTGGTCGCCTGCCTAATCAAATCTGGGATGAAACTTGTGATACGAATTGACGTTATTTAAAACGGTTAAAGACTTTTCTATGGTTGTCATAAATGACACTTTGTCCCAAAAGATATAACCACCTTTAAGAATTCAATAAATAATGAAGAATATCACAAAATTAACGTTACTCAGCCAAATTTTGTGATATTCTTCGAGACGTCCACTTCTGGGCATAAGTCCGAGACTTATGCCCAGAAGTGGACGAAACAGGTTAATTATGATGATTCATCCAATAATCAATATATTATATATTACTATTCTGCTTGATACTCATCAATTTTCAACCAATCCTCGTCCAATATTGCTTTACGAGTTAAATAGATCGCGTGACGCCATGATGCGTGTGCGCGAGCGCTGCCTAATTAAACTGGGATGGCTAGTTGGGGGATGTAGGGACAGGGAGAGTTTGATGTATGCATAGTAAATAAATAGGTATATCAACGCTATCATATGCTATATTTGTTTATTCTGATATACCGCGTGACGTCACAATGGCCTTGACGTCACAATCCTCTGTAACAAATCTTTACATGTCTTGTAGGCGGAATGTGGTGCACTTTTTAAATTTCGTTTTATATTTAAGATCTTTGTATTATGATAATATAATCGATAAATGAATAATGAATTATGAAATGTTTTAGAAGCTAGATAGGTCGAAGCTTATAATTTTTATGTTTTGGAGTTTTTTACATGTATAAAAACGTCACTAAGCAAAATATTGAATGAAACTAGCCACCGATGTTATATTTGGATATTGTTATAAGCAAGTTAGTTACACGAAAAAGAAAAAAATGTATTTTTTATTTTTACAAAGATAGGTAGGACACATTTGAGTTTTTAGGTAATAATTTAATTTGCAGTATATTGTTAACTTGTTACAGTCAAATTATCAAATATTTAAGTACTAACTTATTATAAGTACTACAGTCTTGCAATAAGTTTACTTTTCCTACCCAACCATGCCTCACACTTTCAAAACAAACACTAAACTCGTCACCAGCCTAAAATCAATAAGGCTCCATCAGCCCTTATAAAGGCGTGTTCACATTAGTGTCGCCTCATTGCTCGTGTGGACAGTGCCTTATGGGGTTCAACTCAAACTTCAATGGGAAATAAATTACTACTAGCATTATGTTTGCTTTTTGGTTCGATATACTTCATCGACTTTGAGGGGTTGGTATGTAGCACCTTTTGTATTTGTACTAGAAACCAGAGAAATATTACTTTAGCAATTACGGAACTTGTCTAGTTTAATAGTCAGTTAAATTTCAGTTATACTGTGTTATATCTTTGACCACAGTGGCGCTTGACAGTTGACACAGTATTGGAGTCGTTAAGCCATATCTGAGGCTCTCAGGGTTGTTTGATAAACTCTCGGCTCTCTGGTCAGGCTGTCACTCTGATTCGATAAGGAGAAGAAATGTCGCTTCAAATTGATCTGTTATCAAATATCTGACAATCGAGATTAAAAAGGATTGAAAACTCTTTTGTCATAGTCGGTTAAAACTACGTATATTATAATTAAAGAAGGTACCTACTAGTGAAGATACTACATATTCAAATAGTATAATAAGTAAAGTAAAGCAAGGTGCACTCTCCCCCACGTAACGAAACAAAACCTCACAATCGCGTCTAGAATCCAATACATTCCAAATGCAAATTCAAAAACGATTCCAAATTCAAAAAAACACAACGGAATTCTTCACCCTGTATTAGTTCTAAGTAATTAACTTCTTATCGGCGCGTGCGCATGTAAAAATACGACCCCTAAAATACACCCTAGTATTCAAATTAACAAAACATCATTGTGTTGGATGTACTGTTACAATTATTCTGTAAAAAAGGTGACTTTTATAACAGCTCCCTCATGCCATTCTCACCTCTATTTAACAAGAAACAAGGTCGATAATCTCATGAATATGTGTTAGATAAATTCGTTGTAAATGTGTGGTAAGTGAGTGAGTGTAAAAACGCCGGCACGCGCCCCCTGTCCTGCGCTGTACGCGCGACTTGCTCCGGGGGATCTGCCCCAACATCGGGGGCGAATAGGGACTATCACAAACTATCGACAACCCCCTACGGTTGTCGATAGTTTGTGATAGTGAAAGTGAAAGTTAATGCTGACGATATTCAATAAAAGAAAAGATTCCAATCCGACATACTTAACGTTATCTTACTTACTTACTAACGTGGCGCTGCGACCCAAAGTGGATCCTGACCTCCGATACAAAGAGACGCCACTCCTCTCGGTTCTGCGCCATTTCCTGCCACTCGGTGGCATGAAGTTGTTGCAGATCTTCCTCTATCTGGTCCTTCCAGCGGTACTTGGGACATCCGACTGGCCGACATTATTAATTTATTATTTATCATAAATGTAATGTGCATGACATGATTAATTTACTTCGAGGATGATGTTTCCATAGTTATAGAAGATTGGTGCAAATGATCGCAGTTTTATCAGAATTTTATAAAGAACACCATAAGTACAGTTTTAACTGTCCAAAAAGTAAATAAAGTTTTGTAACAAAACTATGGCAATAAATAAACGAGTGTATACGTTCAACCGTATTACGTAAGTACTTTTTTATTTTATCGCCGTTACCTCTCTTTGATTTCAGTTTGAACTTTAATGTTTCTATTTAGAGTTCCACCTTGTAAACAAACAGAACGACCATTTTGAAGAAATCTGCTCACCACAACCAACATTCTATCGACAATTTTTTCTATTGACATCGATAAATTCTCATCCCTATGACTCCTCAAGCAAGCAGGTGTATGTTCCGGCGCACGCGCCGCTTATCGCCGACACCTGGGCTCGCTCCTTGATCTCAGATTAACTCCTTATCTACACTGACCTCTTGCTTAGGATTCATTGCAGTCTATTGTTTAGTTTTAGCATAGGTTTTAAATAAGAAATACACTTTATTGAAATAATAAAAGCTACAACCATTTGAAAAGAAAGGTAGAAATGTAAAAGCAGGAGTAAGTTGTGTTATTATTACAAACTATCTTTTGGTCCGCGGCTTTGCACGCGTTATTAGGTATCCATACAAGCCTTCATCTTGAATCACTAACTATCAAAACTACTGCAACAAAATCCGTTGTGTAGTTTTAAAGTACTAACTAAAGTTGTAAAGAACATTAACATACATACAGACATAGGGTTTTTAAATACGTATGTATATCTCAAATTGGAGACTATTCTCTAAGTGCTAGTAAGTTATGCATGCTATCGAATACCTCATTTAGAATCATCCATATCAGTTGAACAACGACACAGATCAAACTTATGTCAAACCTACTTCTTATCAATGACAGAGAAGAACACATCTTTCGAAGGTTTTTTTTTGTATCTAGCACAGAAATAGATTAATATGAGACAATCAAATTCTATAGAAAATATAAAGATATATGTGAAGATTTTACCAAAGTTCACCTGTTATCCAGAGAACGAGTTAAAACGTATACTGGTTAAGTGAAATCGGTAACTTACAGTTCTTGGACCAGTTGAATGGCAGCCAGTTGTCAAACAGACAATAGCATTCATAATGCGCGTTCATATTAATGGTTGAAACGCACTGAAACTGCAGTAGCGGCCTACACTGAAAAAAAAAACCGGCCAAGTGCGAGTCGGACTCGCGCACGAAGGGTTCCGTACTATCCCTAGTTTTACCCTTTGGGTACGGAACCCTAAAAACACTCCAACCTCAAGGCTTTTTTTCAACTCTCTTGTGAAGTAACACAAACTACTCTTAAGAAGAAGACTATATGGTGGCTGCAATAATAAAGGTTTTTTTTAAATAGTAATGCATGTTGCAAAAAAAACCTTTCTATCCAACAGATAAGCTACTAACTACGAGTAACTAGCTGGAGTTTTTTGGGCTTTGCTGTGCATGATATGTTTTCACTAATCGATAGACTATTAAATAGGCTTCATATTAAAATTATAAAGCCCCTGTTATGCAGTACAGAAGAGGTTTTACTTATATTTGTACATGCGTGAATTTAGTCTAAATATAACCCTAACATTGCGCTTAAATTATGTAAAAAAAATGTAACATCATAGTTCGTTACATAATTTTTACAAAAACAGATGTATTTTTTTTATATTACACCATTCAATCCCTTTAGTGAGTTTAGACCTCTACTCTTTAATACGCATTATTGAGTTCATATACGAGTAATAACCGCTTTTAACCCCTTTTAGTCCAACTTTAGCTCTAAAATGCGGCTTCTTAGCCACTAAATCGGGTTTTACTAATTGATTGTGTCTGAATGAAAGTTTTGTATTGTTAAGTGCAATTTTTGGCGAATTGGCTCCCATTCTTGTTACGCAAGCTTGAATGGGCATTCACGGTAATGAATCTAGAACCGGCTTGTACTTAACCGCAACGATTTTACAGAAAGTTTACGTATTAAATATTCTCGTGCGGTGCAGATCCGTGAAACTTAAAGCCGCGTAAACAATTCACCAATGAACAAGTATAATTCATTCGGTTTTTTATTCACTGAATCTTTTTCAGGTGATTTGTAGATGTCAGAGTCGACTGATACTATAAAAAAATTTGATAGTGAGTTATGGATGAACCGATTCAAATGAAATTGAATGCCAACTTTTCTCAGATTATCGTGAGTAAAACCGCGGTCCCGCAAATGTTAAAGAAAAGTTAAAAAATTGTATTTAAGTTCAATATAATATATGCTTTACTTAGGTAAAAATAGCGGTAAAAGAAGAAACCAATAGGAAATCGTATTTTTTTATTTCTTCAGACATAGAAATCGAAGCTAAAGTAGCAAATTGTTAGCTAATGGAATTAAATTACAGACATTAGAGTCACGGAAGAAAGTTGAGCTGACTGAACAGATTTATACGAGCTTGTTAGGAATATAAGGAGATAGACAGATTGGCTAATAGAAATTAACAATAAATTCAAGAAATAAACCAGTAAAAATGAATGATTTAATTAGATTGAAAGAAACAGTTATGAACTGTCTCGCTGAAAGTAACGACAAGTTTGTTAAAAGAACACTAGAAGAAGAGTAAACCGGTTTCTTCTAGGCAAGCGTGCTAGATCGTAGAATATAACGTTGCTCATTTAAAAAAAAGAATCATATAGGTATAATGACATGAAAATAGAACTGATTTTTATACGGTTTTATATCTATTCTAACCCAAATTCAACTGTGCTAGTTTTATCTATGTAATACTGAATGAATGCTATAAGTTTGTACTTCTCTGGATAGCTATCAAAAACAAATCATACAGCCACAAAAAAATAAAAAATAAACAATAAAGTGGAAAGGAAAATAAATCTACTTACTTTACATTTCCTCTGAATGTATTTACCTTCCAGCGACGGGTTCGATCCTCGTAAAGAAAGACCACCCAAATCTGCTAAATTAAATCATAATGGACATCAAAAGCTAAATTAATGATATTAAGATAATTTTGTAACAATACAGGGAGCCGCGCGTGCTTGCTGCTTGTATAGGCGAGGAGGCAGGGCACACTTTACGAAAGGAGCTTTAAATTCAGTTGTAATAACCGGCTAGCACTTACGTCAATAATTATGTTGAAAATTAGCTCGACAAGTTTCGGAAACTGTTATTAAACTAAATTTAATCATGCCTTACGGTAACTATAATACAGTGAGGAGCTATAAATGACTATACATACCTACTTAATCAGATTATTTTTCTACTTTAGAGATAAAGATAAAATATTTATTGTAAACAAATAATATGTTACATCTTACAATTAGCACTGCCTCGTTCATTAGTACAAAACTGTGTCGTAGAGTGGCTGGTTCTTCCGGGGGTTCTTGTTTACAATTTAAAATAATGCAGTATGTTTAAAAAAACACTTTGCTTAGCGATTACGTATTTAAATATTTAGAGGGATGATTACGTATATTCTGAAGGTCTACATTACTTTTTTTATTTAACAAGTAGCGCCCGCTATATTCTATTGATCCAAGATAAAATGTTGCCATTGTGTAAATCCACGTTTTTTTTCTACGCCTATACCAAATTTACCCAAATCAATTCAGACGATTGGGCGCAAATGCGTAACAAATAAACATACAGAAATATTTCTTTTAAAACATCAATCATATTAACGGTATATTAATATACCTACTACAGAAGTAACTCTGTCTACCACTCCGTTGTCTCTCTGCCTATAAATTCGTGATACAACTCAAACTCGGTATCAAATTAGCCAAATGTTCGATCGAAACGATCTGACCGACCGACCGATCATGCCAAACTGACCGATTTCAGCCTGATCGATCCAGTAGCTAATAAATGCTAACTAGCAGGATATTAGATAATTCTGAAATTACTTGTAAATGTTCTCGATTGAGTCATTATTTCATTATGTTTAGGATGGAAAACAAACAAAAGGTAATTATCTATCATAATATTATTCTACTCTGTTGAAGCACAACACATTGTCAGAAGTCGTCGTTCTGAGATACATATAATTTTGAAGTCAATAGTGTGTAGTTAGCTAAAAGATCATTATTTCCCAAGATTATAAAAAACTTATTTCAAAGTACATTATAAGGACTATCAAGTTGGTAATCTAGTAGTACAGAAGATTATCATAAATAACTGCAGAGGGGGTACGGAAATTACAAAAATAATCTGACAACTTCCTCCTACTTTTAAAGTCGGTTAAAAACTGCTTGCTCCTTCAATACGGCAATGATTATAATCAGATTAAAGCCTACTTCGCAGCCACCTGTAAACGTGTGACCAATCCAAGGAGGATTTATTGAACCGCAATGAGGTCCCATAACTCTTGAGAACAAGCCAGTGATGGGATGTGGGAGAGACGTATCGATATCGATGGTCTTTCGAATACTACCATATTTTTGTGCTCTACTTACTCGAGCGTACTCAGTATCTGTACTCTATTACGTACACTAATCAAACGATGAACTTGAATATCTACTCATGTACTTCATTAAAATTAAGATTTAGGCGTATTTTGTAAATTAATACCTCGTTTGTGTGGCTTTATGCAAAAGAATGGAGAATGATGAAATATTGTAATTATTGATTTTTTAACTCCATACCAGATAGGTAATACTAATTACACGAATTGTAATTTGCATTATCATAAATTGTAATCTGTATAGTTACAGTACGGTACTGTTACGATATATCTGCCCAAGAGAACTTCCCTAACGAATAAATTCCGCGGGGAGTCACGACCCTCGGTCATGAGGAAATACGACTCACTGAGAGATATAGTTGTTGTAAATTTTTGATGAATCATTGTGAAAAATAGATGCACATTAACACATTATTTTCATAAATATTTTGTTTAATAGTCACTCAGTTTATCGATACTTCTCCGTTCCCACAGCCCCTCCCTAGCAGATAATCTGGAGGAAACTTGCGCGGTTTATTTGGAGAAGCGCCGCCAGCCCCGGAAGCTACCTGATGGATGGGCGGGAGCTTCGAAAGCAACTTCCGGGTGGAAAGCTCAGTCGGTCAGTGCGCTAGTCATGTGAAGCTTTATGTTTTTTTAAATATTAAGTAATTATGATAAATTGTGATGGGTTGGTTGGTCAGAAAATTAAATACGAGCTTTTTCCGCTCTTTAATCTGACTGCTACGAGAAAAGTATGAACAATTATTACATAAAATGCCATTTACATATCAAGTATTTACATTTCTAAAATTCAAATATTTTTTCTAAAAGAGCTACAATCGCTCACAAATTCCTCGGTCTCTTAATAAAACCCATTTTTTCTCACTTTAATTGCATTTAATTTGTCATCCGTATCGGAATTCGTTTATAATCGATAAAAATTATGCTAATATTTTTTTACAAGCCATCATAAATTTAAGTAGGTGATTATTTATCTAAATCGCTACCTATTACAATATTATTAGCTTTTAAGAAGCCTCCGTCACAGTGGGATATCTTTCAACTCTTTTTCTCAAGGGTTTGATAATATATTTTTTGTGAAAAAGGCTTTGATGGATAATCAATTATAGCTACCTATAGATAATAATAACTGATATGAGCTCACATGGAGAAATATGCAACAAATGTAAACAGAACATTTACTTATTTACTCAATTTATATATAAAAAACTAAAAAAGACAACTGTTTTGTGTTACGCCTATTATATATTTTTTTATCGAACCACCGTGAGAAATACCACAGATCAGATAAAACCACAATGTTTGAAAACAAAAGTGCAAAATTGAATAAATTATGGAAACAAAAGTTGTGATAATGATCGCATTTCAAAAGAAAAGCTATTTTTTGGCGATATTTTGTTAAATTTACGACCTCACCCGGGTATCGGGCGAGACCCTCACCCGGGTATCGGGCGAGACCCTCACCCGGGTATCGGGCGAGACGTCCAAACGAATATCCATGATGATTTATTAAGATATTACGCTAAAAAATAGAAACCCATGCTTTTAACCAACACCATTCTATCGATCGGTACGGTAGGTATATTTGTAAACGTAGCCAATTTGTTGCTGCCTTAAAAGTTACATACTAAAATAAAATGTTTAAAGTAGGTATATTAGACTCGGTAGACATACGTTATAATGATATGATATGTTTCCATATATCTAAGGTATAATACAAGTTCCTCTCAAATTCCCAGCGATATTAAGATCTCCTCGGAGCGCCAAAGCTAGCCGCATTATTTCCACATAAATCAAATTCCTTTTTTGCCGCATTTCATCGGGACAAATATAAAAATGTCAACCGTCCCCGCAGAATAAAGGATGTCCATATTTAAAAAGCCGTTTGATTCATTTCGAATAAAATATCTTTCGGTTTTCAAATTCGGAATAAATTTTGTGTCACCTGCGCGGGCGCAACCGGAAGGAGTGCGCATGTATTGTCGTCTCTGTCTCTCGTATTGTCTCATCTCGCTTTATCGTTTTTATATTTTTATTGCTTGTTTTATGTTCGATTCTCGAAGAAGATTTGTATCGAGATAACTTTTACGCTTTATTTAAATGCGATAAATAACTCAGAGTAGCTTTAGTAGATATTCATAGATAGGGTCCGTGGCAATTTGTACTGAAACGGTGGTGACAGGTGAAATGTAGGAGCGGAAAAAATCCTTGTCATAGCGTGTCCAATATAAGTAGGTACATATATTATACTAAGTACACGTAGCAGAGAAAACTATTATATCACTCGTATTTAGAGAAACGTATCTATCTAATTATTATTATATTATTTATATATTATTTGTCAAAATAGCGCAGCGGTATTTTATGGGCCTATCAGTAATACAATTAATGTAAATCGAGACTGTGATAACGCATTGTATAGTATTTAAATGTTGTATAACAAGGCTTGGAAAAAAAACTTACAGAAACCCTCAAAATTAAATGCCAATGACTTTCTCCACAATAATAATTAAGAGGTCTAAATCTTATCCCAATTAAGTATTAGCATTAGTATAAAAAAAAACCTTTTGTTTTTAGTGTTTCATATATTAGCAAAAAGCAGCCTTCTTTTTAATTTCATTCCTATTGATGGGTTTAACCCCGCCTTTTCCTTTTTGGGGATTAATTCTTAATAATGTTATCATTTTTCATTCTTGCTACCGAATGGGAGGTGGTTTGATGTCATTATTTACCTTTTTTAAATGGTTCTTTATACTTAGTTCTAAAATAAATGCTACAAAATACAAAAAAACTACATCTCTCATTTTTTTAGATATTAACTTGTAATATTTGAGTAAGTATATTCAATATTGAAATTACTAATTGAAAGGATAAATTTGTTCAGGTTTTGTTTTAGAAAATGCTTGAGGTTTTATTATGTGTATATTCTAGTGTTTTTGTAATTGACTGATATGTTTTCTGTGCCATTAAGAAAACCCCATAGAAATCTTTTTTAATTATTACCTTCCATGTACTGGCATCGATAAGTTACAGTTTTATTATATGTATCGATACGTATCTAGACATACTTACATTTTAAAACAGAATCCACAAATCGCAAGTAAATCTTCGAGTCTGTAATCGTGTATCTAATTGGTAATTTCACTTGCTGTAAGTTTAGCCGACAGCATAATTGTAACACTTCCGTCTGTCCGTCTGTCCGTCTGTATGTCTGTACTAACCTTATTTAACTCATTAAACTTTCGATTTAAGATTCTGTTTGTATCTTTTTTCGCAAGATTAACTTAAATTGTCGACCTTCAAATTGTAATTGTCGGTTAAATCGATGTTCAATTATTTGAATTACTTACGTGCTTTCATTCACGTTGTTTCTAAATTGGTTAATTATTTGGTTTGAAATTGAAATACCCTGCTTATTATCTTAAGCTAATAAATTAATTAATAATATAAGTAAATAAAAAAGAACCTCTTTATCTTACTTGTTCATACATTTGAGTAAACTCTGTCTAAAGAAAGATGACCAACAGTTTAAATGAGAATCGGTTCATAATTTGTAGCTCCGCTGTACAATTAAAACCTGAAAAAAAAACAGACATCTAAAACAGTATTGTAACTAACATATGATAAGAAAACAATTGTCATAAATTATTTAAATTAAGATATCACTAAATAATAATTTATTTCTAGACGAAACACCTATGCCAAAGGATTTTTCGCTATTAAACGATTAAAACCCTAAACAAAGTCCTACTCATATCTTTTCTTTGCCATTTCTTTGTAATGACATATTTTTATGCATTATTTATTATATCTCTTTTCTAAAGACTTCTTTTAAGGTTGCCTAAAATTGATTGCTGTTAGAGATAAGTGTGTCCAATATACACAAAATATGTACATAAAATACATAACATATATTATGTGAGTTACGTTATTTCTGCATTTGTGTCTTTTAAGTTGTCTGATGGACACATAAAGTGTACATCAGACATATGTAAATACACAGAAATACATACGGCTAATTTAGCCGTATTGTATTTTATCCCGCTTAGTATAAAAAAGGAAAGCCTTCTACATCCTATCTATCTACATACTCTATGTATATTCGACAATTGAACGGTGCGCTATGGCTGTGATTGGCCCGCGGTGGACCAATGAGGAGGCCGCGAGTCATAGACACTACGCATGCGCGAGTAATGTCAAAGTAACAAGGATTTATTCAGTGAGGCAGGGCAGGGTTTTGTAGATTAGAGATCCTTCTGTCTCTATTAATAAAATGATTTTATGGATAAAATAAATTGTATGTTATTTGCAAAGTAGGGCCATTACGACACCTAATATATTTAAAGACAGAGAAGGGTAATCTTCAAAATATAAGAAAGTATGTCCATCCAGTAAGCTAAAAATTAAAATATCAATGCCACCTTGTTAACTTAACAATGTGATCGTAAGTTGATGCAACTTTATTATTTTTTGAAATTTCTCACGAAAACCCCTTCGTCATCGCGAATATTATAAAAAATACAACACCGGTGTATCACATATCCCTTATTAATATTTGACACCCCTAATAATATCTTATCAAACTTCCAATGAGTTCGCGAAGAATCGCGTATGACTCGGCGATATTTCACCGACCTGTCAGAACTGTCAGATTTGACAGCTGGAATTAAGACGCGCGGTGCTGTCAAAAATATACAGAACCCTTGATTAAATATACACGTTACGTGTTTTAATAATATACCGGAAGATGGAACTTGTCATTAAGAGAAGGTTAAAAAGGTGTAAATGGCGTTTTGGGATTTTTTAAGAGTTTTATAAAATAGATAATTTTTGTATAATTACATCCCCCCTAAAAATAAAGAAAGACGTTTTAAACTTATCCAACATTCTTGTCTTATTAAAATATTCATGGTATTCCTTCTCAAAACTGCTCTTCAAAGTTACCTGCGTGTGTACATATATCCAGGTAAACTATTCATTCAATCATTCATATTATATATATTCATGCAATAGGCTATTATATCTCATACCAATTTCATCCATATCAGTTAAGCCGTTTGAAGGAGGCTAAACTCATAAACTTTCAAGTCATTGTCATATGAAAAAAAAAAACAAATATCGCCCTATTTATGTTAAACCATTGATACCGGACATCGTTGATTTTTGCATCAACTGATCGGACCTTCCTTTAACAATTCACTTGTTTACCAATACATTCTAAAACACACCTTATCTTCTTACAATAGAGTTTTAATTTACCTGGCAATAATGCTAAAACTTCCTGAGCCTCCGTTACAGAATTTTCACCCATATATTTTAGAAGTTAAAGTCTAGATTAGCTTGGCAAGTGAAAGCTAGGGTTTAGTATAGGTGTACATCTGCCATACATTAGCATGTCTGACGGATTGTCCTGCCACGGAGCGCGGTGGCGGTAGATCGCTGATATGATGGCCTACTGGAGGCACTGGGGTTAGAGGTAAGGGAGGAAAATAAAAAAAAAGATTATTGACTAAATAAAAAAAAGCAAGAACTTTTTTAATAATGTAGAATATTCTTTACACGAGGTTGTATTTTCCTTATTGCAAGCGATTTATTTTAATCTTCTTTATCCAATTGCTGGTTTTGTTTTTTGTTTTTCAAATTCTGAGTAAGAAGCTTTGAAAGCGATTTTGTTTAATTTTTAATGTAGTTACTTCCTACTTATTTTTGGCTTCGAAATTAACACACAAATACAATTTTTTATTCGTTATCTATCTAACACGAACATTTCAGCAATGTGTTTGTATAGTGTACTTTGTAATTCAAATACCTATAACACAAACGGTTTCCAAAGTAAACATTTACATAAATGAATTAAATTTGTAAGTGCGTAAAATACTTGTTTCTTTTTGTTGCACTTAAAACCTGGTGCAGATGAGGTCCTAATGCCTCAGTTAATATTAAAAATGTGGGAAATAATCACCATAAGTCATCAACTCATAAAACGTACATACTATTTGGTAACAGCTTTTTTGTTCATAGGAATATCAATGGTCCCTGTTTTGTATAAACTTACTAGGATTTGTAGTGTTCAGTGTTTTCATGCCTTCATGACAAATAAGGCTTACCTATGACAGTATTATATGCCAATGATATGTTTTGATATGTATAAACGATCTGCAAAGCGAGAGTGAATCGGTTTTTATTGGATAAGCACGCTCCATCTTAGGCCATAGCTTTTGCTTACCATCAGGCAAACTATGGCCAAGTGCAAACACGTATTAGATACAAAAAAAAATTATAAACGCAATTAAATGCAATTGGTGTTTAATATTTTGAATAAGTATTAGAAAGATTTATCTCCCATTACTGGACCAGAATAATGAAGTTTTTTTTTTATACGAATGAAGTTAACCATTGTCCTAAAGTTCCCGAAAGGCATGATTAAATGTCGAGCAAATTTTTCGGCATAATTTGGACATAAGAGATAGCTGGTGTAATTCCTAAATTAAATAAGTTCACATGACATTCAACAGCCAAAAACTTAAGTAAAGGGATAACGCATAAATGTAAAAACATACATTTTTATTTGAAACAGGTTTTTTATTTACTAAACCATTCTAAAATCTATATCTAACATAAATAGTTTTACTATCTAATAGCTTATAACAAATATACAATTATTTTATACAATTTTATAATCTAAGTTCTACATAGTCTTACTAAGTTGGAATGTTTAGGTTTTTAATACTTTCGTAGGCAAGATGTTGTAACTTAAAAACTAAATCGGCAGGACGGAGTATACTGGCAAGATTAACTTAACAACTAAAATTACAAAGAAAATTAATATTGCGCTCTTAACAAAAGAAAACTTTGTACATGTTATATTTTTCTATCAGTTTCAGCAGAATTATTTTTCAGTTAAAAATCACAATATGAACAAGATTATGGAGTTTAAATTATAAATACAAGTTTAACTGTTATACTGTGAAGCAAAATTCTACTACAATAAAAGTACAACTACAAAAAATAAGCGTAAACCTTTCAACGTAACCTTATACGTTAAGTAACTTAAAACTTTGTCACTCGCACAATAAGTTTTAAAGGCTAAATTAAAAATTACGAAGGTAACGAGTATTGAACGGTACTTCAATAAATATCCCTGTAACGCACTAATTTCAACAACAATTTGGCAATATTGGTGGTAATACACGGTTTAAAACAGCACAAGCGATGTACAATTCACTATTTTCACAAGAAACTTACTGCAGAAGTTCGTACAGAGCTGCGATGTAAGTTTGCGCCATTTGAAGAGTTTCATACTTGGAGAGTTGTCGGTCAGCTCCAAGAGAGGGCAGATGACCTCGAAGTCTGTCGAATGCTTTATTCAAGTTCTGCATCCTTCGTCGCTCCCGAGCGTTTGCAGCTAATCTTCGTCTTCTCAGGACAGTAGCGCTGGTTGCTCTGCCTCGCCGCTTGCCAGACTCAAGGTCTGCATCTTCAGCACTGTCTTCCAAGATCATATCATGATCTACTCCTCGATAAGCGATGTGTGTGGAGTCCTGGACGCTGCCATCGATGGACGGGGTCGGTTCCAGGCTGGAGCGGCCAGAGTCAGGCGAGCGTGGCCACGCCAGGTAGCACTCTTCAGTGGAGTATTCCAGCATCACGTCAGAAGGGAACATGTCCTTCTCGGCGTAGAGCAGTCGGTGTCCGTACGTGTCGGTCATTTCGCGGTAACAGTCGAACAGGTGCGTCTGTCGGGGCGTCCTACAGGGATCTGTGAGCCCGCGTACCTGGCCCTCGTATATATAGGTTCCCGGGCGAGGGTAATTTAAGGCCAATCATCATTAATTACTTGCTCCCCCGGGCTTGTGCCGATATGTTGCGTTTGACTTGGCGACCCTTTACAGGCGTGGATACTATTGTAGTGTATTTAACCTTGGCGGTTAGGCGGTTATAGAGTGTAGTAGACTTTGTTGGGTTTTTCAATAGGTCACAAATGGTTTAATTCAATATGATAAGTAGGTTCATATATTTAAATGTCTTTGATAAATAAATAACAATTATTAACCTTAAAATTAATCTTGTATTGATAATATAACAAAAATATATTCCAGGCTTTGTAAGAATATTCAACAAGGGAAAACATACAAACAAACCATCTGGCATTCAGTAAATGCCTGTAAAATAGATAAACCATAAAACACCTCTTTCATGTGCTCAAGCAATTTTAAAGTTTTTTTCATATTTAGTACCTTAGGCATCGAATATCAGGACGATTCAGATGCGATACACAGATGCGGATCTATCATATGCATATGCATTTTTCATCTAGCAATCATCATTTTTTGTTTTTTTCCCCATTTTCCCATGACTGTAGCTACTCCAGTGAACCGTGCTGCAAGTGTAGAGTGGACAGCGGACACCGCGCCCCGGCTGGCCCGCGAGGGATGAAATTCAACACGGACTGGTAGGTGGCCGCCACTACACGCGAGCTCAGAGATATTGGATGTGGCAATTAGAGGTCTACACCTTTTTAATTATATTACAATTCTATTTTGTCCAATAACTGACCCAGACTTTTTTCGACGGAAATAATAGCGGAATGACAAAAAAACAGGCTTATGCTTTGTTGATTGGTTGAATGTTTTTACGACAATTACTTGAACTTCATCTTACAGGAAAATATGTTATCACATAAAAATGTTTTTTTTTGCAAGGCTTCAATTTTTTTATAGGGGTAAGAGCCCTATAAAAAGTTCAAGCATTGTATTAGTTTACTGTAATTTAACCAATAAAATAAAAATGTTGTTTTATGTGTTCAAATCGATAATTTTGACATAATTTTAAACCAGACCAAACAGCGATCAACTAACAAAATATGGACACATTGATCTAACTTCGTAGGTACCTACATACGTAAGGCGGTAGTCTGGTGGACTGATAGCATATCCATTAACTTAGTACCTGAATGTATTTAGCGGAGTCATCTTCCTCCCGCCGGTGGTCCAGTCAGTTTCCACCACCACGCTCCTGAAATCACAACTCTTTTTACACTTATAAGCAAATTATATTAAAGTTTTAAATTAGCTTGCTATTTGAACTACTTGCTCTGGTCTTCGAGAACTTGTTGTTATCTTGGATTTATCGATATTTAAGAGTAAATAACTTAAGTGCGCTAGATCCTTCACTATGCTATAACCGTTTAAAAATATTACGAAAACCTATTTTTACGTAAATCAAATAATAATCTCATAAGATGTAGTTACACGATAGGTATATATGTACATACATTAGGTTAGGTACAGAGGTTTTAGAGGTAGTGAAACGCAACACAAGGAAATAAAATGCAACATTTTTAATGTTCTTTATTTCAAGATAGGGTTAGATAAAAACAATCTAAGTCTGTAGTTAAATATACCTACATACTTTGATAAGCATATTTCCCACTAAACCCTTACCCCGTGGTATTGTTTCTACCACAGTTTCACGGCTCATTAGACCAGGTAACAAGGCTCGGATTTCGCACAAAAAAGGGTCCCACAGACCGCGTTCTGAGCTGCTTTACCGTTGTGACAGAAATGTAGTGTTCATAACCAATATAGAATGTATTTAAATTTGTGATATAAATAAAACAAAAAATAATGATAGTTCAATGAATTAAACTACTTACATTTTTTTTTTCGATTTTTTTTTAAGGTATGGAAAGCCTAAAGTTTGGTAGTCGGTTTATTAGTACCTCAGTATGTCATAACAGTGTATTTGATTAACTTTTAAATATTTTTTAAGCAACTACTAGACATCGACGTATGGTCTTGAATAAATAACTAAGCCTGCATTAGTTATTTATTCAACATGATACGTCGGTTTCTTTAAGTAAAAGACATCAACGCGCGCACATAACGTTATATACAGAAGTAATGATATAGAAAGTAACTCTGAGGTGGTCTAAGTTTTTCATTTTTTATAAAATTTAATCATACCAAGAAGTATGATTTCGATATTATTTTTTGTCTGATAGGCCGCTGCTGATGTTACTTTGTTTGCTCATAATAACTCATACGATTCCATTATCATAAAACGATAGTCATATATATTTAATTGCAACATTCTTTATAATTTTCACTTACAACAATTCAATACAATACAATAAAACAAACAAGACAGCAAATATTCGATTGCTTATCCAAAATTTTGTCGGATGTGAAAATACATGACGTATTAAAATACGACATTGTAACAATTTGCTTCCTTCTTGTATTAAGAATTAAAATTGTAGCTAAATATTCGAAACTCTCAAGTTTTCAGGAAACAAACAATCAACCTCGGTGGTCCTATCTTGTACAAATTAACATAATTTCACAAAATGCTAACATTATAAGTAAGACAATAAAATATAACTGGATGTTAAGAATATTTATAGAGGTCGATTGAGAGAACAAAGGGATTTTGATTGAGTGGTTTTGATTGACACACTTGTTTGTTTTTATTTATTATTATTAGCAATGAAAATAAATTATGATAGCTCTACAATATATCTTTATAACTTTTCTCCTCAGTTATCAGTTTTTATAAATCACTAATAATAAAATTAATAAAAAATATCTCAACGTAATTTAGAAATGTAATATATCAATAACATATAGGTTTTATTACAATTGCAACAAAAAGTAATATTATTCTTATATAAGGCTGTAAACAACCGAAAAACTTACTAAAACCTCTAATTTTTGCACGTGGTTCTGAAAACAGTATCATACCATAATTACGTCACATCGAATCACCCCAAAAACCTCCTCTATCCGCTCGGAAGCGAACCCGGAACGGATCTGTACGGTTATTCTATCAACTCAAACCATAGACTACAAAGATGTGGGACGAGATATTACTTAACTTGCTATTTTTTTTAGTGACATTGGACCAGCAGGCATTGGAAATAACACTCGCACAAGCGTCACTGTTATCGAAGGGGAAGAGTCACTACTGGAATGCACTAATCAACAGTCTAATTTTATAAATCATACGAGGTTTTTCAAATACACTGTGAGGTGATTGCATAATGGCATCATAATACCTAATTCTGTATTAATTATATAGTTTCACAAATACGGACAAATCTCTATAACTAAACATTCAGGATATTTATTTCTAGAAGATGTAAAAGTGGATGGTTTTATTTTTAAACTTAAATAATTACCACTAACTATTACGGGTATACAACTTGTGATGTCGTGGAAGTAGAGTAACGGGTCCAACCCTTAGCTGACATATCCGGTTACAAACTTACAATGCAACTCTTTTTTTTAAGTAGGTACATGTTTTTTAATTCCACTTTTTGTTTCCCTTTTTTCGTATTTTTGATACAGTTTTTCGTATTATTTACAAGGGCTTTTTGTTATTTTTTGTTTAAAATTTCACAGTCAACTAGATCTGTAACGGGATACGGATATGTGAAACTGTAGGAAATAGACAATACGGACGTTTTATTAATAGTATCAGGTATAGATTTTTACTAGCAACTATGAGGTTTTCACTTGTCCACAATTTTCCCGATGTAGTATTTAACTACCCAAGCCTGCATAATTTAAATTAAGAAAAATCTATGGAATGAACCTATATCTAAATTCAGCCAACTGAAACACTGTTCAAAGAAACTCATCTATTATATACTTCTAAAGCCAAACTTTGATCAACGTGGCTCGTTAAGTATAAAACGTTCTCGTAGTATAACTTTAGTTACTTGCTTACAAAGATGCGAAAAAAGTAATTTGAACCTAAAGTAGAATGTTCAACTTAAGAGTAGGTAACGGTCACCCACCACTCCGCTATCCGCAGCCATCGTCCACGGGTGCATGCTCACTCTAACTGTCTCCATCATCATTTTCCTTTCCATTACTGTGATTTTCTCATTTCTTTGGAATGTCATTGTATGCGCCACATCTAGAAAACTGATTCACCGTGAACATATCACTAAGTTGAAGAAAGTAGCCGCTAACTTAATTGAAGCTATTCGATAAATTCGAATAAATATTAAACTTTTTGACGTATGTATTCTAGTATACATTTATTTCGACGTATGTATTCTAGTATACATTTATTTCGACGTATGTATTCTAGTAACATACATTTATTTGTTTTGAGCCTAGTTCACATGATGTAAAAGTAAATTTACGTTCTACTAAATTAAGCATCCTATATCTAACTACTCATTTGTTAAAAAAATACAGCTCTTGTTAAAATTAGACACAAAACCTCCATGCTTCCTTTTTAATGAATTCATTTACAATATGAGTACCCTTTTGCCATTTTATCCTATGAATCCATGCTATCAAAACTATCATTTACAATATTGTCCCTAAAATAAGACACAGGAAATAGAGCAATCGGAAGCAGGCCGAATAGACCACCGACCAAGTAGCCGAATGACACAAACACCGTTTAAATATTTATAGACAGTTTAGCGAAATTACAGGGCGGTGGGAGAGCTGTTATATTTGACGCAGATAATGATGGTGTGCTACTTGGGAGGTAGATTAGGAACCTATTAAGGGTCAATAAGAAAACTTTTTTGACAAATGTAGTATTTTTTATATAATATTTCTTGAAACTCACAGTTGTTCTTGCATAAATTGTAATAGGCTTAGATATAAGCAGTTGATAACTTATTTCTACTTTGTTTATAGATTTTTGCAAACGTAAGCTACGTATATTTTGATCAGATGTCACACAGTATCGCTAACTTTCTGTGTCATAAACAATATCAGTGGCTGATTTGCCTATGATGTAGGTCGGTAAGTAGGAAGCACATTCATGTTGTTTTAATAATTTTACCAATTTCACAAAGACGTGATAACAGCAAATTGTTTTTACTATCAGTTATAGCATTTTTTATTCCGCAATGCTAGGCAAAGACCTGTAACAAAACTAACCATCCAACACTACTGTCTTAACTTACAAAGTTACGTGGAATTTTAACTCCAATTTGTAAGTATTATTCATACTTTCATTAAGAAACGTTCAATAGAAATAAAGGCTTCAAAGCTTGTTGGGAACAGGAGCTGACTTGACCGATATTTTGTGAATCACGTTGAAAGATTTTTAGGTCAAAGACGTGTATTCAATATCTTTAAAAGAAGCCTTTTTGCAAGGAGTATTGATGCAACTTTTTTCTGTATCGCTTTGCTTTTTAATGTTCTTTAAAACGTAGTGAATGTTCTTGCTGTGTAATTATTTGATTGTCTCGAGTACATATTGTTTCTATATGAATTAACATATAATAATTAACGATGTTTCAGGGGGCATATGTTTCATACATCTGTGGTTAAAAAAACTCGAAAAGTTTTAGTTTAATGCGATGTTTTTATTTGATTTTAAATACAATTTATTAAGTTGCATTTTTGAACTCGAATTTCCAGTAGGAACCAACAATAAAATGTTTTTTTTAACCTTTATTTTACTTATTTAAGATATCAGCATAAGTAAAATAGGGGAAGAGATAAAGACATAAAGTTGAATTGAAACCTGCCTGAAGTTAATAATTCTTCTTAAAATTCACTAATATTTCCATATCATTTGGGATATAGGTAAATAAGATAATTTGATTATTTAACCAACAGCTCCAGAAACCCACAGAAGTTAACCCGTACCCTGTAAGTTGAAGTGTGAATTATGCCCTCGGGCTAAAATCAACACTTTCCATTTCGGAAGCAAAAAACTTAATCATGGATTATTTTGTATTATTAAAATAATCGATAAATCAAACTGTTTGATTTTGATGTAGCGTGATGTAGAAAATAATGTTCTCTTTGTTTATTTTCATAAAATCATCTCTAACTTAATTGCTTCCAGTTAGTTTCCTAAGCACACTTCAAATTAAACTACAACTAGCAGTTTTTGGTATAAGCTGTGGTATAAGGAGTGAACAAAAACTGTAGTAAACCAGTTCTATTTCAATTAAATATTATACTTGATCTGCAATACAGCGCATCAAAAAAGCACTGATAAATAAATTAAATATGTATATATCTTTACTTACAATTTCCAAGGACTTTCTTACCATCTCCCGTCTCTGACCTTAGCACTACAAAAGGCACAAAAAGGTACAGTTGCCCTTGCCACAGGTACCAGCCAATAATAAATATTATTTATATCAATGAATAGGGGGCATCATTAAATATCCGAAAGATACTCACGCGATCTCTGGATAAAAGCTCTTTTGAGCGGTTTTGTATCAACTACCGCAAACCGGAGGATGTAGTGTAGAGGAACCTTGTCAAAATTATCAAAGTTGATACGTTTATTTTACATTTTTTATAGCGCATGAAACAAGTAACAAATCCTAGTTACGATTTGCTACAATTTTCCCTAGGTACGTCTAGCTAAATGTTGATAACTTGTAGCCTTCTCACAAACAGCTATTTAGATAACAAGACAGGGGTATTATTTTTATTCATTATGTACTTATACACTTTTGAAATTAATAGTATTATTGCATAAATAAGGGTTTCTTTAGGTAAGCGCTCTAAAGAAACACTGGCTCAGAAAAGCTCATGAAAAATATAAAATTAATGTTTTTTTTTTACTTTGCCAAGGAACTAAAGTGATATCCCGTTGAAGCTTTTTCAGAAAATACGGAAATCCTGGAGTGGCGGCGGCTTCTGATCTATATATCGACATATTGGTATGTAGCTACCTAATTAAAAACAAAAATATGCAAGGAGAAAGAGGATGAGCAAAAGCTGTACCTAACTTTTCTTTTAGAGTAAGAAACAATTTCATGAATCATACGGTAGGAAAGTTCTGATGAATTCAGAGAAAGCTTTGTAATTAATGTGTTTCTTTTCAAAGCTTTTTCGATTTATTTATAAATTTTAACATTTACTCAAAATTGTTAATCGATTATTTGTAGAAATAACAATATACAATTTTTCAGGCTACTAAATATGGTCAAGTCCAAAAACCAATTGGTAACAAAAAATATAATTGTCCTGTTCTTCAACCATTTAAACAATATTAAAATTATGCAAACTCTACAAGGCCGACCACACAAACCTCAAATTTAAATCACAACTAAGCACCTATAACTCAAGCCTACTAATCTAAGATAAGAACAAGGGAGAAAAAAGACAAACAAAAGAGACCGCAGAACTAATAAATGACAAATAGATGCGCAAACAAGAGGATTTGCAAGTCAGTGCGCAGGCGCCGGGACACCACAAGAGGAAAACAAAAAGAAAGAAAAAAAAGTGTCTTTGTCGCAAACCGCAAGAAGATCCAATAGAAAAGTTTGCGCTCATTCATTGCGTTAACTATAGAAATAAGCGTTATGACTTAGAAAATAAGTCTTATATTATATCATTGTGAACTTTTAGATGATAGAAATAAGGTTGCAAGAAGGTTTTTAAGCGCATGCTAAATTGGTCGATAATTATAACGCTTCATGAACAAATACTGATTTGTCATAGAGCGAAAAAAATGTAAATTAGGAAGGAACCGCAGTTATAATAACAAATATTGTTTTTAATAAGTTGCGTTGTGATCGATGACAGTTTTGGGATGTAATTGGTCTACTTTCGGCTTTGAAATTTACCTACCTGTAACTTATTCGGCGCTTTGTATTTTAATGTTGTTTGATCTAACAGCGCAATCTGTGTTTTCCTTTTGAAACAAGTTTTTTTTGTTGCATACAGATCTGTCTTATTTTTTTATGTATACGAATAAGAATTTTTTATACTAATATCTACTAACTAGATTATGAAATTATACAGATACATGGGTTTTACAAACTATAAGCACACCCAACAGAAACTCGGTAAACTTTGCAAGTAGACATTATTTTTTATTTAGATCGTATTAAAAACTTACAATATCGATGTTTGCCTCATACAAAGCAAAAATTTCCTAACAAGCTTTTTTCTGAATTATTTTGTTATTATTTATTTATAATTTCTTCTGTGGCTTCCCTTTGTTTTTTTTTTCTAATAATGTTGTGCACAATTTGGGCAAACAAGGTGATTACGGCTGATTACTGGGTGCAGGTTCGATTCCCGATTATAGACATTTTTGGTTAGAATTTGGCGGTTCCCAATCTGCCCCGTGTAAATATAATGAATGACGATAGCCACGGGTTTTGTTTTGTTTGTTTTTGGAGATTTGACCCGAGTTTTTATTCACATGGTTAAAATGTAGTTTAAAAAAAATAGGAATGTTAGCAATATTCATGCATCGTAATAATATATGTACTTATAATATATGTATCTTCCTACATACATAACACTTCTGATTTACATGACACGTAAGCTCTTACTTACGTAAAATGTACTAAGACCACTTGTACGAAATAATTAAAGTCACATTTTTATACAAACCTACAGAGCAACTTATGCTATTGCATTTTATGAGCATCATCAAATGAGACCGTATACGTCGTTACGTTACCTACTATAGTTATAGAAGCCCAATCAACTCCTAGTTTCCCATACTTATAATCATCAAAACATTTATAGCTTACCGAATTTCGAAGAAAACCTATGATTAACCAGCACAGCAGCCAAACTCCTTCCAAAAAGTAGCTAAAGCCAATAAAATACTTTTATAAAACAAACATAGCCGCCCAAAAAGAACGCCGCTAGTTTTTGGCGCCGATTTTTTACTTTTTTAGTAATTTTAACGAGAAATGATTAAGTAATATTGTAAAACCAACAAGGGGCGTGAAAATGCTTTGTTTTTTCTTCTAATTTTGTTTGGCGCCTTATCGAGGGTCAAGCATTAAGTTATTATAGGGCTATCGATCCGGGCTCAATTTGAAATTAGATTTTGATAAAACGCGGATTTGGGCTGAGAAAATTTTAAAGTCATTTTTTTATTTATAATTTCAAGAAACTCAGGCCAAAGGCAAAGCGATTCATAAAATAATATATTCATATTTTGTTATAATTTTCGTAAATGTACATTTCTAAAAAAATACTCTTATCATAATGTACCTACATAAGTGTAAAGATGCTCTAAGTTTATGATACTGATATTCTTTCAAATTACGTCATATTTTAAATATTTATATCTTAATTCCTAACCGATTGGTACCACGTTCGAACCAACTTATTATGAGGCTTATAACACACGAGGGAAGGAACAACAAGGGGGCAGGAACAATATAGCACGGATCGCTCCGGATCCTATAATTGGGCTGCGAATCTGACGCGAGTGGCGCGCGCATCACACGGACAAAGAACATGCGATAAACGGAATGCAGATAAGATAATCATAATATATGAACTAAAAAATACCTATGAACAGGTACTAAAACGTGTGCTGTATGTTTTAGACTTTACTAAGAGATATTGAACGCCCGTCTTTTAAACTAATCAATCAGAGGACATTTTGTCTCTCGTTTTAACCTGCATTTGGTACCTACTATGCGCCAATTCTCGTTAGTCTATTGACTAAAGAGAATTAGGGCCTAGTAGATACATTATTATGTGAATGTATTTAGCTAGAATTGCACATACTATAAAATCGAGTACAGAGCAAACACCATCACTTTTGAAATATTCCTAAAATAACTGCCTATATTTTTTTTACAGCTGAGCAATGCATATAAGCCTGATAAATTAACAATCTACGAACATATTGCTCCTTCTGCACAACAAAACCATTTTATTCTGTGCCTGCAACCAATCACCAAAGTTTGATTTACGAGGGCCGGCGGATGTTTGTTTAATCGATTACTGTTTATGACGGTAGTAGTGTGAACCTGCCTTATAGGACCTTACTTGTAGTGTGAGTGGGCCTTTATAATAGTGGTTATAAGTAAGATGTCAGAGTTAGGGTTAAGATTAAGTATTTACTTTGTTTTAATTTTGTTCAGTCATCTTAGAGGTTAGGTACGTTTTATGCCGATGATAATTAAAATTTGGAGTTTACAGTTATTCTCCTAGCTGTGATTAAATACTTCGTACCTATATTGGGAGCTTTGTAAGCTCGTGGGCAACAATATCCGAAAAATTAGTAAATATTTAATCAAATTTAGGATTTTCAACAATTTTTGAATATATTATTACAAAAGTATAAAACTCCCGAATACCTATACATTCCAAGTATAACTCACTAGCAATTTCAAAGGCTCATATAAAATTCGTTAAGTCCATATGTCACCGATGGTTATCAAGCAGCCTCATCCGAGCGCAGCCAGCGTGACCATTTACATAGCGCCGTTACATATACCTCTCGCTACTCGGCACGCTGGGGCATTCGTACGTGATCAACAAAGTATTATTTACACTGGACAAGCATGTGACTACGAGGTCACCTGAAGAGACACTTCAGTCTAAGATTGAGCTTAAACTTGTACCTGAACTGGCTTTAAAATGAAACTGCCTGAACATACTCGTACCTACCGTTAGGTACAATAGCATCATTGATAGATAGATAGATTAATGCTTTATTTGTGTGCCCAAACACAAATAAAATAAAACACAATACAAACAAGAGAAAATTTAAATCTTATGCCACAAATAATGGCATTAGATTTAAATGGCATTGGTGAGCGATAATAAATGTGTCAAACAGCGAAATGGTTTAAAAAATACATTATATTATGTATATTCTATAAAAACATCAGTTACCTACAATTTACTTGTTATGTTCCCGTGGAATCACCCAGATTGCATTAACATTGATTTTGTGTACTAGATAAATAGTACCATTTTTTTTCACAAGTTATCTATCCAAGTATGCTTGTGAGAATTTTCTCGTGAAATCTTAGTAACTTCACTCACAGCTATACTTACATACTTGACTTTGGTAGGTGCAACCCTTGATAATGTAAAAAGGCAAGTAAGGCACGTAATTGGCCAGATCGTGGGAATCGCACCACCTGCTTCGATACTGGACAATACTGGTGTAAGTAAAGTACATACACGGTTACTTGACACCAGAGGAAAATATCTAGAAATAAATATAAATTCTTAATTAAATTAAGTAATCACGTATAAGATAAATAGATAATAATAGAATAAATAATAATTGATACCAAAAATAGCCAAGACAACTACATATTTTATAAGTTTTAAAATACAATATGTTATATCTAAAATCTATACTAATTAGAGAGAACCCAAATAGAGGAATATTCTATGAAATTATATTATGTCCTTATGTACCTTCCTATTCGTATGTACCTTCATACTCCTACATTACTGTCCATCGTTCTGAAATGAGCAGATTATATTATTTTACTTAGTCAATCAGCAGCTCCAGCTAAATACTATATTTAAGAAAATTAAAAATTGGTTTTTGTTTTATTAATTACAATGCCTACTAACCCAGTACAGTACGAAGTTACAAATTTCCATAGTATTCTTTTCCCATTGGCCATCTTTCCCATAAGGCACGCTCACCCACCGTGACCTCACCCCCGTGACTTATGGTGCTGACGATGTTATGCAGATGGTGTTTGGAATACTTTGGACTTTAGGACGCTACCCCATGACTTCGTAATACATATATGGGTTATAATATATATGAACCTACATTGTAAACTAGGTTTTCAATCAATCAAATTACGCTTCAGAAAACCTTTTTAAAATTCTCCGAATCTAGCAAACCACACAAATGTCATTTAACATGACAATTCAGATGGCGCCGAGGACTTTATCAAAAGCTCATAACATTCATAAACGGGACGTAGCTTATTTTTTTTGCTTTGTAAATCCCTAAGGTATCTGGCGAGCTGAGCGAGTGAGGCTTAGCGGTTCCAGTGTCTGCCTTTCATTCAGACGCACCCTGGTTCGAATCCGGCCCTACACCAATGACTTGTATTTTCAAGTTATGTGTGGATTTGCACTCGCTTAACGGTGAAGGAAAACATCGTGAGGAAACCGACATGTTTGAGGACCACAATATCCGAGGGCATGTTTCTTCCGTGGAAGGACCTGGGCGCCCACCATGATGTATATGCCCAAGAAAACTCCCCTAACACATTAATTCTGCGAAGGAGTCACGACCCTCAGTCATGAGGAATTCGACTCAAGAGAGAAGGTATCTAGATCAGTCAGATCATATACACAATCGGTGTACAGTTACAATAAATGAAAATCTAAAAAGACGGAAATAAGAAGAATATAAAATAATTAATGAATTTGTGATTAAATAAGTGCTAAGGTATCTAACCACAGAACAACGATCGGGCCACATCGCCCCCGCGCGCGCCCCCCCGGCGACAAGCATGGACTTCAAAGCTCTGTGTATCTAACTGTATTAAACTTACCATGATTGTAGGTACGTACCTACACGTAAACCAATAATACATTTTAGAAGGCATCGGTGGGACCGTAGCCTACTCTAAAAAATACAGTAAATAGATGTAAGGGTGTAAAATATCTAACTATTTCAGACATTGTACAAATTAAGGATATTGTAATAAGGTGTTACTGGTCTATTGTACAATTTTGGTCGAGAAACCTAGACACTAACCTGCCTCCGTCCCAGTGACATATGGTCTCACACGTGTCGACACACCTGAGCCACCACGTGCGGCCTATTTGTAGCCTTCGGAGTGATTGACTTTTCTACCGATGAGGTAAGCTGTAATGGACTTGGGATACAATGATCTTTTGTAGACGGATGTAGGAAGAATAACATGATAATAATAATTATTTACGATACTATATTGTAGGTTCATCAAACTTTAAGTAAATTTTAATTCAACTTAATGCGGGTTTATTTTTAAGATATTTTTGTAAAATATTTGAAGAAATATAAACCTTCTCTCTATTATTTTAAATCAGTTATAACGACTTGAAACTTGGACTTGCATATTGAATTGTACCTACTCGTATTCACAAAAGTACTGATACTATTTACATGAAAGAATATACTGAATCAATATATGCCATATATATGTAGATACAAAATTAGAACGACCCAATGATACACTTGCTTACAAATAAGGTCATAGTCATAGTATTTATCTGCGAATTGTTAGGTACACAGTTACACAAACAAGATGTGGAAAGTGAACACTGAACAATAACCCTGACAGGGTATTCCCGATTTACGCGATACTTTTTAGGTGGTCTGGTAATTTAGTAAAACAACGTACAGTACACACTAGAAACTTTCTTTAACAGTCAGCCAAAATTACCCAAAATTCGTCTATGTTAAAAACTTTGTCCACAGTCCACCCCTTGCACAGTAGAATTATTTTAATTAGCCAACCGATTCGGGCCGTTATGACCAGGGGGTTGAGAGGGGGTAACATATGGTGTGGTGACCTATGGAATGTTGTTTAGCTTTCACTATAGTTTTATTAGCTGTTGACCTTATTCATTAGGGAATGATTATGTTGGGTCAAACAAGGGTGACTTGTAAAATAATGTATAAAGCATATAAAGTCAGATAGACAGCTCAGAAACGTTTTTTTTAATCTTTTACACAACACACTTGTCTAGTATCAGGCGAAAATTGGGCAAGCATAAACCCATTCAATTGAAGTAGATATTAATATTCAATAAAAAACACTACTCTTAGATGCTATTATTACAAAAAAATGTAAGCAAACCCTAGGAAACAACTACAAAACTTAATGAAAACCCCGCAACTTTCATCCAAGCAAACCTCGCAGTTATAGCTCCTAGCCGCTTACCTGCTCTGATCCCAAACTTTTTCCTATAATTTACAGTTTTTTTCCCGATGATCCGGGGATGCTATTATTTTGTCATAAAATATTTTACACAATCCCGGGAATTAGACGAATTCCGGAGGGAAGATCGTCATTAGAACAACGCGTAGCTACAGGAACAGTATACTGTTCCTGTTTGACAAAATGACAAACAGCAAAGTAGAAAATAAAAATAACAATTTAAAATATTATATAAATTTCAAAAGTTCCGAGTTGTTAATGCCGCTTTATTATCACTTATTCGGTGATTGAGTGCGTCGACCATATACTTTCCTAAATAAACCGAACTACAAGCCATATCAAACTTAACATTAATCTTCAAGAATTGAATATAACATTCATACTTACTAGGTATAATTTAAACGCCATCCAGAGAAGCACTAACTAAAAACATTTCCTATCAAGGCAGCACCGCTCGCAAAATTTTAATTTTAATCGCCCTTTTGTTACATACAGATTCCACATTCCAGATTTAAAGAATGTGGTTTTTGAAGATTATTTTTCTAATTCTATCTAAATGTAGCAGATATAGTCAAAGGTAGCAGAGAAGGTAGCGCCAACAAAAAAGTGTCAAAATTCCAAGCTTCCTAACAAGGGTCAGCAAAAAAGGTGTCAACCAACGGGTTATCAAAACTGAGACAATCGGAAAGTCGTTATCTTGATTGCTAAATAATAACAAGGACATTTTTCAACCCTTTGGCACCTTTGCCTTGTATTTTTTGTAAACAGTTAGGAAATTATGAGACTCACAATCAGGTGGTCGGAATCTTGCCTGTCAGAAATCTACTGATAACAATATCTATTTGATTATTCAAAATATTTAACTATTAAGTATGCATCTAGAAAAAATCTATTACATGTCTTTGGATTATTCTAAAAATTGACCACGAAGCAACATAGTAGCCTATACTAAGTATACTCAAGTACTTGAGTATACTTAGTCTATGATAGTAGTAAATTGTTCAGCCAAGCATAGCAGCTTCCAGCGCCATCTAGCGATACAAATAGATACTTCATTCTAATGCGCAACGCTCCTGTTCGCTGCGAAGTAAAGCGTAGTTAAGAGGCAAGTTTCATAAATGCATCCATAGATGGCGTTGTTAAACTTTATCAAAGGTTTGTTTTATTTTAGGTAGAAGTAAATTACAACAAAAAGTAAGAAAAAAATATGTATTTCGGCATTACAATGGCCTTAAATTATCTAATTATTTATAACTTTCTACATTATTGTACAACCTTTGATCACATATTCGGTTATTTTTTTGTATTTTTTGTTGATCAGTCTTATTTATGACGTTGATTTATCTAAAATATAGCCTAAGGTATACAAATACATAACGAAAATATATGTGATTTCAACTACTTATCAGTACATGAATATTATACAAACACAAAGTATTTTTGACATAGCCAAGAGATATTAAATTTTAGTCTAAACCTTGACAAAGAAAAGCTCAGTTTATTTTATCTGTGTTTTCTACGCACTTTCTGGAATTTAGTAGAAATAACAATGTTTTTACTTTTACTCCTTGTAGAAATATTACAAAGTACTTTTTTCATCAACTAAATTGCATGTAGTACCTACCTAATTAATACAATTTCATAATCCACACACTTTCATTTTAATCTGTAATCTGTTACTCAGTAGATACATAAAATCATTTCAGATACAACGACCCGAGTGGCCTACATTACGAATTTCACTTTTTACCTCATAAATTCACTTTCTAAAATCATTAATTACATACATTTAGTATGTTAATCCTTTTGCCTCCATGGCTTCTCTTATTTTCCCCGGCTTGGGCCAGAACACCATCAGTATAGTTGTTCCTGAAATAGGAATGAGATGTTAATGATGTGTTAATAAAATATGAACTAATTTATGATTGACAGATGATGTTTTTGAGCATTTGGTACACACATGTCCGTCCGGGCTTTTATTAAAGAAAAGTATCAGTTATAAAAATATGTTAGCAGGTAGGTACATACACCATTACCAACAATTTTAGTTCTAGATTAGATAAAGTGGCATTCCATTTTGGGCACTTCCGTGGGTCGGATGACACGTTAAATTGTAGGTCCCGGCATGTTAGAAGCCCTTAGGGCGGTCTGAAAACTCTCGACACCAGAGTTGGCCACTCTCATTCGACAATAAGAAGTTCTAGATTATGGTAGGTCCATACAACGCTCTAGTATCTCTCTTACACAACAATAACGGAGTAATCGAGGTACATACCCACAAAACAAACTTCCAAAAGAAAATGATAACTTATTTTTTTTGAAGCCAGTTAAAAATAGTCATAGGGTGCGGGATCGAACCAGGGACTGTCAAATCAAGAAATTCACCATACCAGTATTAAATAAATGTCACTTACCAGCAGTGAAAGCCCCGAATATGGTGAATGCAGTCTCACAGTGCGAGTCGAGAGTAGCTCCCAGCAGATTGGAGCCCACAGCCGCGCCCGCGCGACCCACCATGTACATCACGCACATCGCCATGGCTCTGGGATTACATACAAACATTGTATTTATTAAAGAAAATACAATTAAATGAAACTCAAGAGAAATTATGTAGTGTTTTTCCGCTGCGACTGCTTCATACCCGGCTTAAAACAACAAACTTGGTGGTTTTAAGGTGTGTCCCTCCATATACCACCGCCACGCCTCTCTTCCTAACCAAAGCGGCCTTTGTGTTTCTTAAGATCTTACCATCACCGCACCTTGTGTCCAAACCAAATCGAATCCAAAACTTTAAGGCTTACCTGGGGTGAGACTTGAGTCAACTTTTTTACAGTATTAGTACTATTATTAATTTATTTAATTTATTTTTTATTTATCACGAAATAGATCTGATGTTAAGCCCCACTATAGTCTAAGATGTAGCACGCTTGCCTAGAAGAAACCTATCTACTCTGGATTTGAAGACCACTGGGTTGTAATCCAAACAAATGAAATTGATTTTACTAGTTAGTTACTAGTATTTACTTGTGAAATGTTTGACTGTCTACAGTCAGGCAAACTCGCCTTTCTCGGGGAAACCTACATGTTTGTGGACCACACAATCCGAGATGCGATGCCCAAGAAAACAAAAATAAAGACATCGGAGATTTCATGTTACTTTTTAGAAGTCGATAGATGTCGCTATATACTAACTTAGTAACTTACGCGAGCTTGACTCGCTTAGCTTCGCTATAAATTGTAGCCTGTGTCATTTTCGATACCAAACCTAAACCAAATATTAAGATTACTCTTCGTAGTCTGCCGTATTACATTATCTAGTGGTCGCCTAGCTGTGTAGTCTGGGATAAGATGTATATTTCGTCACTTTTACCATAATTGAATGATACCTATTTATACAAGTTGTTACTTACCTAAGGCAAGTGGGGAACACATCCACCGCGATGGCAGCGAGTATGGAGGCCGCACACCCGGAGCACAGCGACACGATGAGCAGCACCGTCGCTGCGATGTTGTTGGGCACGTATGCTGCTGCTATTGTAGCTACGCCGCATACGAACATTATAGTGCCTGGAAGAAGAAGGAAGATGGGATTGTTAGTAGGTTATTGAAGACCAGCTGGTCTGCCCGGCTTCGCACGGTCACATATGCTATTTACTTAAAAACGTTCTCTTAAAACACTATCTGTTAAAAAAAACACATCAAAACCCGTTGCATAGTTTTGGAGATTACAAAGCATAATGCGTCATTTTGTTGCAGTTTATTGGATTTACGATGCTACTGAATGCACAAAATAACTCTACCATATTCGAACACAAAGTGTGTAACTTTCAATAACAATGATAAAAAACAATTGAAAATACTTACAATACAGAGTTTTCCTTCCAACCTTGTTGATAAGGAAACCTATAGCGAGGTATGTGATGGCGAATACAGCTCCCATGGACATTGAGATGGGGAACACTGCGACCGACACCTCGGCCTCGCAGTGATCCACGCCGGATTCAAGAGCTCGCTGGAAATGACAAAAAATTTTTAAGAGATTTTTTTTTCTATAAAAGTTAAAGTAAATTTCTAGTGACGTTCAAATTTTCCAGTCACTCATCAGAGGCTATTCCGCAGACTTAGTTGTGCTAGACGTTTGAATCTACGAATACGGGGAACTAAAATGCATGTGGTGGATTGTAATGAACTGAAATCTTTTGTTTGGATATCTACAACTTCAGATCTTACATATAATCTTTATAAGAGTTTATTTAAGACTTCTGAAATTGGACTGCTTCGGGTATTTTAGTTAGTTCCAGCAAACTTGGTACAAACAATCGCAAATGTGGCTATTGTTCTTATGAAATAGGTACCTTTCTGAAAATACGTAATACATTCGCGTGACGTCATTCTCTAAAATTATATTAATACTGTTGTCAGAAACTGTTTATTTCGTAATTTAAAACAGTTTATTCATAGTATATGCAATGGGACTGACATGTAATAACAAAAGTCCCTTAAAAATGAGAATAAAAAAAAAAACAGTTTATTTTTAAAAACATAACCCACGTGTATTTCCTTATCTGCGACGTAGAAAGATTTAGTAAACAAGGACGAACAATGTTTAGATTGCCTAATAACCGCCTAATTTAGTTTTAATTTGTTTAGCTATTATCTAATTAGGCTAAACGTGTGGTCACACTAGTCTTTGTTTTCATCTTGATTTCAAACACCGGCTTAGTAAATTTCTATTTACAAATCCAGTTACAACCCATTGAATAATGACTAAAAAATATTATGTAGGTAGTTTACATTTTTAGTCTTGTATTTTTTATATATATATCGGTTCATTCATAAGAGAGCTACTACTATACCAGCCATACATAAGTTTACACAAATCTACAGGCCCCATAAAATTTCAAAACCCTTATTTTGGGCTGGAGGTTAGGAATAGAACTAAAACAAACTTATTGTTAATCGCATTGTTTCCTTATCGAGAAAGGCACATAACTGACATCTGTGATATGGGAATACCCAGCAGTGAGTCGACAACAGCTGTAGAATGATGTATTATTTATGAATTGCATAAAAATACTTACAGTAGCATTCAAAGCCTTTTCAAAGATGATCTGGCAGATGTTGATCTTCTCCTGGCTGGTGTTCCTCAGGATGTTGTTCAGTATATCGGGCACCCACACGTACAAGCCGCTTGATCTGAAACAATTCAATATCCATTTGTTTACACCATGACTGTTTTTACACTCGCACAAGTACAGAAAAGGAACAAGCCAAAGAATACTACCCTTGAACAACCTCTCAAACGCTGTCGGAACACAAAGTTAGGGGTCATGCGACAGATTTTTTCATTTCAGCAGCTAGCTAGGCGGGCACCCTCGGAAATTAGACTATTACCTTGTTAAAACATTGATAGCGTGGAAAAAAACTTAAAAAATGACCACTACGTAAAGATTTAAGCGTTTTCAGGTTTACAGAGAATTCGAAAGTTTTGTGTAGTAGCGATGGTTTTCTATAATCAAAAAATCACGTATAAACGAAAGAAACCTTTGCGATTTCTTGCAAAATACAGATCTACGTATGTATATTTATTGGAGGTGAACTGTGAAAGAGTGCAGCCCCGCTAATTTTCAGCTATTTGCTTTTTCATCGAGTTTTCTCTTACTTTCCATAAAAAAATGGACATACCCACATTATAATCTACTATAATAATCACCCGACGATGCTTGTAAGTCAGATGCATGTCAACGATAGCGCGCACAATGTTATCATTGCCCCAATTTGTTGCATTCCTTATCAGACATGTATATTGTGTGATAAGATAATAATGATTCCAATATATATACCTACTTAGTTAATGGATGTTTGAGATTAGTTACGTGAAGAATGTTAAGGTATATAGGAAAACAAATCATTATTATGTGGGTTATTGTAACTTGTTAAAACACACGTACTTTAGTCTGTTTAAGAGTTTGGAGTAGTTATTAGAACTGTTGCTTTTTTAATTTAGAAGGATTTTAATAGAAGTATTTTTGCCGTGGAGCTCACTCACAGCGTCAATGTTACTCCATAAAAAGATTGTGAATAGGTTTTTTCTGGGGACGAGTGTTAGGTACATCTTATATGATTTCACACTCGCATCCCATAAGGCGAGGTGTAGTTAAACGCAAGCTCAATATGTAATACTAGCCTGTGCCCGCGACTTCGTCCGCGTGGAATAGTTGCTACCATAAAAACGGTTTTAGTGAGTTAACCTTAAAAGATAGCTAATAGTGTTTCGGACATTTTGTTATATCATTTCAAGAGAAATAATTCTTTCATACATATTTTTTGATATCTTGATTTGTTTTCGCAGCGCACGCAACGGAAGCTCTCAAAGATGAATAATTTTCTCCGTTTTTTCCACATTTTTCATTGTTTCTTCGCTCCTATTAGTTGCAGCGTGATGTTTATATAGCCTAAAGCCTTCTTCGATAAATGGTCTATTCAACACAAAATGAAATTTTCAATTCGCACCAATAGTTCCTGATATTAGCGCGTTCAAACAAACAAACTCTTCAGCTTTATAATATTAGTATAGATAGATAAGTATGTCAATATGTAAGTATAATATTTTTTCTTGGTTTGAACATGAGGAACACGTTCCGTACTGCTCCCGCGAACATGCCACTACTCTCTGTATATACTTACACCATGAACACTGCGAACATGGACACGTGTGAGATGACCACACAGCGCAGTAGAGGTGGTTTGAACATGAGGAACACGTTCCGTACTGCTCCCGCGAATCCTCCTGCTGGCACCTCGGTGCTGCTTGTTGTGATGCGCTTCACCTGGAAAAGAAGGGCATAGCTTGATTGGAATAACTATGGCAGAACGAGATAGCAATTTTTATTCTTGGTTTCGTGTGAGTAAGGAGCATAATTTGGAGGCTGCTAATGCTGGATTTCATTTGACCTTGAATTTAAAAATATTGGTTGCCAACTTGAATTTTCGGCATTTAAATTTTACATGGGATGGGATAGGGATGGTTAAGAAGGCAAGAAGTTGTCATTAAGTTTAAAATAACCTTATGCGGAAGGGTTATTTTAAAGGAAAACATAAAGTGTCAACATTTTCAATAAGTGATATCGCAAACGACCTTTGTTTAGTTTGCTCTTTGTAAACATGTTAAAACATTATTGCATGAACAACAACCTCATCGGTCAGAAAACAACACCCCTTATCCACACTTGCAAAATAAAAACACGGAAAATTACTAACGAAAGCTATCTAAAAACATAGATATCATATTTTTCTTCCGTTGGTTGTCTGGTGCTGAGCGCCATTGTATTTATTCTTATGTTTGTCTATGTAGTTCATGTAGCAGAAAGATTTACGTCGAATGATAACAATATGGCTATGAACTTTAAACTTCATCACGAGGTTATTATCAGCAACACTTTCATTGTATTACAGAAGGTTATGAAACGTTATATCACAGGCAAACGACAATATTACACAACAACCTGATAACAACTTACTGGATGGATACCATGAAGGTTGATAACTTCCACGCATACAATAGTGACATATGTAATAATACACTGATTTTGATGCACTGATTTTGATTAAACATAACTAGGAAAGAATTAACTCACCTATCAAACAAAAAATAAACTAGATAAAATTTGGTAAATCCGTTAGAGAGCTACGATTTCTTGCATCTTTTATTGTATTTTTTATAGTAAGTATATCTTTGATCTATCTCCAATGTGCTTACACATTCACAAGATCGAAATGGTTTCTATGCTATAAAAAATAGTGTGGATAAAACTCAAAGGTGACTGACTGACTGACTGATATAGTGATCTATCAACGCACAGCCCAAACCACTGGACGGATTGGGCTGAAATTTAGAATGAAGGTATGTAGCTGTTATGACGCAGGCATACGCTAAGAAAGGATTTTTTGGAATGCCACTTTTAAAGGGGTGAAATAGGGGTTGCAAGTTTTACTTCTTAATGCGAGCGAAGCCGCGAGCACCCACTAGTCGTTTTATATAAAGGGATACAAAATTCAACTTATACTTGTTGTCTGAACAACGTTGGCGCTGCCATCGCAAGTTGCATCGGCTCCGTATTTCAATATTGTTTAAAAATCCATATTGACTTATTTTGCTAAACAGAGTATTTATGCAGTGGTATTACGCTATAAACTACAAGTGAAAGTGTTATCCAGTGTCAAAAGTAACAAAATAACTAGTAAATTCAGTGTAAACCACAACAATAACATATTTCATAAAAATTTAATTACCACAACAATATAGTGATAAAAATAACAACAACAGTGCTAAACACAAATTAATACTACAAAAACATTAATAAAATGAGGGAACAGTGCCAAAATAACATGAATAATTCGTCCTAAAAACAAAATAAATTCATATTATATATATCCACCCTCAAGTTTGACAAAAAAAGACAGTGAATGTGATGTGTTTGAACTGACAAAACAGTCATAACGGCTTGTTAATACTACTTCTGATCTGAGACGTCGAATCTATGTGTTTATTTTGAAGACACTGCCAACAAGCCCGGTGGTCGAGCGGTTAACACTGCAGATTCGAACTCGCCTCGTCTAGACGGTCAGTGGTTCAAACCTCGTCACCGACCAGTCTTTTTGCACATTATTTTTATCGGATGAACTCACTATTTTGTTTTTTCTTTATTTGACATTAGTTTTAATATGAATATAACGATGGAAACTGATGCATCAATTTGCTTTGATAATGTAACAAAGTTTCGACCTAGACAAAGGGCAAACTCTTTGGGAAGTTTGACCGACTCATCGCTATTTGAGTCCACAAGAATGAGTGCACCAAACTCTCAATTGAACATTAGTCAATTAGACATAACCACTACTCAGAAGATATCAGAGTTAGAGCAACGCCTGCAATCGGCAAATAATGAAGTTGATAACTTAATGTTAGAAAATGGTGGATTAAAAAAAGAGTTATTGAAATGTAAGAAACAAATAGATATATACAAGCAAATTGAGTTTTCAGACGTATCTACCACACCATATGCCAGTGGAAAAAGAAAACGACAACGTGTATCTATTTCGCGAGAATACTCTGGTACGCCATCAAGAAGTTCTGTAGCACAAAAAGATAAGCATCAGCAATTTGAGTATGAAAAACAGCAAGAAATTATTACTGAACTAAGAGATCAAGTAAAAAAATTAGAACAATGGCTTGAAGAGGAAAAGAAGAAAACCCATAAAACAGAATGCCACAAAAAATCAAAGAAAATCATGAAGTTTAATGCTCGCAAGCGAAAAGAGAAATTTATTATGGTGAAGAGGCTAAAAGATGTATCTAGGAAAATAAAAAGACTACAAAATGAGTATACTACAGTTAAGCATGAAAACGAGCAGTTAGTTAAAAAAATTACCGACCTACCAAAAGGAAAAATACCAGAAATGTTAGTAAATAACGGAAATGGAAATTGTGAGCCTGAAAATACACAGCAAGTAATTATTGACAAGAGAAGATACATACCTAAACTGACAAAAGAAGCAAGTGAGAACACTCGGAAAAGAGATAAGCAGATTGTAATACTGGCTGATCAACGGGGTGTTGGATTGCGTAAAACAGTGCAGGAGTTGGTTGGCTCCAAATATCAAGTCACAGCGTACTGGAAGGCAAATGCAGATATTAAACATGTTTTGGACTCCAATAAAGAAAAATTAATGAGTTTAACTAAAGAAGACTATATTGTAATATTAGGTGGCATGAATGATAGTAATCCAGAAAATCTGAAATTTATTACCGAAAGTTTTTTGAATTATTTCAATTTTACAAATATTATTGTTAGTGAAGTCCCTTTTAATAGATTTTTAAACGAACATAAATTAAACTATGTAATACGGCAAGTCTGTCTGAAGTTTGAACATGTTTCATTCTTGAACATGGATTATAGTAAAAAGGTACCGAACAAGAATACATTACGCGTAGAGTTTTGCCAATCATTATTGAGAGAATTGTTAAAGCAGGATTACAGAGCAAAAATACGTGAGGCTAAGTTACAAATATATACAGCAGTTAAATCAAAGGTTTTATCAGTTAATGTAAGCACTCAAACAGAACCAGTGAATACTCAGAGTCCATTGGCCGGAAAAGACATCGTGCAAAGTGAGTTTAGCGAAACAAAGAATGCACCAAATAATGATCCAACATCAAATAATAGCACTTCACAAGAGCAGTTTTTTCTTAGCTAAGAATGATATCCACTTCCTTCATCAAAATATTGACGGGTTAATTAATAAAGCAGATCAACTGACAGTAGAGCTACAAAAACTTAGTGAAATTAAGAAAAGTGTAGACGTCATTGGAATTACTGAGCATAATATGATCAGTAGTGACACAGGGTTCCTTAATGTTCCTAATTTTACGTTAGCATCTAGCAGTTGTCGTAAATCACGCCATGGTGGTGCTTGCATTCTTATACATAAGAGCTATCAGTTTAGAGAAATTAGTAAGATAAAAGATTTTAGCGTGGAAAAAATTGTGGAGTGTTGCGCATTAGAACTATATGAGCATAATGTGATTTTTGTTTGTGTATACAGAGCACCAAAGAATGATAAGTCTTCTTATAAAAAATTTTTCAGCTGTCTTGAAAATATACTCAACCTTACTTGCTCAAAAAGGAAAAAAGTAGTGATATGTGGTGATTTTAATATCAACGTACTAGAAGATAGTGAGATTACTAAAAGTTTTCAGAACGTTTTAAAAAGTTACAATCTAAAATTATCTCTATACGAACCAACGAGACCAGCTAGTGGTAAATGTCTTGATAACTTCCTGCACAATACGAGAGGATCCTCGTGTGAGTCATTACAACTAGTTTTATCAGACCATAAAGCTCAATATTTTACCTGTCCCGTAAAGGAGTACTTTCCAGTTCGATACTGGTACTCATATAGGCGTGATTATAGCACAGAAAATTTAGACAAATTTAGGGAATGCCTAGGTAGCCTAACATTTCAAGAAATTTATGATAGTAGTTGCCCAAATATAGCTTTTAATTATTTTCACGACACTTTCAAATTATTTTATGACCTTTGTTTTCCTTTGACTAGACGCAAAAACATTATACATAAGAAAGCTGCATGGGTATCAAAAGGTATAAGAATATGTTCAACAAAAAAACGAATGATGTTATGGAAATATAGACGATTTCCCAGTGCTGAGAATAGAATAGCATTTAAAAATTACTCAAAGAGGTTCAAACATATTATAAATTTGACACAGAAGTCTAGAAATAATTTTGCGATAAAAACTGCAAGGAATAAAACTAAGGCAACCTGGAATATAATTAACAGGAACACAAATATAAAACCTCCAAACGTGGATATAAAACGCATTAAATGTAATGATAAAGTATATGCTGATCCAAAGGACATAGCGCAGGCTTTTAATGACTTTTACATAAATCAGACAAATCAAAACAATATAAGCAAAAACAACACTAAATTGACAGCCATAAATAGACCTAACTCTATGTTTATGCCACATTCCACATCAAACGATATTTTGAAAATCATCATGTCTCTAAAAAATACTCAGAGTACAGGATATGATGATATATCGACAAACATAATTAAGCATGTCTCGTTTATAATATCCCCACTTCTTAGTCATATAAATAACTTATGTATTGACCAGGGTATTTTCCCGGATAAATTAAAGTTGACAGTGGTGAAGCCATTATATAAAAAGGAAGACAGAGAAAACATAAGTAACTATAGACCTGTGGCTCTAGTCCCAGTCTTTTCGAAGGTATTTGAGAAATATATTCACTCCAGTATCTATAATTATTTAGAAAAATACAATATATTAATTGACGAACAGCTCGGTTTCAGGAAAAACAAATCAATTAATCTTGCTATATATAGATTTTTAGAAAACATTATATCAGGGTGTGAAAAGAGGGTATCTGTAGTTGCTTTATTTATGGATTTGACTAAAGCTTTCGATTTTGTGGACCATAAAATTTTAATAAACAAACTAGAAACTTACGGTATCAGAGGTAACGTCTTAGCTCTCATAGAGTCCTATCTTAGTGACCGATTTCAAAGAACACAAATAATTCAAGTTTGTCCTAAATCTAAAACAGAAATGAAGTACACTTCTGATGACAGTAGAGTTAAATGTGGTGTACCGCAAGGAAGCGTATTGGGACCATTACTTTTTATCTTGTACATAAATGACATGCCAAGCGCTATAAAACAACCTATGGTACTATTCGTTGACGATAGTACGGGTATATTTGTAGGAAATAAAAATGAACGTCCTGAAGAGGAAATAAACTTAGCTTTAAATAAAATTATAGAGTGGTTGACATGTAACAATTTATTGATAAACTTGACTAAAACCAATATCATGACATTTTATAAATACAGACAATTGACATCAAAAATTAGTTATAAGGATATTGACATAGAAGAGACTGCGGTAACGAAGTTCCTAGGGCTATATGTAGATTGTGAACTAAAATGGAATAAACAAGCCGAAACATTATGCTCCAAACTGAGCAGATTCGCCTATGCATTGTCCAGGTTATCTAAGGTGGTGAACCAACAAGCTGTGCTTACGTCTTATCATGCGTACGTGACGTCAACCCTACGGTACGGGGTAATATTTTGGGGGAATTGTACGAAAAGGGAGACTATTTTCCGTGCACAGAAAAAATGTATAAGGTCAGTGTGTCATTTAAGACCAATGGATTCCTGTAAACCATACTTTTTAAAATTAAAAATATTACCATTCCCATGTCTGTATATATTTGAAACTGCAATGTTTGTACGTAGAAACATACACATGTTTGTTCTAGCAAAGGGTAAGAGACTGAAAAGCAAGATTTGTATCCCACGGCATAAAACGGCTCTGTTTAGGAAAAGTGTCTTAGGTATGGGACCAACAATCTTTAATCACCTGCCAAAGTCGATTCGCGAATATGTAAATTTGACTGTTTTTAGAAAAAAATTGTTTGATTTTTTACTATCTAAATGTTATTATAGTGTGAAATTATATTTAAATGATAAGATAACTAATTTGTGACATTAATTTAATTTAAGTATATAACTTTGACATTTCTTAAATTTTCTTTTTTATAATAATAATTAAAATTGTATTAAGTATAGTTTTTATGTCTAATTTGCATACCAGTAATGGTTGAGATGTATGATACTAATATTTGATTTTATATCACCTACCATCATGTAAAAAACTACATCTGGCAAATAAATGAATCTTTATCTTTATCTTTATCTTTATCTTTACTTACAGGATAATCCGAGGGCTGACAGCTGTGGTTCCACGCGTACATAGAGGCCAGCACCGGCAGCGCTGCCTCTGGTCCCTTCACCGCCAGCAGGTACCTGGGGCTCTCGGGCAGGCACAGCAGTATGCTGGCAGCGGCCAGGCCCGGGGCGCACCACAGCCAGATGAAGGCTCGCCACGGGACTATGGTCATGCAGGCCAGGTTGAACGACCACTTGCCAGGGATGATCAGCCACGCTAGACCTGGAAGAGGTATTTATTATATCATAATACATAATAAGTATGTATTTTATCCGTTATCTAGTACCGATGAAACAAGCGTAAGCTTAGTATGGGGCTAGATGGCGCTGTGAGATATGTCCTAATTATTTTATTTATTTATTTTATCTGACCACCTGTGTCACCTGACCCGATGCCCGAACGAGCGAACACTGTTGCCTAAGGTGGAGTATGCCCGTGCTAGTTCGGCTGTCAAACAATTGTAGTGATGGGAAGTACCTTTTCTTACCCTAATCTGTAGTAGGTACAAAGAAAGAAGTATGAAACATTTGAATGTCAGGTTTAGTAAACACAAGAATAAGTACGTAGGTAGGTAGGTAGTAGGTAGGTACTAGAAAGCTCACCTATACGACTTTGACAATTAGTTAAAAAAATCCTTCTACATCGCTACGCTACACACATTTTGGTCCCAAGTATATTTTGATTTTGTATTGAATAGTAGATTGTTAAGAAGTTTCCTAAAGATGCCCCATGAAAGTTGCTAATGTTGGTGTGTAAAATAAAAATAAGTTTGGCCCAAAACTCGGTATCGAGGCATGACGTCATAAAATCACGCTAGTTGTGGTGAAACGTGTTCCTATCTGTCTTAAAAACTAATCAAAATGAACTTTACCCCGATATAAGATCAAGAAGAAATTAACTAAAATGTAGATACTTTATTAAATCTACGTTTTATCGACTCAAGAGAATCGGAGGAGTAACGAACATCAGTAACGACTCAAACACGAGGAAATCAAAGCATAAATATATCTCAAAATAATTTCCATGCATTCATAAACACAAACCTAATTCCAAGTTTATAATAGGAAAGTGGAATCCTTTTAAATGTTTTGTTGTGCACGATTTTGTATGATAGGATTATTATTTACACTATTATATCAAATGTTTTATAAGTTTATGGTTAATAAATAATTTCAAAACTCAAACTCAAACCTACCTAATTCCAAACAAAATTTCATATCTAAACAGCATATTTATCGGCTGTCCATACATTGAAATACAACACCAGACAATGCAATATAATCTCAACTTCCTGGATACACAGATACATGAACTCTAGCCCATTGCCAATCAATTTTAGTCCATATTACCTTGGAGGGAAGGTTGATAAAGTTTGCCCTTTACTAAATGCAGTCTTGACGCTTGACTTTGGTTGTAGGTACGCAAATGATAAGCGGCAGTGGGTCAGTCGCTCTTGGCACGAGTGACGTCAGAGAGATATAACCTAATGTTGTTGTGAGATTGAGTAAGTTTGTATATAGGTACCTTGAGATGGATGGAACGAATATATAAAGGTTATTTTTACGAAAAATCCTGCCGATCTTTTCTACTAATTGTTTGCGAAACTTAATGCTTTCCATGAGGCTTGTGACATATTTTTTGCCATATTAAAATAGTCTCGTTTGAGCCAGGTCCTTGTTTCAGGCAATACTATGAGGTAGATATAATATAAACCACCAGACTCAAAGGCTCCAATCACGAAAAAGGGTAACGTTTGACTACAGCCTGCCAGATGGTATGCACCACTGTAGTCTAAGATGTAGCACGCTTGCCTAGAAGCAACCTATTTTCTCTAGATTTGAAGACCCCTGGGTTATAAGTTTCTGGAAACAGGGCATCAGGTATGTTCGGGAATGTTAGAGAAAAATCAGAATTTTGTCTTGAAAGTTTTGTAACAGGGTGCACAATGAATTGTGGGCCCATCAGTATTTATTGTGGTGTAGGAAGGCTGGGGATTTTCTTAATAAGAGTTTTAGGTTAGCGTCAAAACTTTGTAGACACGACGTGTATTACCAAGTGTGCCAGCATAGCAGTCAACTGTAATGTGGCTAACGATACTGATATGATATATGATATAAAACTGATATGATGTGATGAAGTATGTTGTGCAGCATTTACCCGGCAGTGTCATGAAGGAGAAGGAGATGAAGGCGGAGCCCCACGCGATGGCGGCGGCGCGGCGCGAGCCGGCGTGCATCTCGCCCAGGTACGCGTACACTGTCGCACTCGACGCGGAGATACTGCGAACAAGGTACCTACCTTATATTATACACTTCACTTTTCATACAAATTTAACTTATTTTAAATGAATTCCCGTCCAGAACTGCCATATGTAAAGTTTGCCACCGTGTTCTTAACAGTGTGTTCGATTGACAGACAATGCCATTCCAATACAGGTTTGCATCACTTAGTTACAGACAGAGTATTACTTGTACAGATATCACTTTAGATGATCTGATGGTCAAATTCCTGATGATAATGCCTGACTGTACAGTGTAAAAAAGTCATCGTGACTTATGGTAGTAAGTACCTATCAATTATTGTCGGGTCTCGAAATTCAACAAAGTTAGGAACGTTAGTCCTGAAAGCAATGTACCCAGTGAGCTTACATATACATATAATATCATTGAATGTACCTACGCAAACCCAAGCATGCAGTATAATGTGTCTATAATAGTGCTGGATCGAAAGACTCATTTAAAATCCTTCGTATTCGGGGAACTGGCTCGCAGCTATTGAAAGATTAGCATCATTAAATACCATTAATTTGAATAGAGTGAAAATAACAATCACTCACAGACATCCAGTAAGGAACCTCAGCACCAGTAGCGTCCACACGCTCGCCGCAAAAGACGATGCTACGGAGACGACGGCAGACGCGACCAGAGCTGGTAGCATTACCGCGCGCCTGCCCAGCCTGTCGCCCAGGTAGCCCCACAGGAATGATGTGCTGATAATACCTGAAACAAATGTTAATTGAAGTCTGTAGAAGGGTGTTTCAACAAAAGTCGTTTGAAAAAGTTTAATGCTAGACTTTATGGGTCTTACTTAGACTATTCTAAACTCCGGGGTTTGGAATAGTCTGAGGGATCTTATTACAAAATGCGGTTTAACTATCAGTCCAGAATTTTCAAATATGCAGTCCGTTCTTGTTGTTCAAACATCACATACAAACAATCAAAATGTCAACTTTAAATTCGAACATTGATTTATCTTTGGTAACATTTTGAAAATTTGATTATTATGATTTTCGAAGTCCTAGACTAATATGCGCGTTTTGTAATAAGACGGTAAGGTATACTTATACTACTACTATATTTACGAATACGTAAGTACTTATATCTTGCCGTCGTGTATTTATGCAACACTAGCTGGTGCCCGCGACTTCGTCCGCGTGGAATAGTTATTACCATAAAAACGGTTCTAGTGAGTTAACCTTAAAAGATATACATATATTGTTGAAGACACTTTGTTAGATTATTTTAAGAGAAAATAATTCTTTTATACATATTTTTGTAAAATATTGAATCAGGCGTTACTTTGCGGTAATCCATTGTAACTGAAACTCTGGAGAAATGTGTAGTGTTTTTCCGCTGCGACTGCTCCTTAACCGACATCAAACAACAGACTTGATGGTTTTTAGGTGTGTTCCTCCATATACCACCGCCACACCTCACCTCCTAACCAATGTGGCCTCCGTGGACCTCAAGATCTTACTAACACCACACCTTGTGTCTTGAAGCTTTGTTGTTCTCCTTCGGCAAGATGTTTTCGTCGACACGTGTTTCGCCTCTCCACGAGGCATCCTCAGGACGTGTTGACTCCTCGAACGTCGGTCCGAAAGTGAGCTCGGCGAGCAACGACCGCTCATTATATAACGTAATATGATGTCATACGATGTGTCATTGCCTGACCGTTACTATTCAAACTCACTAACGTAACCGTCGTTGCGTCATCGCTCGCGTGTTTACCAAATTAGGTGGTGTTTGTTCCATTACCAATGAAAGTTCGTAGCAATGGTGATAATACCAAGTTTGTTTGGTCGTTCAGCAACGTAAAAGGTTGACCCTGGTGTTTCAGTATTTCCAGCTGCTCCCACACGCAGAAATGGAATCCTTTATCGCATATTTGCTTAATCTGGTACGTGTGGTTATTTTGCAAAGTATGTCCGGTGTCTAATACATGTTTCGCAAAGTGTGATCTTTCTAGGTGCTCGTTCCTATGGGCTGCCATATGTTCTTTGTATCTGGTCTCGAAATTTCTTCCTGTCTGACCTACATACACAGCATTGCACTCGTCACACACCAATTTGTATACCCCAAACTTCCTGGCATCTTCCAACCGGTCTTTACCATTACACAGGTGACGTAAATTATCCGTTGTTTTATAAGCTGTATTAACTTCCGCTTTCCGCAATATTTTAGCGGCCCGTTCTGACACTGGCTCCATGTAAGTAAGGCTACCCACATATCTGTTCGGCCTGTCCGGTGGTATCGCATATAACATATTGCGAACCTGCTGCCTTGTCTTACTTCTTACCAACCCGTCCACCATGTGTTTTCCATATCCGTTGGCAGTTGCGATTTGATATATAGTGCTCAACTCTTCTTGATAACCTTCTCTTGTCAATGGCACCGTTAATAGTCTATGAACATATTTTAGTGATATCTTGAACCGTTTTCGGAGCGCACGCAACGGAAGCCCTCAAAGATGAATAATTTTCCCCGTTTTTTCCACATTTTCCATTATTTCTTCGCTCCTATTAGTTCCAGCGTGATGTTATGGCACCAGTAATTCCTGAGATTAGCGTGTTCAAATAAACAAACAAACTCTTCAGCTTTATAATATTAGTATAGATTTTATTTATATTTTATACAACTGTTAAGGCAGCGCATGCAAATAGTTCTGTAAGAGCAATTTTTCCCTTCGGGTAGACAAAAATGGGAATATCTAAGAAGATTTATAAAAACTTTTATCCTTCATTTTATCTCCTTTAGGGGTGGAATTTATCAAAATCTTTTCATAGCGAGCGCTTACGTCATAGTAGCTTTATGCATGCAAAGTCTCAGCCCGATCGGTTTAAAATTGACAAAGTTTCATCCCCTATTTTATCCCCTTAGGGGTGGAATTCATAAAAATCCTTTCTTAGCGGATGCTTACGTCATAACATCTACCTTCATTCCAAATTTCAGCCCGATCCGTCCAGTGGTTTGGGCTGTGCGTTGATCAGTCACCTTTGAGTTTTATTTACCTATATATAGATTCTAAAGGACCTAGAGTTTCGACATAATTTTACGATCCTTTAACACGAAAAATAAGAACCCTCAAAATATCTAGTACTTATTAACAAGTCAAGACCTAGGTCAACAACTGGTTATTCTGGACCATTCTAACTGTTTATGCGATTCTGAAGGTCGCATTTTGCAAAAACAAACATCGTCTTAGAAAGGAGTTTTAAGACTCCTTGAGATTAGATTAAAATATATACTTACCTTCAGTAAATCTGATTTATAGCCTTTAATTTTTACATTTATGTGTTTTAGTCAGTAAACCAAATATTTTTTGATATATTTATTACGTTCAGGGTTGAAGTCATGAATGACACCATGTAAGTAATAAAAAAAAAATGAAAAAAGTTATTTATTTCATATTTTCTTACTTAGGTACTTACATTTAGTTGTTCATTAATTATATTAAAATTCATACTTTCACGTACCTCGGTAGGCCTCTGGGTACTGCACTAGGTCTGCTTGCACAGCCTGTATAGCAGGACCTCAGATTACTTCCCTCAGGACTGTGTTATAAGTGCGTTTTGAACATTTTTATACACACAAGCAATCTTTAGCCGAAAACTATAACATACATTTGTATGAGTATAAATCACTTACTTTTACACGAACTTCGCTTAAAACTAAAAAGTACAACATGTATTTTACAATGACCACTAATTTGGACACTAATTTTAGGTAAGTATACCTAATACTGAAAAAACACATAAATTTGGATGAATGCAGAATGTAAACAAAAGCTAGTGAAATGAAATCCGACGGTAAACATTTTTGGGTTGCCATGACAATAAGGTTTTACACCGTACATTTTATTTATGTTTATACATACCTATATATTTATTTATAATATATAAATAAGCTAAAATAACAATATATAATGTAGTTAATGCTATTATTATTAAGCTTATGTACTATACTGCTACTTTCCTATGTTTATTTACTATTTTAGTGACTATGTTGATGTGATGTGTGTGTGTGTGTTTGTGTGTAATGTTAATGTAATTGTTGTTAGAGTGTGTGAGATAATAAGTAATACGTAATCATAGTATCACAGTAATTACCTAGACAGTCGTGAGCATTCTATCGTCCTAGTAAGTTCGTATGAGTGTGGCCACCCTAGTATTAGTAACACTATCTTGTTTATTAAAATTATTGCACGTTAATTTCATGGCAGTCGGATTTTAAGGCGGCTTGCTAAACTCTCGATACCAGAGTTAGCCACTCTCATTCGATAAGAAGAAGAAATCCTTACTTTATAGGCCCCACAAGCTTCAATCAAGTACATAGTATAGGTATATTATATGTTCGGTGCTTCAAGTGTCCCAGTGGGAGGCTCTTGCTCAGGAGGACGGACTTTTAATATCGGAAGCCGATACAGATGGATCGCAGCGCCAGCTAAAGGTAAAGTCTTGGTATATACGAGCGAGGCAAAACTGCTGACATATTTTACTCTACGACCCATTCAATTTTTAATTTTAGTGACTGACGCAGACGGTTTTATTATTCAAGTTTCCACACTTTTTTCACACAATAAGCTATAGTTAAAAGCGTGGACCCTTTTTGTGCAGCATAAACCCTTTTCCTGCTAAACCGGAATGACGCATATTTTATGTCCTAAAACTGGAAATATTACGTTAGTAGGTCATTGTGCAGAATCGATGCATGGAATGGAACCGGTTCTCAAGGTTTGTGATAGTGGTTTATAGGTATTAGGTGATTCATATTGTAAACTAAATAGTATTCTTGACTAAGCATACTTGCCACAACGAAGAATTTATGAATGACTTAGATTTTCATGTACTTAATTAAAAAGAAGCACTTATTTAATTGGTTGTACTCGAATTATATTCAGATTAAAATTGATAGTAAAAATGGCCCTTATTTATTCTTGGGTCAACTAATTTGACGTGATTGAAATATTTTATGATTTATTGTAGTTAACTCGCAACTTCAAGCGCATTAAAAGTGTTAAGTTATTCATGCAGGATTCTTATGTTCACGGCAAAAATCATGGTGACCTGTCGCTCTGTTGCTGTTGATACGAAAAAAACAAACTAATAAACACGATGAGATGCAGTGGGTACCTTTCGATTAGGTCCCAACCGAACACAAAAATCTAAATAACAAAATATTTTTATACTATGTTCTGTGATCCTACAAAACACCACAGAGTCAGATAACTCGGTCAGATATTTGTAAACAAACAGCACCTTACATTCCACCTGTCAGTGCCTGCAGTTGCCAAGTTCCCGCTGTAGAGGTCAATGTCACCGACCCAGCTAAACAATACAATAAGTAGGCAGGTAGAATATAACGGTGCAGTCAGTGCTATACCTGTATTTATGTAGGCAGGTAGAATATAACGGTGCAGTCAGTGCTATACCTGTATTTATGTAGGCAGGTAGAATATAACGGTGCAGTCAGTGCTATACCTGTATTTATGTAGGCAGGTAGAATATAACGGTGCAGTCAGTGCTATACCTGTATTTATGGTATTGAGACCACTGGCAGAGAATAAAGAAGTTGTACTTGTATCTGACACTGCTGAACAGAATGACATAATATAATACTGATATAATGTTTCGGCGAATGCCATGACATGTGTGCTATTTTAGTATAATTGATCACAGATTATAGGTATTTATAATACTTTCAAGTTTTGTTGTAAGTAATAAAAATAATGTCTGTACTAAAGTTCCCGTAAGGTACTAATAAATCTAGGTACAGGTACCTAACCGTTGGCTAACCTTTGCGGTTATTTTGATCGTAGGTTCATAGTAACGTAGGAACAGCCGATGTTAAAGTATACCTAAATTTAAGAAAATGAATACCTAATATTTTAGGGCTTATTTTCCTGGTACATACGTAGTATGTGTTTTTGGTTAGTGCTATTATTATTAAGTTAAGACGTCTTTTAATGGTAAATGATGGCATGATACGATACGATGGAAGACTCAATAAGCTAGAATAGAGAACGATATTAGTCCAATACCAGGAGCACGGCAGTGGACTAATATTTTGTATAGACTAAGAGGCAAACTCCAGTATCTCACCAATAAAAGCAGCAGCATTGACAAGTCCCTTGTGCGTGCTGGTAAGCTTCAGTTCACATTCCGCCGAGGTGATGACGTAGCTCATGCCCACAGACTCCATCGATACGTTCAGCATGATCAGACCGCTCGTGAACAGCACCAGGTTGTTGAACTTGCCGTGACCTGGAAGTATACAGGTTTTTTGTAATAGGAGGAAGAATTAGAAGGCAGCCGCCTATGGATAATTGTGCTTACAGTTCTTTGTACTCGAGGAAAAAGTAAAATCAAGTTTCCCGATCACGATCATCATCATCTTGTTATCTCCGGTTTGCCGACCCAAATGTCTAAATACACTCACTCAATCCATAGCAGAGGTTAGCAGTACGATTTAAACCGACATCAAGATAACTCGGAAAACAATGACGAGACTGGTGAACTCTTCAGTTCATGTTTAGCTATGGCTTTGAAATTGAACACTAAAGAAAACGGACAAGGATCGCCAAGATGTCTTTGAGATGTGGCGTTCACGTAAGATACTCCGTATTCGTAAGACGACTGGCTGTAGAAGGCTAACAGACTGTATCCCAACCAGATGGTTCGACCAGATATACTACTCGACGCTCAACCAATCATCTTTAGTAAAAACTCATAACTATTCAGGGTTCTTGGCACTCTGTAATGAGGATAACGACACAAAGAGCAGAGATGCAAGTTCTTTGGTCTTCGCAGGCTTTGTTAGCTCGTCTAAAGGCGCCACTATTGCATAAATAATGGTCTAGGGTAGATATTCCTTAGAGAGCCTTCTCAACACATCTACAGCTGTCACGTTTGCAGACATCATTGTTGGATGTGTACGTCTACTTTAGTTGTGGTCATTTGCGTCTGCTGTCTGATAACTGGTTGCTTCTGCGAATACACCTGCAGATGTGTAAAAGAGGCAAGAAAGAGAAGAGCGTTGCGTCATGCGCTTATCTGAGCGAGACATTTCATGACTGTAATCTGTGATAATCCTTCCATAAAATAACATATGTAAGATGTATAGACCTAATTTCAGCATGTACCTAATGAGTTTCGTTGATATCAAGCATCTGTCGACAAAACTACATTACAACCTTATTTCTGTAATAAATTGTGCAATTATTATTTCATTACCTACCGATAATAATGATGTGATGGCGGTGATGTAATACTTATCAACCTTATCAACATAATAGGTAGGTAGGTAGGTAGGTGATAAGTATATCATGTAAAACAACTGTTCAAATGATAATAGATCGGCATGGTTTTATAAATACGTACAAGTTAATGATGATGATGATAAAAGTAGCTAATAAAATTTATTTCAAAAAAATCAAAATCCGACTTCATGTGTCACTAAAAAGTTAATAAATAATTTATTTTCAATTTTGCGACTTCAAATTCAGAATTTGGAGTAAAGAATATATCAAATTACTTACAATCCTATAAGTATTCTCATTGAAATCCGTAATATTTGGAGTCGGTGCCAGTCGTGACTTTGACAAGCGTCGATTTCGTTTAACCAGTAACAAAAAATCCTTGCCAGTAACAGTTTTGTGGGGATGTTACGCGGTTACGCCGTGGTATATCAACCAATTTCAATTTTTTTTTTATTCGATGAAGATAGTTTCCGAGAAAAAACCAATAAACCAACAAATTGATAAAGTTTATGCAAAACAATTTTACCCATATTTCCAAAACTACTTGCCGGATTTTGATACAGTTTTCTGTGATGTGTTGAGGTTTAATGGGTGCATCTTTTAAGCTATGTATTACGATGATAACTCACCAGGGGGCGCTGCTGTATACATTATATATTCTGAATTATCAGCCCGATTTTGATGCGGTTTTCTCTGATAGGCTTAGATTTGTTTAGCAATTGAATTTATTTCATCTATTTTACGGATTATGTCAAAAGTTTCATATTAGTCATCTATCGATCGAAATGTGACCCTTTTTAACCGACTTCAAAAAAAGAGGTTATCTAGTCTTCTAAAAGTTTATTTTAGTAAAGTGTCAGTAGACTTAATGTCGGTATTTGTATTTTTTTTAAAATAATTATTATGTCTCGTTCAAATCAAAAGTTGGTTTACCTGTCAACTCAAAGGCATCTTCGAAGCTGTGTTCATTATTTCTTCCTTCCTTCTCAACATCAGGTATGAACTTATCGCTTTCTCCGTTATTCATTTTGCCTCTATTTATGGATCACAATATGTTAATATTCACTTTTCTATTACTTGAATTAAGTACTAATTTCACTCGTGCTCTAAATTTTCTTGCACAGTTTTATGAAGCGTCTTCTATGTTGAAATCTGCATTCACTATTCAAATATCACCTCTAGTTTGTAAAAACATGATACCATTTTGGTAATACTATAGAAAAGTATGGTTTTGGAGCACATTGGGTTGTTTATCGATGTAACTATCGCATGTGCTGATGGTGTAGGTAATGGCCGCTCCGCGCACGCGTCCGCCCGCGCCGCGTGCTCACGAATACTAAAATAAAAATTCTATTCTATTCTCAATTTGAAATTCAATGCGCGGGAAACTGATTGCAAGCAGAGCACAAAGAGCTTCAAGGTTTTTCGAACACTTACAACCTATTTAGTTTGAAATTTGAATTATAATTACGTTCTTAGTAACGGTTCGTATAGAAAGTAAAGTTAAATAAGTAATTTAAACATAAATAAATTATATAGGTAATATCTTCTGACTTTGACCAAACAGACACTCAATTGTATAAAAACACAATAATTAAAAGGTATAAACTTGATGGAAGAAATAGATGTCAATAAAAAGTTTTGAAACGTCATTGATATTAATTAATAAAAAACTTAAAATCGTCTTAAGATATTGAATCAGGCGTTACTTTGCGGAAATCCATTGTAACTGAAACTCTGGAGAAATATGTAGTGTTTTTCCTCTGCGACTGCTCCTTAACCGACTTCAAACAACAAACTTCACACCACACCTAAACTCCATCAAGTTTGTTGTTTGAAGTCGGATAAGGAGCAGTCGCAGCGGAAAAACACTAAGTAAGTATTTCTTATTCCATAACGTGGTACCTATATTAGTCTAAACCTTCGAGAATGAAATGTCGATTCTTGTTTACCTAAGGCTTACGGAATAAGACCCAAAGGTTTAATTCATTTATATATAGAACGTTTATAATATAAGCCAAAATTCATATCTTCTTTCTTATCGATTGAGAGTGGGCAACTCTCGTGTCGAAAGTTTATCAAGCCGCCCTAAGGGCCACTGACTAATATAAACGTGATTTTTGTTATTGTACAAAATTGACCCTTTTGCGAAGGAACGATACCGTACGATAACATATTGCTATAAAACAAATATAAAGCGGACAATGCTCGATAATTCCCGCACTTTTAATTACCTACTTGATGTATCTTATCTCACGTTCCTTATTTTTTATTATTTTTATAAATAAATATGGCTGGTATTACTGCCAAATCTGAATATATTTCCTTCGCAATTATTTCTCAATGAAATTATACGTGTACCTTGTACGATGTAGTTATTTTAGGTCCTTAACTTATCATAAATAAATAAATCATCGTCATGTATCTCTGGGTGGTCAAAATTCAACAGACGGAAACGGAAAATCATGAAATTTCAATTAACCGATAAGATACGAATTATTGATGATAGAACGGACGTCATTTAATAATTAGGCGCAAGGGGTTACGATGAGACAAAACATCATTGTATAGACATTGTTTTCTTTGCTTGTCCATGTAATTAGCCAACACACTTGTTTGGATGCCTTTATAGATCACTAGTGGGTGCTCGCGGCTTTGGTCGCATTAAGAAGTAAAACTTGCATCCCTTATTTCACCCCAAAACCATGGGCATTACCAAAAACCCTTTCTTAGCGGATGCCTACGTCATAACATCTACCTGCATGTCAAATTTCAGCCCGATCCCATTGGTTTGGGCTGTGCGTTGGTGATCACTATGTCAGTCAGCCAGTCCATCACCTTTAAGTTTTATAATATTTAGAAGATCAAACTAAGGAACAGTAGTCTGAGATATCAACACAGAATTTATTGAATTCTGACAATAGTATAACCATAAAGTTGTTTGTTTCTTGTCTTGTTTTAATAATTTACTTATATATGTACAGACAGGCCAATTGATAATGATCATTTTGTTGTTTGATTTTCGTCGTATACAAACCACACGTACCAACGTGGTTAAAAAAAGCGTCATAACGTAATCCAATTTTTGACCATAATGTTCTATAGTAGTGCCCCAATATGACCGGAAGATTTTGTTAAGAAATTAGGTTCCCAATTTCTATTCGAAATCATCATCCGATGACTAATCTTTCTATATTTAAGTATTTACTTCATAAATTTTGAATAAAATTATTAGCTGCTCATAAATGTTTGATTCATTATACCGGTTATATTAAAATCATCATACTTTTATGACTATTCATAAAATTGGGTTTTAAAAATGCTTATATTTATGGTACAAAATTTAATTTTGCTTTGCTATAAATTAAAACTTATTATTGATGAATGATTAGCAAATTAATAGCTCAGATAAACTAAAAATACATATATAATGCACTTAAAAGCTAAACATACCTACATATTTTTTAACCGTAATATAACGTGACCTTTCTAAGCGTGTTACTAAAATCATACAAACTGTTCGGCAAGGCTCGATTCAGGTGATGAATTAGGTACTGTACCTAAGTATTAAAAAGGGCGCTCAAAAACGAAACCCAGCTTGCTTAAAATAAATTCGTATGAAAAATATTCTTTTTTATACTTAACTTTTTTGGATAACTTTCGACTCCAGAGTTGGCCGTTATCATTCGATAAGGAGAAACACTGGAAAATATACCTAATTTTGGTATACACTAGCGACAGATAGACAGAGTTATTACTAATTATTAATTATTACTTGAATAAATAAAGAAATAGACTAAAAGCAGGAAGGTATGGAAACAATATTATGCAGGTTTGGACTCTTTCTATAAAAGCTAATGATACACGTATTATACACTTATATATTTTACTATGTACAAATACATGGGGTAAGTACTAAAAGTTTTTGTGCGGTTTTGCATGTACGGTTCTATTCGTCACATTTCAGTTCAAGTTTCTTATAAAAACTTTGCACATGACATTTGAACATGACCAATGCACATGATAACAATGGTCTCAAATAATTAGTAGGTAATCTATGAAATCTATATCCTTCCACTCTTATAACTAGGCAATATTATTGTACCTATATACATATTTCATTGGCGCTAAGAACATTACATTAACTACCTACTTAATCAACGATCGCTAAAAATAGTTGAATTAACATGATCGGAAATAGACGCCCTTGGGCTGTCTATTATTGTTAAATCGGCCTACTTGACCCTGACGTTTATAATTTCAATCTAAATATAAAATACCTTTCGGTTCTCAATTAATTATAAATTAATTATTTGCGACCGAACCGAAGTTGCGAAATTGATAACTTGTAACATACAAATACTTAATTACCCCGTAAAGGTTGTGGTGAATGAACGCCTCTCCGTGAATGAATGAATGTAAATAAATCACATCAGTAAAATTATGAACAATATTATATTATATTATATTCCTAAAAGCGAACATTTCGTGACTTTAGATTGTGTGAGATAGTAAAATATATGCGTAATTACTCTTGGTAGAGGTAGCCCTGGCCAACACATAGTGGTGTTTTTTTTACATGTTGGTTTTTTAATAAAGTGTTTTCTATCTATTTATAAGTTATTTTTTCCTGGATCAAAGTGGGTTGCCGCTGGTAAAATACGAAGAAATTAATATTTCGAAGAGCGGTGTTTACCTACTTGAATGAATACCCATCGGTTTTGTTCTACTACATCATTCATTTATTTGAAGAACCCAGAATAGAAGAAAACTGCTTGTAGATGCCTACCTAACTAATTTTATTTGTCTATATTTTTGCACTATCGACACTCTAATAAAAAAATTATAACAATAGTTGCTACATTTTTCGTTTCACTTTGGTAGTAGCAAGCATTTGCAAGCAAGTGTAATGCTCTAATTTCCACGTAGGCGTTCACACTATCGTTTTGCTATGAGATATATACAGGCACTATATTCAAAATAGCTTTTAGCCCCGATGATAAAGGATGTTTAAGTTATATGTTGGTTTTTATGTATCGTAAGCTATTCTGACTTCAGATTCAATAATAACTTATAGCTTAGTAAGTTACATGCCTACTCATGACTCATGTCTGCATGACTGCTCTGTTAGCTTAGTTGGTAGTGGCTCTGCCTTCTAATCCAGGGGTGCGGGTTCGATTCCCGCATAACACAAGTAGTTATGAATATTTAAATTTGTAATTATTTGTGTTGAGTCTGGTCGTTTCTATGTATAATAAGTATGTATTTACAAAAGAAAAGTATATATGTATTATATCCGTTATCTAGTACCCATGATACAAGCGTAAGCTTAGTATGAGGCTAGATGGCGCTGTGTGATATGTCCTGAAATATTTATTATTATTATTATTATCATGTGCATACCTACATACTTACATAAATAAAAACAGTTGCGTAGTAGTTAATAACTATCATGATATCTAATATATCCACAATCCAATAAAAGCAAAATTATATCTTGTTAGTATATTTGTCTGTTTGATACCCTATACTAACGACAACGTTTTTTTTAATTAATTTATCACTAGAATTTAACTCGAATAAAACTTTCAGCCTAGAATATACAAGTACCTACCATACATCCACGAGTTCCTAATTACTCAGATTAATTAATATTCTTCCTTACGATACATATGAAGATCAATTTAAATAAGCAGAGACAAACAAACTGATTAACCGGGTCATAATATAACACGAGTTTGGCTTTACTTCTGGTAGTAGTACCTACTATATCTACATAGTACGTTTATTATGCTAAAGCTAAACAGAGTCAAAAATCTGTACACAGAAGACAGTAAAAAAATCGTGTAAGTATACTTCAAATCTATAACAGAACACGTTTAGCAGTTTTTAGAATTTTCGTTTCTATGTCTGTTTATTTGGTTGCGCATCACACAAAAACGGCTGAACGAATCTTCACGATTTTTGGTATATAGGCAGTACATATGTGGTCTTGGGAGTGACATTGACAAAAAAAGTTCGTATAAGAGTTTTTATTTACTTGGAATGGATTTTCACTTGATCATTATTCGCCTCATGATGGTAAACAATCAATACCGTCTATGATGGAGCGTGCTTGCTTATCCAGTAAGAATCGATTACTCTCGATTTGAAGATCGCAAGATTATTAGTCCGCGGGGAACAGGGAGTTAGGCAGGGAGTGCTCAACACTGTTCTCGAGAGTTTTCTAACCGCTCCAGGACCTCTGACTTGATCATTTTTGAATGTGTCTAAATAATAAAATTACTAGCCGTATTAAGTTGATAATTCTGAAACTAACACATTACATCAAGACAACGAAAAGCAAGGCACGTGACGTCGTCACTAAGCAAACACCAATCATAGACCTCACCGCTTGTTCAAACATACGTAATCAATATAATTGAAACAATATGGTTGTGTTGGCAAACTTGTATGTAACCGTTGTTACCGGGGAACAGAACAGAGGTGTCAATTGCAACTAGATATACACAGGGTGACCTGATGATCACCACCAAGTTAATGCGATGATGATGATGATGATAAGCCATTTATTTCTAACTGAAATGTTGTTTATTTAGTTTTACTCAGAATGTTGATTTATATAATGTCTCTCAGTTCAAATTGCCTCTTGGCATAGGCCCCCTCTAACGATTTCTTTTGAACCATATCTTGAGCTAATCTTTTCCAGTGGTGACCTGCTGTGAGCTTCAGGTCGTCTTCCTATACTAGTATTAACACGATAGTTAACATAATAGACAACTACGTTAGCCTTGCGACTAGTGGAGGAAACAGATCTGCTGTTCCGTGTTACTTACCAATAACCATGTATAATAAAAGTATAAGTTACGAGGTTCTGCTTTAATGTGCTGATGATATAATTTCAATTTCATTTTGGACTTTCAATGGGCCCAATTTATTTTGATACCACATTCAAACTGAGTGTTGACTTAAAATGACAAACTAAACATCTTCAGTGTACACAGGTACCTTTTAGGTGAGCGTGTCAAATCCTAGGAATATATAGAAATACCTAACATAAATTGAAATTGACTGATGGCAGTATCATTATTTTATTGCCTAGGTACCTATAAAGTGTAAAAGTCTAGAGTCTAGACATAGTGTTAATCAATCATCGTCCATCTTAATTATCAGGTTGCATACAAACATTACACTACGGAACATTTAGGAATGATTATTTATTTATTTGGTTAACTACTAACTAGCCAATATGTAATTAATTAATAAATAAATAATAAATAAATAATCCGGGACATTTCGCACAGCGCCATCTAGCCCCACACTAAGCAAACGCTTGTGTCGTGGGTACTAGATAACGGATATAATACTTATATATTTTTTTTTTTGGAAATACATAAGTTCTCATTATACATACAAACGACCAGACTCAACACAAGTAATTATGAAGTTTAAAATTCATAAATACTTGTATCACGCGGTTATAATTATTGTTATAATTAGATATGACATTAGGTAATTTACGTGAAACTAAAAGTAAAATATTCCTAACTCTGAGTTTGGGGTTTCTATGGGGTTAGCATTAGCACAGACCACAGATATAAATGAATTCCAGAATTCATAATGTTTATAACATAGCAAAATTGATTTTGAATGACCGGAAATTAGAATCAAAATAACTACATATCCGTACAAAAATTTCTTACAATACCCACCAAAATAGCCTTGAGCGAAAAACCACTAATCAAAATAATTTTAATGCCATCTCGAATTTTTAAGTTTTATCTTAGATATTTATTTAATATAAGTACATAGAAAAAAATTACCCAGATAAGTATCACTTTTAATTTCCGAGAAAGTTTTGGACAAAAAGTTACTTTACGATTTGCGTTTGATCATAGCCATTGTTAGTTAAATATAACTTATAAACAGCAACATAAGCGACCATTTTCTGAATCGGATAGAGATAAAAGATGAAGAATCTTTATTGATACTGTAAAGTAACCACACACACATAAAATATTGAAAGATATATATGTACATATTATTGTTTTTTTTAGTTCGGTGCGCGTGCTAGCTTCCTTTTTTCCCTCTTGGCAAGCTATCCCAGCTGTATGACGAAATTATCGTCACAGTTGGCCTTCTGTTTCATTTTGTTCCTATTTGGACCACTGCCATCATTCTCTTCTCACGCTTCTATTTTCTTTTACATACCAACCATTGCTACTTTAATATTTCTTTGTATAGAGTTCAGTTGAATGGAAGCGGCAATGTAGAACAAGCAGTTCGTATTAGTCGTTGAAAATCTTTATTTCAGTTTAAGTCGTTGTACTGAAACGTTTTCTTGGCGAATTAGGGTCAGCGCATACTCAAGTAGTTCTGGTTTTATAAAATTAAAATATTAATATATTATATATATTATAATTACTTACTAATATATATTAATATTAGTAAGTACGGAATTTTTAGATAAAGTCGTTTTTATTATTATAAAATTAAAATTCTTTCACTGTGTTAATAAATTTAAAATAAAGTATTCGTACGATTAAGTTAAAACTGCTTTAGATAAGAGTCCTGGCAGATGTGAATAGTTTTTTTGGTATTTTTTTAATACAATTACCATACTAAGTAGTAGATCGTTTAGTTCAAAAAAGTTATCACCAACCTAAAACCTGTTTCATCAAATAATCAGTTAAGTATAAAGTTAGCGTCATAAAACAGGGGTTATAACCTATTTATGTTTATGAAATGGAGATTTAATCGTTTTCCCAGGTGGAAGAGTACTTTAAGTATAATAACTTATCGATGTTATGTTGCCTGATAGCGTTTGTTATATTAATAGATACAATCACTATTTTCCGTTTAGTCTGTTTATATCAGTTATAGAAGAAACGCACGCGATTGGTACTTTTTGCGTGTAAAATCAATGTTATTAAATAATAAAATTATGAATAACGTCATGTTGATATGACGTTATTCATAATTATTTAAAAACAGTCAAATTAGATTAGTAAAAACCTTTGATATGTTTTCATGGACGTAACTAACCCGTATTTTGACATGCAAAATAAAGCGTTGAAATAGCGCGAAAAACCAAGAGCATACATCCGAAAAACCCGCTGAAAACCCGCGCGTTTTCTTATCTCGGTGTGCGCTCCTCCCATGCTGACTTTGATATCATTACACGAGCTTTCCTTCAGCGTTCAGTGTTTACGCGCGCCCGAGCCAATACACTCCACAATGGCTGCAGAAACTAATCGCGAAAAAAGTGACAGCTGTGACAAAAATGACAACCGGACCCTGTGTGACAAAAGTTTTGACAAAAGCAACCATGACCGAGAGTCTATCACCTTCGAGGAAGCGCTGGATAGAACAGGTAAATTTTGTATATTTTTTGGGAAGTATAGTAAAATTGGTCATTCATATTTTTTTTTATAATTAAAAACTAGGTTTAAAAGAAAAATAAAAAATGCACCAGTTATTATGTCATGAAATAGGAAAAATAACGGCTTTTACGATAAGCACATTTTTATTTTCATTGTGTTTTTAATATTCAAACCATTCGGTTAATATTCTAAAAATTTCGTTTTACCTACATTTTATGAAATGATTTGCTATCACAAAGTTATTTCATCGTTGTTTTTAAATATAATACTTAGGTATCCCTTAGCACAATAACTTACCCAACTCACCCTAATAGTTTTTCCAAGATTTTATTCTCTGCACTGTACTAATTATAAATAATATAAAATACAACTTAAATAAAGGAACAATTTTCATCTTTGTGAGGATTTAGGTACTACATTCTGAAAAGCCTCTGTAACACCAGTTCTAATGCAAGAAGCCGGGATATCGGTACCTAACGCATTATCAGACTCTGACCCACAATATCGAATAGTAGAAGCGAGTGTGGCTCAGCGGTTCCAGTGTCTGCTTTTCATCCAAACGCACCCTGGTTCGAATCCGGCCCTACACCAATGACTTGTATTTTCGAGTTAACTGTAGATTTGCACTAGCTCGGTGAAGGAAAATATCGCGAGGAAACCGTGTATTCGGAAAGAGTGTGTCTTCCGTGAAAAGACCTGGGCGCCCACCACGATGTATCTGCTCAAAAGAACTCCCCTAACGAATTCATCTGCGGGGAGTCACGACCCCCAGTAATGAGGAAATACGACTCAAAGATAGATCGAATAGTAGAATAATTCTCAACATGTTTCCATTCACATAATATAATCTTGTACTACAATATCAAAGATAGTTTTGTACGTTGATGTTGAACGCTTCGTTTCGTATATCAAGAGTAAGATGTGTCATGCGTCGGTATATTTGGCTCGAACGCGTACTTGTTTGTATGAACTCAGTGTTATTTTGTATGAGGATAAAGAATTAAAAGGGAAAGTTGATAGAAATTTTGGCAATAAAGAAGTTCGTCAAAAAATAAATGTTTAATTAGAATACGTGGGAAATTTGCTAATGGAGGTATACGCAAGTGTTTACTAATTTAATGCTACAGTCGACGCGGTCAATACTTGGATGGTTCGATAGAAAACGCTATTCCATTACAGGTCCTTACTGTTCGTAAAAAGGTTGCTAAGGCACAAAAAAGACCATGTAACATAGACCATACAAACTTTTAATACTAGAACTGGCCACTACGATATACGATAAGGAGTAGTATTTAAAATATATCGCGCTTGGCTCAATCAATTTAGCACGCATGTTTTGTATCGAACTAATTCATGCATGCATGTGTTATGTTCTAGGTTTCTTTAATAATATATTGGTTAACATGAAATGCCGGTCGTTAATTAAATAGCGGAAGGAAAACTCTTTAAAGTTATTGTTTATCTCGGATGTTTCTTGATGATGTTTACAGTTCTTTAGTGGTGTTTGAAAACTTTTCGTGGTATTCTCACGGAAGCTAACATGTTCCAATGATTATGGAGTTAATAACAAATGAATGCTTTTTTACAAGGATAGGTTTGCACTTGCCCATCATTCGCCTGATGCCAAGCAACCATTACGGTCTAGGATGGATCTACTCTCACTTTGAAGATCGCGAGATTATATTCAGCAGAGAACAAAGCAGAGACTGACTCCCTGGAGTCAGGTAGGGATTTCCACAATTTAGCAGACTTTAATATAGTATTATTAAGATATAAGATTTTATAAATTTGGTGATTGAATTATTAAAAAAATTCAGTCATAATCCGGGATAACAAGTAGCCTATGTGATAATGTAGGGTCAGGATTTTACCTAATTTCATCTAAATCTGTTTAATTATTCAAGCGTGAAATAAAAACAAACAACTTACACATCCACTCTCACAAATGTACAATATTCGGGTGACAACATCAAAACAATTCCAAATAACTCATCAAGTAGTATTACATCACAGCCAATTAGTTTTGTTCGAGAAAAATCCATACAAACTCTGTCCTAGTTTAAAACGTCGCCCCAGACATCTCGGCGTCTGTTGTGGAGTGAATTCCTTAGTGTACCTAATATAGCAGTAATGATGTGTTATTGAATGCTATTGTGTGAATTGGGACTTGTGTTCTAAACATAACTGTCATTAATTCATAACCATAGGGGTAAGGAGCTTCTTTAGATGAATTTGTTTTGTGACGAACGGTTTATGTTGATGTATTCATTCATGATAAGCGCGATCGAAAGAGGCGTAAGTAGCGTGATTTAAAAAAAAGTGATACTTAGAAAATATACTTTCTTCAAATCGAAAACATTGTGTGTGGAGTAAAATTATAACTATATCTCGAATTCTAGATAGATAACTATTCAAATATCAGTATTTCTGTCGATTCTACAAAAAATCTTACAAAGTGTTCAACGTAAACTCAAAACGATTGTCAAACGCCTCATTGTTTGATAACCTGGAATATGAATATATTATTTGACATTCAAACATACATTAGATGAATAAAATTTACTATGATTGTACAAAAACTAGCTTTTCTATGCCATCGCTGTTTTGTTGCCCACTGATCGTTAGAGTACGGCAGTCGTTAAGCCGTGTCACAGGCCCTTAGGGCGGCTTAAAAACTCTCGACACCAAGTTGGCTACTCTCATTCGTTAAGAAGAAGAAGATGCAAAAAATGCCTCTTAATTAAGGGTACTGTAACGTACTAAAACTGTCTCTTACACGTAGTTACTGCTCGTTCCAGGCAACGGCGTGTACAACTACCTCCTGCTGGCGACGTGCTCCTTCATCCTGCTGGCCATCGGCGTGGATCTGTTCGGGTTCAGTCTCGTGGTGACAGCCGCCTGCGACCTGCAGCTCTCTGTCTCAGAAAAGGGGATACTCGCTTCTTTGCCTTATATTGGTGAGTCTGAAGTTCTACTAATGGTCTTAATATTTTAAATGCTGCGGTGGATCTCTTAAACCTTACCAGGCATGTCAAAGCCTAAGTACTTCATTGTAATCTACTGCTCACGATTTTGTTTATATTCTGTTGAAATAAAAATTGGTATGTGTTACTTCCAAGATGTTTTACTTACTTATTCTATGCCAAAAATCAGCATGATCGGTTGCCGTGTGGCAAATTAGCCCGAACTAACAATTTAACATGATCAATAAAACTATTCAATGTAATTTTCACTATTTATTTCTCATTTTAACTTTACGACCATACTTATATAGATTTAACTTTACAAATAGAAATAATTAGGATAGTGTAATTATGTATTGATTTAGGCTCTAAACAAAAGATTGCATGTCATGAAGTATTATCGTTAAAATCATTTACACACTATGCATTTAAAATAAATATTACAATTCCGATATATTTATGACTATATCTTGCGAACTTTACATTTAATTAGTTATTCAGGTATAAAAATCTATGAGCAAGCATCAATAACACGCCGTAATAATATAATTCCAAATATTCATAAAGTGCGTGAGGTAGTCAACAAATTGGTCATTCTTGAGTTGTGATAACTTATTGACGTTAAGTAAGAGCCTATTTTTTAGCGTCTTACAGGAAAATGCAGTACTAGCTTTTTGTTCCTAAACGTTACACAAAGTTCTCGTAGCTTTTGGCTTCGGTTTGATATTTTCGACACCAAAGTATATCATTTTCATACGGATTTCCTTACTTTCTTCCCAACCATTGTCATTCGAGTCAGTTCAGTACAACAGTTGATTCAAGTAAACGCAATGTCTGAATAAACACGTATTGTTGGGAACTGCATTCAGCTTTGTTTCAATTCACTGAAATTATGCACCTTTGTTAACAAAATACACTCTAAAAGTGACTTTATTGATTGCATCGATATTTACTTGACTGTCATAATAAATAAAGCACAAAGACACTATAATAAAAGAAATATAATATAATGGGTTCCTTATACAACCGAACGCATTGTTTACCAGAGCTGGTTAGTACGTCCTCAAATGGCTAATAGACTAACTTCAGTGTCAAGTTTTTTCAAACCTCCCACAGGCTGGCCCTTGGAGTGAAATGAAAAATTACAAATCAGGGCTAGAATATAGAAGTTTGCTTAGTTGAGAAGGCCGCTTAATAATGTTCTGTAACTATACTTTTTAAACCACAACTTTAGCAAACTACCCACCTCGAGTAGTACTTCTTCTATAATGTGTAACGTGCCACTAGTGTGATAAAAATGCTAAAAATCTATCCTCAAACTATTGTTCAAATAGACTGGAAAATTTGTACTATATTGTTTTATGTGAAATAAAGATTTTTCGAAATAGAGGAACATTGGTTAGTATTGTGAAGATTTATTTACCGAATGATCTTTCTTTTCCAGGTATCCTAATGACATCGATCCTGTGGGGCTACATCTCCGACACGCGCGGGCGCAAGTTCACGCTGGTGGTGCCACTCTTGGTGTCCTTCTGCTTCTCCTGCATCAGCAGCCTGGCGCCGCACTGGCTGTTCCTCGGCTTCTTCAAGTTCTTGGCCATTTGCTTGTGAGTTACTTGTTTATTTTTCTGTTTGGGGTTGCTAAGGGGTTGGTTTGGGGTTCAGTTGAACAGAATTTCAGATCATGACCCGAGAGAGTTACAGCTTTTCCGCAAGCCTCAAATTCTTTACCGTCTGCGAACGAGTCTTACTTTTATTTTTCGGGTCATAATGATAAAGACGTAGGTGTATCGATAGCCTATCCTTAGATGGACTACAAAACGATTCCTATGCTTTTGTATGTAAACATAAAAGAATCATGAAAAAGAAATAAATAAATGCCATAGCTAAAACTACCTAGTTAAATCCTCTATACATATTCATAGGTTAGGTATATTTTCCCATCGTGTGCCTACTTTAAAGTAAGTTAATACTTACATTGTCTTCACCCTTGCCAAGTGAACAACTTAGCGTTTCTTCTTTTTTAAGTCCACTTTACAACAGTTTGTATAAACTTACACACAGCACGTTAACATACTTGTAATCTTATCCTGACAATATTACTCGTAAATTTAGTTGTGAACAAAATGTAGGGCAAATAGGAGAACTGAACGTGTTTACTTATCAATAACAGTAATTGTGGCTTATACAAAGTGTTCACACTTAGTCTTACATTTGGTCCGTTCAAAATTGTAACAAAACAAAGAAGCCTTTAGACAAACTCAGATTTTCTGATCTATTTCTGATTCAATTATATTACAACGCACAATTTTTTCACATCTAATATCGAAAGGCATTTAAAATTTTCAAATAAAGTCAATACAAAAATAGGTGCCTTATATAATCAAACCATACGCATGTCATTTTCCTCTCTTTTTGCAATGGGAAATGTCATACCAATCTATAAAATGCTGTGCGTAACTAATCTTAATTAATGCAATTGCAGTATACATTGCACATTACAATTGCCATAAACGCATAGCTATTTTTCCTCATACAAATGTGTTGATTTTACCTAATAGACAATTATTATACCTATTGCTTTATCAATGAATGACAGATTGTGCGTAGGTATGCTGGGGAATACCTAGTTAATCGATTCGGTCGTTAGTAAATTACGTAATTAGGAAATAACAAAACATTCGGTAACAGTACTTTTCCTTCATACGTGTTTTTATACGAAACATTTGATCATTTGACATCAGTTTGCAGAAGAATCTTATTGGTTTTGTATTATGCTTCTACAAATGGGAATTTAAATAATGTTTTGTCGAAAATAATCATTATTTTATAACACATTTCAAATATTTTCCTGTTTTCTTGAATAAGTTACATATTTTCGTTCTTTGTTTACGTTTTTTTTTATTTGACAACATTTTCATATCAACCTTAATATAATATATATGTCTCAGTGATCGTACTTCTATTATGCACAGCAGAAGGTTCGAGTCATTCGACATCTGTGTAAATAAAGTTTTATTTACGTTGACTACATACGATTTGTCTTTTTATTTTTCTTCTGTACAAACTTAAACATATATAATATTAATTGTGAAACTGTTTTTTTTTATATCGTGAATAATTATTATACATTTATTTGCAGTAACAGTTCTTTGTTTGAAAAAGAGTTAGTCACGGCTTTGTCGCATTTGTCATGTGATTTTTTTGTACTTAAATATATCAAAGAGTCATCGATTTAGTGAATATTCGAATACATGTTTTACACACGTTGTTAAAATGTTTGCATGATATAAGAATTTAGATGTTCATGTGGCTGCAACCCTGTCAGATGTAATAATAATAAAAAACAATTAATTTTATCTACCATCAATTTAGTCCATACCCATCTATTTACCTACTCTAAAGAGTAAGGGTTAACCTCTGTCAGATAAAAAAAAGGATGAAATAGTAGGTTATTGACTGGAAACAAAGGAAATACAGACTCAAGAAAGTCTTCAGTTTTCTAAAGTTTATCTGTTGAGATTGCAATATAATGTAAGTAGCTTTTTATTCGTTGGGGGGAACTTATGTTTATAATCATATATGAACATTATGTAAGCATACGTTTCACTCATCCGTATATCATTGATCTCTTGCAGCGCCTGCGCAGCTAACTCTACCTCATACACGTTGGTGGGAGAGTCGTGCACTCAGCGCGTGCGCTCCAAGTACATGCTGCTCATGACCTGCCTCATCATACTGTCGCCTGCTGTGGCTGGAGGTACGTATCAGTTATTATTATCATCCACAGAATTTTCTATCCCATAGCTAGCAATAAGCATTTCTTTGTTAGTTCGTACTGCGATGATCTTTTGCAGAACTTGTCGATAATTCAGAACAATGTTACGAGGAGTATCCTGCTTAAAACGTAAACTAGATTTTTTGTAAAATTGCGCTTCATCTTTGAGAAAATTTTGTAACTTTCGGCTTATGTCGGTAAACGTGTACTATCCGCTGGCTTCGCTATGCCAATAAATATACATAATGCCATTAGGTATACTATTCAGAGAATACGTAAACCAAAATTATATTCCGTAATCGTTTGCTTGCTTTGAATTAAAATAATCAAAACCAATATCACTTGCATAAAACGCCCCAAGCGGGATGTCTGTGCAGGACTCATCGCCACCGCCTTAGAATATCACAAAAAGACCCAAAACGAGACAACTAGCAAAACACGCGCGAGAATTGCGCGAAAATAAAATATGCAAGCCAAAACTAGCAAACGACAAGATAACAACTTGTCACATTGCCAAATGCGATTACTGACCTAATCACAAATTTAAACAAATCTTTAGAGCCAGACCAGTCTGGTGAAATCCGGAATTTGCACGGTTAAGAACATTAAAAATATATTTATGTTATGTGGGTTTTGCAAAGAAGTAAATTAATAATCATGTCGTGAGATATAATTTGAGGTCATTGCACGAATTATATGTTTTATGTAACGAGATATTGCTTTTCAAACCTAACACAGTGTAGTTATTAAAATTATTACAAATTATGTCTAATTATTATTGAGGTGGCTAAATGACTGGCCATACTAGCATCAGTGTTCTATTCTTTGCAAAGCAAACAACAGCTAACTTAAAAAAAAGGTTTTTTAAAATGCATAAACTGGACCAAAAAGAGTATCAAAGTCATTATTAAAATTGAACTAAGTAAATTCAATTATTTTTATGTTTTTTCCAGTCATAACATACCCAATCCTGAAGCTGGACTTCGCAGCCGAGATCTCGTGGCTCGGGATCCAGTTCACCCCCTGGAGACTCCTGGTGCTGGTCCTGGCGCTACCTTCAGGGTTCGGAGCCTTCGCCCTCTACTTCTTCTTCGAGTCTCCTAAGTTCCTCTTCGGAAGAGGAAGGAAGGAAGAAGCCTTGGAAGTCTTGAAGACTATATATGCTATCAATCATAAAGGATGCAAAGTTGGATATCAGGTTAGTAAAGACCATGTAAAAGACGTAGAGTAGATACATATTTTAAATCGTAACATTAACAAGGTTAGTATCTGTATAAGTGTTGTTCCTACTTCACACGCCAACGGGTGGATGCATTTTGGATTTAATATAAGTACCTATGCTATAGATTTTGAAGATATATTAAAGCCTGAGTGAAGCTTAGGAACCAGGATACCAGGATATTAGCCCGGATAATCCCGTTGGGCTATTCCATAGTTCAACTACTACCAAGATAGGAGTTCATACAAGCTTAGAAATAGTAATTGTTTTGTTAGAACTTGTATTGTAAGGTATGATATTCATAAATTAAGTCAGATCTGCTGTAGAATGCTTATGGTAACCACAAAAAATATTTACCTATAAGGAAAATTAACTTGTCACGGTAAAAAAATACTACATCGTAAAATCCAGATAAGCAATTCCGTTGTATAACGTTAATATAAACCCCTATGAGTTTATGCGTGTGAGTTAGAAGGAAAAAATTGGATTTTGTAATGGTTTTCCTACGTTACAATCAATTATGATTGTCATTACTGAACGTCAAAGATACATTCCGCTTCTGTTATCTCGTATTATCATTACGACCATTAGTTCCGTAGAATATGGTATTTATTTGTACACGATTACCATAACTTTTATTTCTATATTCTGTGCCGAAACTATTCAACTTGATGCAATCAATCCTCGGACGAGTAAAAAGTTGCAATTTAATTTTTTTAATTATTTCAGAATATCATTAAGACTCTTGAGACCATCTACAAATAGTAAATATATTAGAGTTTGTATACTCTGCTCTGCTGCAGTTATGGAGTTTACCACAATAACTCTTCTGCTGCCTTGGCTAATTTCTCGTAATCTAATTTATTTCTCAGTGATATTTGTCTCTATTACTGGTACATTACTCGATATTCCGAAATTTCCAGGTATCCTCAATATCCACAGAAGAGGTTCTAGCCAAGAAGGACATGTCCCTCCCGCGGGCTATGTTCGAGCAGATCGCCTCCTTGTTCCGACCACCCTACCTGCGCAGGAGTCTGCAACTTTACTATATCGTCGCGGTCGTCTATATCACGTGAGACATTTTTTATGTATTTATAGTGGGAAGTTGCATGTTACTTTTGTTTACCTAGTTTTTCGCCACAATTATTTTCTTTAAAAAGTAAGTAGACAATTTTGTGGACTACCATGAATTGTAATTTTGGTCATCACCACACATGGACCCGCATGGAATACGCAATGCCTATCTTGGAAGACCTCTTAGTATAGACTCCCTGTTATCTGCCAGAGTTACCAGGCTATAGATGTTCGTTTGTTAAGCATCTTTATCCAATAGTTACAAGTAGTTACCTTCCTATCATGTCCTTCCATATTTGTGAACTTCATTGTAAAAGTAAACATTGTATCATCTCGTTCCCAGTAACAACAGCTACCTGGTGTGGTTGCCGCACATCATGAACCTGGTGAAGGTGTCCCTGGACAAGAATCTGGCCAACCCTGGCGGGGTCTGCTCCCTCATCAGCACCAAGATCATCGATGACAGTGTGGCTGCTGTCAACGTTACTGTTACTGTGCCGTCTAAAGTTGTGAGTAGTTTTGTTAAAGATGTAAATAGTTTAGAAATGTAATACTCGTCACGGAGTGATATAGACAATACTTTTAAAAACTTTTTCCACTAGAAAAAGTTTTGTTTAGTGTGTACGTTTTATTTTTCCATTTCACAGATTTGCTCCAACTTTAACCACGAAGTCAATTGTGCGGATATCGTTTTTGTGTTTATAATATTTTATTATTCTCTTCCAGACCCCAGACACTTGCCTCGGCACCATCGAAGACAACGTCATCTTCACCCTCATCGGCTCCCAGTGCATCTACTCCTTCCTGAACTTCGTCATCTCCTGCCTTCCTCACCGGAAGAAGGCTGTTCTCATCACCATCCTCATCCTGTCTTCCTGTAGTGGAGTCGGGATCAACTTGATGCCAGAGCCCATTTCTAGTGTCTTCATGTTTATGGGCTTCACGTGTACGTGCTTGGGCATGGGTATCCTGGCCTCGTACTTTGTGGATCTATATCCTACTTCTTACAGGTTGGTTTTTGATTACTGTGCAAGTTGGTTTGGATTGTTTTTTGTGGCAAGATAGTTTATATTGAAAAAAACCTATAATAAGTTTTGTCCTAATTAGAATTTGCCATATTAAATGTATCGTTAGAGACAATGATGATACTTAGCGACAGCAATACATGCATATATTCCTAGGTTAAATCAAATGATTAAAAGATAACTTTTCAAAATGTTTTAAACATTTTTAACGCCTTACAAAATTAAATAGCAATGTAGTTTAGTGTATAAAACTATGAACTTTTGTTAGGTACCCAAGGTAGACTGTCATAACATCCTAAAATCATTCAAGTTATTTATGAAGTACTAAATATTCCAATAATGTTTATTGATGTTATTTCAGAGGCATGGCAGCTTGTCTCAGCATCATGGTGGGTCGGAGTTGTACTTTCTTTGGCATCAACATTGTCGGGAACCTCATATTCTACCACTGTGAGGTCACCTTCTACCTCTGGTCTTTGCTGGTTTTGAGTGAGTATTATTTCTTTAATAAATATCTTTTGTTATCTACAAGAATGTAGGAATCTGTCCCTAAAAATGAAATGCCATTGTTTGTACTCAGTATCATTGTTTGTATCAGTATATTCTGTGCCATTGTTCAGTGCAGAAGTTTTAGATGAAAATGAGCTTGCTTACCCAATCACTTATTCGATTTGTCACCTTTAACTACTTATACTATATCTTTAAATCATCCTAAATGTTCCAGACTTAATCTCTGACTAAAATACCAACATGTTTCATTTATTCCAGGTAGCGTAATAGCAGCGTGGTTTCTCCCACCAGACAAGCCTGCTCTGAAGCAATGTGAAACTAGATTATAATATCTGTAAACAATTGCTTTATAGCGTTTCTGATATAAGAATGTGATTGCTTAAAAATGTGTTTAAGAAGTCGAAGTAGAAGAAGTGACATACCTACTGTAACGATTCAGACTCTCTAAGAAAGGAAGAAAAATGATTGACAAAGATAGCTTATAATATTGGTGATCGTAAAACAATGATCGATAGTCAAAGAATCTATTAAAATTTTTAGTAACGTAAATTTATGAAAATTTGGTAAGTAGTTGTTTATTTGTCAGTGATTAAGGAGACAGAACAACACGCCAATTAATTTTATAAACAAACCCAATTTTAGCTAAATAAGATTGTTCTAGATTTGATTTGGGCTGGACCCGGGTAAAATTGTCTTGATACTAAGTAATCAACTTACGGTATAGGTTTTATGTATAGTTTTATTCGAAAGACTTTTCGTTTATTATTATATTTGTACAAATAATTGTTTACGAAATATATGTAAATTACGCTTTTTTAGTGTTTAGTTTTTTGTAAAGATAAGTTTGATGTTAAGGAAACTTTTTCTTTTACTTTAATTCAAGTATTAGGTCTGTGAATAAGATGATTTTAATTAAATATTATTATTTTGTGGCAGTTGTATTTTTTGCTACAAGTATGTGTACTTTTTTAACTCTGAAGGAGCACTTGTTATATGGCCCTGGTGAATAAATAAGGTTTTATGTAAGTAGGTATTTTCTATTGTCACAGCCAATAAATGTATAATTATAAATCAAGCTAGACGTATAATTATTTGATATATTATGTGTCTGTGCTATGTGCGTAGGTAGCCAGACCAAAAACAATGTTTAGAAATAGTAACATCTTAATTAAAAAATCAGATATGCACGATATCTTTCAAGTTTCTATTAACTATATTATGTTATATGAAAGCTGTAAACTTATACAGTTAAAATAATTTTTACTCATTGTTCTTAAGATAATCCAGGTAAGAATAAGTAAAGAAATTATACAAATATGTTTATTTAAATCTTACGCTAGATTCAATAAATGCTTGACGTATTATGAGTTATATGAATAATTTTACAACTATTATCCTATACCAATTAATTATTTAATAACTATGTATACACCATGAGATCTTATTTTATTTGTAATTAGTTATACAATAACAGTTTTGTCTTCTCGCCTTGATTCGATATAAAAATATCTATAATTGGGTAGATAGGTTTTACATATATTTTTGTTATTCTATGGAGAGTCCTTAGGCATGGTCCGTAAATTGTATAATCAACCATTTTTGCCAAATCTGAGGCTGATTCCATAAATTGGGAACATGTATTAGAAGAACAACATCAATATATTTTAATTACGTTGACCATACGTTTTTATAACTAGTAATAAGTCATATCATGTATATGTATTTTTAAAGCTAGCCCATGACTAAGCTATGCGACTGGGAAACCTTACTAAAAGTGGCATAATTATATCTAAGCATTTCTGTAGGTACCTACGAGAAATCTTGTCATCGGCATCAGGAGCGGTTTAAAAACTCTCGGGATCAGATCTAGCCACGTTCATATTAGCTTTACATCTAGCTATATCTAAGCAGTTACTTATTATATTATCAGTACTTGTATCAATACAGTTTCAAGGCACTTACTCTATAAATGGCGAAATAAAGTTACATATACGTAGAGATATATCTATCTAATCCAGTGTTCTTTTCTTCTGCTTCTGCAACGTTCTCGTTCTGTGTGGCCTCTTCTTTGCTCTCTTCTAGTTTTATCACCAGTATGGCACCAATTGATACTGTGATGGACAACAGAAATTAACGCATTATTGTGTAGAATAGTAGAACCCTATAAATATGTCTTAGATATACCTACTCTTAGATCAAGCACTAAATCTTCTTCTTGGATGTATTTCTCAGAACTCATATTTTAACATCATGTTCGGCAACCGAGCTCTTCCACGGATGACGACACATTGTCATGTCCATAGATTTTGTTATTCTCAAATATGTATTTCACATTACACCGCTTAACGAATGTAAATAAACATACCATCTCTCACCGATCTAAGTCTACAGAATAATCTAGTAAATAAAAATCCGAGGATTTTTGTGTCTATGGCAGGACCTGGGTGACCTACTCCTATTGGGGAGTCATGGTACTTTTTTAACTAGAACGGGTTTGCACTTGGCCATAGTTTGCGTAATGGTAAGCAAAGGCTATGGCCTAAGATGGAGCGTGCTTACCCGATAAGAACCGATTCACTCTCGCTTTAAAGATCGGTGGATTAAAAAAGATAAATATTATTACGTAAAGAGAAATTTACTCAAAGAAGAGTATAGTTTAGAGTATAGTTTCCTATAGTAGTATGTAGCAGCTACTTACGCGCTAGCAGCGCCGCGACGGCGATGAAGGGCGCTGCGCAGGAGAAGTCCAGCAGCGCTCCCACCGCGAAGTTGGAGACCACTCCGCCGGCGCGGCCCCACCACGCGCCCCAACACACGCCCATACCGCTGGAAGGGGAGGGGGTTAGGAAACATTATATTTAGTATAATTTAATATGTATAATGAGTTGAACATAATGAGTTAATATGGATAAAAAAATGCCGCAAACATATAACTGAACAAAATGCTGTTTAGGTATAGAATGTGAACGGGTTGTCGCGATCAACATTTGTCGCCCAATCTTGGCTGTTAGGCGTTACTTCGAACTGATAAGAGATTGTGTTACTACAATACCCTTCATAGAAAAAAAGGAAATTGAAATAGGAATATATTATAGGAAATTGAAACCTCACCTCAACTTAGGTGGAAGTGCATGTAACAGTAGTCTAATCAGCAGCACATTCCCATTCAACGAAGCTGCGTTGAGTGCTGCCGCGGCTGCTACTGCTGTCTTACTGCTGGAGGAGCAGGAGCAGGCGCTGGCTGCGAGACAAGCACAGGCCAGTGCGCAGGCGCCGGCGCACGCGGCCGCAGCACGACGCACGCCACGAGCGCCGCCGCGTGTGCACAGTAGCGCGCAAGCAGCGTTGCCGAGCACGCAGCATGCGCCTACTATGAGACCAGAGGTGAAAACCTGGAAAACAAAAGATAATATTGATGATGTAGGTCTACAAGTCATATAATTTGAGTACTATCGAAATCTTCATTGGTGCAATGGGTGTATCTGATCACTTCGGAGATTTCGATAGCGTCCTTAAAAATAAAGGATCCTGTTTCCTCTAGACCTGAAGACAGTAGTGAGACTAAAACACAAACCAACCTCTCTATCCATGTTATCATTGCACGCCTCTCCGGTCACATTCTGCACCGGCACTGGCTCGGACCTGGCGTACGAATCATGCAGGCTGGCTTCCTTCCACGAGAGCTGGGTGGCGTTGAACAGCTGCGGCGCGGCGCTGGAGCACGTGCGGCCCTGCATGCGCTGGAGGAGCTCGGGGATCCACATGTTTAGGCCGAAACCTCTGGAATGATAGAGAAAGTTAGGTTGTGCTTAGATATCATGATTAGATTGGATGTGATTGTATTTACGTTTACAATATAAAAATTGTGGCTATGTAGGTTTTGTTTCCCATAATAGATCGTATGGAGTTTTGATAATCAAAGTGGGAACTGTTGCACTGTTGAAGTTTTATCTCAAGGCTTGTTGAGATTTTTTAAAGTTTTTAGGAAATTGTAAAATAGTACTCACGCTGCCATATTAGCGAAGAACACGAATAGAATGAGACTAGACTTCATCGCATAGGCTTTGGACACGAATATCTTCAGATCTTGCAAAACGTTCATGAACAGGTCTTTAGTTCGGTTCTCTTCGCCAGATAAAGTTTTTGCAGCGAAGATATCATCTTGGATTAGTTTCTTAATCTGAAAATGAAATAATGGTGTTACCGATATTCTTAAAAGTGACTATGCTGACCTAATGCTAAGACAATTCTTAATCTAGATGTATGTAATTCTCAGCAAACGCCAAACCAAACACATACTGAACTGAGTATGCAGTGAAGGTGACTTTTGCAGTGTGGCGATTTGACCATTTTTCCCTTGATTGTAATCCTGATTTGAACTGAGTAACACGAAACAAAATGTTTATCGAGTCGATATAAATCACACACCTTAAAATCCGTCCCCTTCCCATTGGCTTTGTATATCGCAGCCAGCACTTTCAGAGCCTTGTCTCCCCTGTTGGTATCAGACAGGAGCCGGGGACTCTCCGGGAGAGTCAGCACCCACACGCCAGACACGAACCCTGGGAGAGAGCCCAGCGCCAGGAACAGCCGCCAGGAGTAGATGGGCAGGATGGTGGAGTAGGCCAGCTTGTACGGGATCACTAGCCAGGCGATAGCTGCAAAAAGTAAATGGACATTCATCATCATCTAAAGTTCTTTTTACTCAACATACGGGTATAAATAAACATCCCACCAAATTTTTTTGATAGACTGACCTGACTTTTGATCCCAAAGTAACAGGGAAAGCATCAATCAATCTATTAATCGAAACAAATTAAAAACATCTGATTATATGTAGAGTATCCAGATTCCACAGGTGAGTAGGTAACAAGTTCAGAGAAGGAAAGTAACCAGATAAGCGAGAGCTGAGCCTAGATTTCACTTAGAATTTATTCCACAAGTCTAGAAAATGCTATACGTGCGTATAAAATGTGTACAGATCAATGATCTTACTAATGACTATAGCGTAAACTAATATTTTAAATTGAATACAGATTTATCTAATAAGTTACATAGGTACTACTTAATATTGTTCACTGTTAGGACTTATGTAAACAACTTATATGTTTTTTTTTTAAGTTTATTGATATAAAGACAACTTCAATGTGTATAATACAAATAAAAAAATAAAGACATGAGTTTTTTTTAAAAACCTTTGTGCGCGTTTGAGAACATAATATTTTGTAGAAATTAAATGTATGATTACAAATTTTTCAGTGAAACCTGTCTGTGGCTTGATGTGATTACGAAGATCTTGTTGAAGTTTGTTTGTAATTCCTCAGCATTGGTCGCAAATTAACTTCGTGTGCATTTTATTTGCCTCAACAGAATAATTGGCAGCTAAAGAAGTCTATTGTTTTTATTAGAAAATCGCCCAGTGAGTCAATGTAAAATCAATTGACTTTGGCTTGCAAAATGGGTCACTCTAATCTGCGAACTAAACCTTGCTTCTTATGTGATTCTCATCGTCATTAATGAGTGTGTATCTACTTCCTGCTGAGTATAAGCCTCCTCTCTAGCGCGCCATACACTATTATACTATTTGCTGAAATAAGGCTAATTATCCAGAGAAAGACAGAACTCAAGTCGAGAATGAATCGGTTTCTTCTAGGCAAGCGGGCTAGATCGTAGATATAACGTTGCTTGACATCAGGCGAGTTGTAATCAAGCAAGCTATCTAGTTTAAAAAGCAACCTGACCAGAAAGTGAAGATCTACAATTCATGTGTATGTAGGTAGGTATTATAAGTAATTACCTAATGTACGTAGTGTTTTAAACAACAGTGAGAGTAGGTAGTAGCTTAAGCTCTCAAGTGGATACAGTTGTAAGCAAATGTTAACCCGTTAAACAAATTAGGTTTCTCGCCGACCTGGTGGTATGAATAACAAAGTAACATAGAAATGCGGACGAATCAATATCATTTGCAAATCATATTACTGTTGTCCTTTAGAGATTTCTTACTAGTTACCCAAGACATCACTTAGATGTTAATTCTCAGATAAGTTCTATAAAATTGACTTAGTTATACGTTATAGACTTTGCAATGGATCCTATTAGTTTTTTTTATTCTACAAATTGATTTTTAATTAATTATGTACATATGTATGTACGTAAAGATACGAGTATATCAGAAACAATAAAATCAATGGAAAAGTGACAGTCATAAGTACCTATCATAGTAACGGATTGATTCGATATATATTTTGATTTAAAATAAATTGAAAATGGCTTACAATCGTTATCAAAACTATATGATTTCCTTACCAGGTAATATAAGCCAGGCTGCTACAAAGCTCATGCCGACCATACTGAGGTACAGCTGCCGTTTCTTCGCTCCAACCAGATCTGACAGGTATGAGAATACTAGAGTCGCTGGACCACCTGGAAAAACATATTACACTTTAAAAAACTGTTTTGAAGTACCAAAAAATGAGGCAAATGATCAGATAAGTAAACCATGCATGCCAAATGTCATCAGGAAATATCCTATAAAGTACAACATGCATACAGATGGAACGAATTCCTTGATGTTGTGAGGCGAAACAGAAATGAGGAGATAAACAAGTTCATGGTCATAAAAGCATATACTTATTAGACCACATTGTCGTATCGTAACTTAACTCTTGTGCATCTTCGTTGCTATTCAACATACATAAAAGCTAAATTACGACTAAATGCTTTGGCTCAATTCGATTCAAGCTAGCAAATATTATAGTGACAGAATCAGAATATCGTTTATTGTACAACTGTGTTATATCTTATAAAATAAATTGTATCAATAGTTGTAATAGTTACTACTACTCTACTATTTACTAGATATAGTGAAATAATGGAATGAAATTAATCAGAAGTAATGGACACAATATTTAATACGATTATTATGCTCATCTATCTGTTAAATGAAACCAAGCGTAACGCAAGGAACGTTACTTGGTCTGCCGCTACATCTTCCTCTATATATTTTGTTTCGTGAGAAATCTCTTATTATGCAAAAACGATTGCCACACCTTAAAACCTTATTTACTAGGTAATAGTTGAACATCATAATTAATAACGTGTCCAACAAAAAATATATCGACCCGCTTTTTTATTCATTTTTATCCAAGAACAAAATACATCTCTGTCACCTAGTGGGAAATAGACAGTTCTCAAAGATACTAATAATCCCTTACCTCATAAAGAAGAATGCTAAAAAGCATCATGCGACACGGTGTAAAGGATCTAGCTACACTAGACCTTCGATACCGTTCAAAGAACTCGGAACAAATTATACTTCGGGTCAACCGAAGACGATTATATTGTTTACTAAGCAGCAGTCTGTGGAATTGTGCTGCCACTGTCACACATTTAGATAGTTAACTACTTTAAAAAAGCAAAATTCAACTTCAGTCGTTTCCGTATCCGCTCCACTCGGCTCACCACGTGGGAAGGCGCCTGCAACTCGCCATTACGTGATTTTGTGTCGCCGCTGTCGCACGCCTTAAACAATTTGTTTAAAAATCTATTTAATTTTAAATATTCTTTACGTGTTGTGTCCAGTGATTATTAAAGAACATTGTGAACCGTTCCAAATACCTATAACGTTCAAATTTATAAATTCGAAATGTGTTAATAACAAAAAACTAAACTAAACAAAAATAACGGTTATTTAACGTTGTTAAATCATTTAACCAAACATTACGACAAAACCAGTGAATATTAATTGCTTTTGTGAGACCAGGTTACTGGAATTCTGTCTATGACGGAATTTTATGGATAAATTATCTTTGGTGAGTGACTTATTTTATTAACATACGATCTTATTTTTGAACTACCTACCCTCGAATTTATGATAATGGTAGTTTATGTTTTTACTTGATTGTAATAACTACTCAAGTACCCACCTTTTGTACTTTTTCTTATTTATTTATTTATTTATATATGCTATACACAATACAAAATTACATTTTAGAACTTATTCTAAAAGAAATGAATTGTGTGACCCTGTTGCTTGTTGAGTTTAGGGCATTGCACTTTTCTTACAATATCAACTTAAACACTATTTAAAATTAGTCTTTTATAAGACTTTAATACTACATGTAACAAAATAATGTACAAATAGAGAATGAGCATGAAACATCGCGCCCTGGCGCAAATAAGATTTAATTGTTTTCTATCATTATTCACAACGATTCTCAATTTAACTTTTCAGATCAACCTAAACGGTTTATTATTCGATCGTAACTTTTTATATGATGATGCTATGCGTTTTACTCGCGTTAATCGTAGTAAATTAGTAAAAATCCATGTAATTCCTGTGGAGAATATTTATGATGCATCACGTATATCGTGTTAAGTAATTAATATGCATTAGTTTACAGCAAATCTCCATGTCAATCATGTTGAGAATATTTGAATGGTTTCACGTGTATCGTGTGAAGCAATGAATGTGGATTATTATCCACCAAAGTTTCATGTTTATCATGTTGTGTATATTTATGCTCCTTTACGTATATCGTGTTAAGTGATTAATATGAATGAGTTTACAGCAAATCTCCATGTAAATCATGTTGAGAATATTTATATAGCTTCACGTATATCGTGTAAAGCAATTAATGTGTATTAGTGTCCACCATATCTCTATGTGAATCATGTTAAGAATATTTATATAGCTTCACCTACATACATATATCGTGTAAAGCAATTAAAGTGTATTAGTGTCCACCGTATCTCCATGTTAATCTTATATTTATGATCTTTCACGTATATCGTGTAAAGTAATTAATACTAATAATTAGTAAAAATTTGATGTACACTAATTATTAGTGTACATCAAATTTTGATGTGAATCATATTGAGAATATTTAAGTGACTTCATGTATATCGTGTAAAGTAATAAATTGGGATTAATGTACAGCAAATGTCAATGCTAATCATGTTGAGAAAATTTTAAATTCTTCACGTTTATCGTGCAAGGTAATAATTGTGGGTTGCTTATTTCTTTTTTTTTCTCCGCGTGTGGCGCGTTGAGGTACCTACCAATTACCAACACTTATTTATGATTTATCTTTAATTACAAATATAAATCACAGAATGAAATAGCTCAATATAATCGCATTGTAATAATGCCTCCCTAGAAAAAGAGGCCTAACAAAGAAATAGATTCGAAGCCTCATAATCAAAGGCAACCACAAATGTATTATAAAATCTTGTTCCTGAAACCGTACGTTTACACAATCAGTATTCAGTACGGAGTACAAAGCACGGAAAAAACTAGGATAAAGATAGGATAAGGATTTTGCTATCTGGTATTAGCTATCCATGAAAAGCTTGCTTTACAAAAAAAAAAAAAGGTATTATGCAACTAAACGAAACAGTCTTGCTGTTAATCAGCTGTCAGAAGCGTTTGGCTGGGCTTTATCATCAAAATTTATAAGGTGAAAGGCCTTCAATTATTTATGGCTAACACATAATTAAATTATCACTCTCTTTATGGCATAGCATTATAGCATATAGAATAGCATTGCACTCAATTTCAATTTCCAATTTTTATGATAATATGACTTGAATAAAATAAGAAAGTCAATGTAGTTACATTCAAGTCACTATACTAAATAATAATAATAATAATAATAAATTTCGTTTATTGCTCCAAAAAACATAATAAAACTAAACATACATGCACTATAAACACCGCACTAGGCGAACCTGTGTCGCGGTGTGATTGCCTTCTCGTTCCAGACATTACTAGTAACAAGTTAAGTTAGTTAAGACAGTTGTTGGAATCTTATTTGTATGCACTTTACATGTATCACTTGTTTGTCTACTATTTGTTTGTTTGTTTACTTGTTTTTTATTTTATTTATCTACTTTCAAGGTAATTTTACAATCCTAATAAGTCACTGGTCAATTATTACACATGTAATGTTTATGCGTGTGTGAATGTGTGTGTGTTTGTGTATGTGCGTGTGTGTGTGTGTGTGTGTGTGTGTGCGAGTCTACATATGCGTGTTTGTGTGTGTGCGTGCGCGAGTGTGGTTGTGCTCGTGTGATAAGTTTCTTTCTGTGTATGCAAAAATGCATGAATGTTCCATAATAGATACCAAGATAGTTATCCGCTGTGGTAAGTACAACCTTATTTTTGGTTTTCTTCTTGGTAGGAGTGTCATGTCCGGGTAGTTATATGGGGTCTGGAGGCTCTGTGAAGAGTTCCAGACCCCTTAATGTTATCTATCTGGAATTATAAATGACTCGGTCTCCTTATACCCCATTGTCGTTAGGTATTTCTTCAGTTTTTGTTTGCAGGTATACCGAGAGTCATTTAGAATTTTTAACTCTTTGTCCAGTTTTTTGTAAAAATACGCACCCCTATTCTTAAAAGATCTTGTAGCAAATTGTGATTTCATGTTACCACATGTCCTATGCCAAGTGGGATAGCGTGATGTCATTGTCACTGTTTGTAGGGATGTTTTATGAAATCTCAAGGTAGTGGCCATAATATAAAGCTGACGAACGTTCAGATGGTTAGTGACGCGGTACAGCTCGTCAGTTGGGTGTCTATATGGTTTTTGATAAGCTACCTTTAGTATTGCTCTCTGGGCCCGTTCAAGTTTAATTAGGAGCGTTGTACCAGCTGCTCCCCAACATACTATGCTGTAACTCAGAATAGAATGGCATATAGCCATGTAGACTAATCGTATGGTCTCTGTATCTGCAATTTTGCTGAGCTTTTTGAAAATATGTAACAACTTTCTGGTGCGACTACAAAGTGTCTCAATTTGGTGTGTCCATGTCAGCCTGTGGTCGATGATGACTCCAAGATATTTAAGATGATCAACTTCACCAATTTCATCGCACACACATGTTGCATTGTCTTTGTGGCCGCACTGATGTAGTTGAAGTTTGATTGGTGTCGGTGGACTAGTACGGTCCGTAATACGAAAGGCCATAAATTTTGTCTTACTTGTGTTTAAGGTAAACATACTAAATATTATTATGCTGTAAAACTATGTAGTAAAATTGGTAGCATTTTCTTTAGTGCTATTCTAACTGAGCACATACTCATTGAATCTTTACAAGCAGACACAATATTGGGGGCGGAAATAAAATATACCTCGCATGCACCGCTGAGACCTCGTGTCCACAACTAGCCGAGGTGCTTTAAACTTGGGGGGGATGTCACGGCCAGAGCCACGAACCCTGAAGCCAGTAGGCATGCGCCGGCCGCGGGGCCGCCGCCAGGAATTCTCAAACAACCGCCAGAGCTACATGAAGTGACGAGCCCGAGGATATTAATGCTAATACTGCAGGTACTTATTACAGAAAAACTTAATAGTTGTAGAATATTTCTATGAACAATGGTGTACCAAAATGGATGACTGTGTAACATTGTTAGCATTGTGTTGGGACCTGGGTGACAGTTTCACCATTTAAAAAGAAAATCAATATAGTATATTACTACTATTGATACCGAACTTTAGTAAACCAATATTCAAAGTCACAAAATTTATAAATATATCATAGATATAATCTTGTCGCATCTGAAGATGCAGATTAATTTCTATCACGACGTTTACTGTACAAAAACCTAATATCATGGTCACCATGATCATCATTTGATTGTTTACAAAAACTTATTCATTTAAAACATTTTCAAATAGTGAATATGGTATCTTCAAATTAGTGGACTACCATTATAACAGAAGAACTAAATTATATTTATGTACACGATGCTTACATTTACTTGCTACAAATGCAAATAAAATAGAAAGCGGTTACGTTTTACATATAATACATATTATGTATATGTACAAATTTAATTTTCTAAATATTGATATGGCATCACTTGTGTTCACTAAGCTAAATGCAACCTTACGGTGTTATATCTATCTCATTAAAATTAGTTTATTTTATTTGGCTGGTTATTATTCTGACCATTAAATTAATTCTGACCATTGAATATTATTTTCATGTTCGGTGCCTATGCCAAGCAAGTTATATACGTACATTATAGAGTAACTTATGTTTAGCTACCAAAATCACATTCTACCTACCACGCGAAAAATCAACAACGGATCATTTTAAAACTCCATTTTGCCCAGCCGTTTAATATGATATAATTATTAAATAAGTACAGCGCGAATATACTTTATGTATATTATACAAATAAATTTGAAAGTGATAAGTTTATATTAATAGCTCTACCTAGTATCGGAGAGCAAAGTACATTAGAGAAAATTTAATATAGTGAAATTTAAAAATAAATGATTGAAAAATGCGCCGTACGCAACTGTGACTAGTTATTTAGTCTACAGTGACTCCAGTACTTTATACAAAATGGTGTTTTCGGTGTATCAAAGCTCTTATGGGCATTGGACAGAATCAAAACTCATTTTACATATAAATATGTACATAATTATAAATATTCAAGATGAAAATTTTGTTTTTTTTTTTGTTTTAACATATTCAATTGCATCCAATAAAAATATTGAACGTTGCAATATACTTTTGAGAATTGATAGTACTACCACAATTTGCTATATAAATTGAATTTGAGGTTACTTGAAGTATTTGTCAAGACAAAGGTGCGAACACAAAATATATATTCATGCGTTTTCTTCGTAAAAAAAAAAATGTTTGTTATTGGTGATTGTATATTCCGAAAGTGTAATTCTGATACGGAATGGGAGTTTGTAAGCGATGCCTTCGTACAAATTACAAAATAAAAATGTACCTACTTACCAGTTCTGTTTGCAGCCCACAAAACTTCAAATATTTGTGGTCGTCTTCATTCAAGCTCCGTTACTTTTAATTGGGAAGGTTATACAACTCTTAAGTATAATCAGTATACTGTTATATATTATAGGATGATGTACTAACTTATCGATATTACGTTTAAATTTAAAATGATTACTTACTTTCTACCTTTTTTGAGAAATATAATAGTTGTAGTCACTATTAACTTAATATACCTTATTCATAAATTAATTTGACACATGCAGACCTGTCACCTGCAGCTTATTAAGCTGAAGTGTTATAAAAACATGTATTTTAATTGTTGGCCTAATTTGCACCGTTATGGTCAAGGTTACCATTTTATATGTATATTTACTCTGAGCGCTACATTCGCAAAAAAAATATTCTGGTTTAGCACCGCCGTGGTGTAATTATGTAGCACCGCTGCTTAGAAGAAACCTATATACTTACTCTGAGCGCTACATTCGCAAAAAAAAAATTCTGGTTTAGCACCGCCGTGGTGTAATTATGTAGCACCGCTGCTTCGAAGAAACCTATATATTTACTCTGAGCGCTACATTCGCAAAAAAAATATTCTTGTTTAGCACCGCCGTGGTGTAATTATGTAGCACCGCTGCTTAGAAGAAACCTATATATATACTCTGAGCGCTACATTCGCAAAAAAAATATTCTGGTTTAGTACCGCCGTGGTGTAATTATGTAGCACCGCTGCTTAGAAGAAACCTATATATTAACTCTGAGCGCTACATTCGCAAAAAAAATTATTCTGGTTTAGCACCGCCGTGGTGTAATTATGTAGCACCGCTGCTTAGAAGAAACCTATATATTTACTCTGAGCACTACATTCGCAAAAAAAATATTCTGGTTTAGCACCGCCGTGGTGTAATTATGTAGCACCGCTGCTTAGAAGAAACCTATAAATTTACGCTGAGCGCTACATTCGCAAAAAAAATATTCTGGTTTAGCACCGCCGTGGTGTAATTATGTAGCACCGCTGCTTAAAAGAAACCTATATATTTACTCTGAGCGCTACATTCGCAAAAAAAATATTCTGGTTTAGCACCGCCGTGGTGTAATTATGTAGCACCGCTGCTTAGAAGAAACCTATATATTTACTCTGAGCGCTACATTCGTAAAAAAAATATTCTGGTTTAGTACCGCCGTGGTGTAATTATGTAGCACCGCTGCTTAGAAGAAACCTATATATTTACTCTGAGCGCTACATTCGCAAAAAAAATATTCTGGTTTAGCACCGCCGTGGTGTAATTATGTAGCACCGCTGCTTAGAAGAAACCTATATATTAACTCTGAGCGCTACATTCGCAAAAAAAAAATATTCTGGTTTAGCACCGCCGTGGTGTAATTATGTAGCACCGCTGCTTAGAAGAAACCTATATAATAATTCTGAGCGCTACATTGGCAAAAAAAATTATTCTGGTTTAGCACCGCCGTGGTGTAATTATGTAGCACCGCTGCTTAGAAGAAACCTATATATTTACTCTGAGCGCTACATTCACAAAAAAAATATTCTGGTTTAGCACCGCCGTGGTGTAATTATGTAGCACCGCTGCTTAGAAGAAACCTATATATTTACTCTGAGCGCTACATTCGCAAAAAAAAAATTCTGGTTTAGCACCGCCGTGGTGTAATTATGTAGCACCGCTGCTTAGAAGAAACCTATATATTTACTCTGAGCGCTACATTCGCAAAAAAAATATTCTGGTTTAGCACCGCCGTGGTGTAATTATGTAGCACCGCTGCTTAGAAGAAACCTATATATTAACTCTGAGCGCTACATTCGCAAAAAAAAATATTCTGGTTTAGCACCGCCGTGGTGTAATTATGTAGCACCGCTGCTTAGAAGAAACCTATATATTTACTCTGAGCGCTACATTCGCAAAAAAAATATTCTGGTTTAGCACCGCCGTGGTGTAATTATGTAGCACCGCTGCTTAGAAGAAACCTATATATTTACTCTGAGCGCTACATTCGCAAAAAAAAATTCTGGTTTAGCACCGCCGTGGTGTAATTATGTAGCACCGCTGCTTAGAAGAAACCTATATATTAACTCTGAGCGCTACATTCGCAAAAAAAATATTCTGGTTTAGCACCGCCGTGGTGTAATTATGTAGCACCGCTGCTTAGAAGAAACCTATATATTTACTCTGAGCGCTACATTCGCAAAAAAAATATTCTGGTTTAGCACCGCCGTGGTGTAATTATGTAGCACCGCTGCTTAGAAGAAACCTATATATTAACTCTGAGCGCTACATTCGCAAAAAAAAATATTCTGGTTTAGCACCGCCGTGGTGTAATTATGTAGCACCGCTGCTTAGAAGAAACCTATATATTTACTCTGAGCACTACATTCGCAAAAAAAATATTCTGGTTTAGCACCGCCGTGGTGTAATTATGTAGCACCGCTGCTTAGAAGAAACCTATATATTTACTCTGAGCGCTACATTCGCAAAAAAAATATTCTGGTTTAGCACCGCCGTGGTGTAATTATGTAGCACCGCTGCTTAGAAGAAACCTATATATTTACTCTGAGCGCTACATTCGCAAAAAAAATATTCTGGTTTAGCACCGCCGGGGTGTAATTATGTAGCACCGCTGCTTAGAAGAAACCTATAAATTTACTCTGAGCGCTACATTCGCAAAAAAAATATTCTGGTTTAGCACCGCCGTGGTGTAATTATGTAGCACCGCTGCTTAGAAGAAACCTATATATATATATACTCTGAGCGCTACATTCGCAAAAAAAATATTCTGGTTTAGTACCGCCGTGGTGTAATTATGTAGCACCGCTGCTTAGAAGAAACCTATATATTAACTCTGAGCGCTACATTCGCAAAAAAAAAATATTCTGGTTTAGCACCGCCGTGGTGTAATTATGTAGCACCGCTGCTTAGAAGAAACCTATATATTTACTCTGAGCACTACATTCGCAAAAAAAATATTCTGGTTTAGCACCGCCGTGGTGTAATTATGTAGCACCGCTGCTTAGAAGAAACCTATATATTTACTCTGAGCGCTACATTCGCAAAAAAAAAATATTCTGGTTTAGCACCGCCGTGGTGTAATTATGTAGCACCGCTGCTTAAAAGAAACCTATATATTTACTCTGAGCGCTACATTCGCAAAAAAAATATTCTGGTTTAGCACCGCCGTGGTGTAATTATGTAGCACCGCTGCTTAGAAGAAACCTATATAATAATTCTGAGCGCTACATTGGCAAAAAAAATTATTCTGGTTTAGCACCGCCGTGGTGTAATTATGTAGCACCGCTGCTTAGAAGAAACCTATATATTTACTCTGAGCGCTACATTCGCAAAAAAAATATTCTGGTTTAGCACCGCCGTGGTGTAATTATGTAGCACCGCTGCTTAAAAGAAACCTATATATTTACTCTGAGCGCTACATTCGCAAAAAAAATATTCTGGTTTAGCACCGCCGTGGTGTAATTATGTAGCACCGCTGCTTAGAAGAAACCTATATATTTACTCTGAGCGCTACATTCACAAAAAAAATATTCTGGTTTAGCACCGCCGTGGTGTAATTATGTAGCACCGCTGCTTAGAAGAAACCTATATAATAATTCTGAGCGCTACATTGGCAAAAAAAATTATTCTGGTTTAGCACCGCCGTGGTGTAATTATGTAGCACCGCTGCTTAGAAGACACCTATATATTTACTCTGAGCGCTACATTCGCAAAAAAAAATTTGTTGCCTGTAAAGTCGGTATACGGGCGAAAGTTTTACGTGACAACGACTTTGAGTGGTAAAATAATTTTAATGTGAATATTCATTCGTATAGTAGGAAGAAGGATGAAATAATAGTAACAATTTAAAACATTTATTTATACAAAGAATTATATTTAAAACATTAATTTATACAAAGAATCTCGCACTGAATTTCATATTATATTTATTATTCTGTCTCTCTCGCTCTTAGGCGGGCTAACTGTGCTCGAGTGGAAGGGACGCGTGCCTTTCACTTTTTATGTCTGTCTCTCTCGCTCTTAGGCGGGCTAACCATGCCCGAGTGGAAGGGACGCGTGCCTCTCACTCGCTCTCATTGTGAGCGCATAACGTGAGCGGAGCGTAACGCAGTTTCTTGAAGTGTCACCCGGCAAACCAATTTATAAGACGTTGTCACGTCAAAAAAATATTCTGGTTTAGCACCGCCGTGGTGTAATTATGTAGCACCGCTGCTTAGAAGAAACCTATATATTTACTCTGAGCGCTACATTCGCAAAAAAATATTCTGGTGTAGCATCGCCGTGGTGTAATTATGTAGCACCGCTGCTTAGAAGAAACCTATATATTTACTCTGAGCGCTACATCGCAAAAAAAATATTCTGGTTTAGCACCGCCGTGGTGTAATTATGTAGCACCGCTGCTTAGAAGAAACCTATATACATAATTTTATTCAATGCAATACATGTATACATACTTATACTCATTATTAGCTACAAAATTCGAACAAAGGACCAGTTTCAACTCGTTTAACACTGAGTTAATTTTGTGGTGAAATCCCTGAGGTCAAATATATTATAATTATCATGTCAATAGATAATTGTTTTCATTATCTTTTCAAGTCTTAAACTATTTTTAAATTTTTACTATATACCAATATCAGTCTGCATTATTTGCCTCACAAATGATTAATTTACCCAATAATCGATTCTATCTAACAGAGCAAATTTTGAGGTTCAATAAATTGAACAATAAAACCATGAGTGAAATCGTTGTTAAGGTAAGTAAATAAAGTAAGCTGTTCCAGATTTCATGAATTAATTCACGTCATGTTCGTAAGTGGTGGCACTTATAAGATTTATTAAATTAAAGAAAAGCTGATCTTTTAGTTTTTTTGTCCAGCATTGGTTATTCAAACTTATTTTGGGAAAACATTAAAAAAAAATTGCTGGATGTTGTTGCTGGGATGTTGCTAGCGAAATAGCTTATCAAATTGAAAATAATTCCATTGTAGACATATTAAATTACATATATTATGTAATCTTTTCTTATAGGCAGTGCCTAGTATTATTAAATATTTATACATACTTGCGCATATAAAGTATTAATCTTACATCATTTAAGCAAAATAAATGTAAGGCACATGATTATTAAAAAAAATTAATCACAAGAAATATCATATTACTACTTTGTGGTTGCAAGATATAGGTAAAACAAATTTATTTGATTTTGTTACTGAATATGTTAATAATGATTTGCAGTTTCTTTCCTAGATTGAAAAAACTCTAAACATCTGCTTAGTAAACAATATAATCGTCTTCGGTTGACCCGAAGTATAATTAAGAATCAAACGAAAACTTACCTGTTTGATGTTTGATTCCAATTATGCGAGGGTCAACCGAAGACGATTATACTCCCACCCACCCTAAATTTTGAACCCTTTAAAGCAAAAATGTTTATTGTAAGGCATATATAACTGGGTGTGCGTGTACTATGTCTCTAAAAATAATGGCGAGTTGCAGGCGCCTTCCCACGTGGTGAGCCGAGTGGAGCGGATACGGAAACGAGTGAAGTTGAATTTTGCTTTTTTAAAGTAGTTAACTATCTAAATGTGTGACAGTGGCATGGCAGCACAATTCCACAGACTGCTGCTTAGTAAACAATATAATCGTCTTCGGTTGACCCTCGCATAATTAAAATCAAACATCAAACAGGTAAGTTTTTGTTTGATTCTTAATTAAAAAATATCTCTCTCACCTATAACAAATCCATTGATAGTCCTAGCAGCGAGCAGCAGGCGGTAGTCGGGCACGAAACTCTGCGCCAGCGTGATGGCGGCGTCCAGGAGGAGAGTCAGGCTGATGGTGTTACGTCTCCCGAACACGTCGCCGAATATGCCCCAGAAGAACGCGCTCGCCACTCCACCTGGAAATAATCAAATACAATTTAAATATAACTGTGTTACCGTTCAGTTACGGTGCAGGAACTCATCTCGACTTCTGGGAGGAGATCTTCTTTACTCTCTCGCTCTATAGCACCGACGAAACGGAACCTCGTCATCAGCATTATATATTATGTAAATTAACAAAAAAATATCGAAATTGAGCCTTGTTTATCATTTTCAACATGAATGCGTTTGACTTAATAACATAATGATGCTTTTAGCACGCAATATACATAAATTGTACGGACTCCAGCCATTATCAACTTTCATAAGTTACATACCTAGTTAGTTAGTTCATTAGTAACTTTCATAACTTTTAAGGCTTACTTGACATAATCCACATTTATTATATCTTAGTATTAATATAAAATGTTTGTTAATTTGTAGACTGTAGCCATAATCAAGCAACAGCTCGTTATTCCCTAGAAGGAAAATAACATTTTCCTAAAATAATGCTAAACAAGCTACCGCTAATAATGCCTTTTGCGAAAATTTACTTCTACGTAGTTAACTATTTATATGGCTAGGTGACGACTTGGTATGTAATTTATCTCTTATATGTTACACAAATTTGAGATTTTCTGAAAATTTGCATTTTATGTAAGTTAAATTCATATGGTACATAGTTCAAATAATTAATAATGTAAAATATTACTAGAGTTTAATGAAGTTTGCATGTACTGGTAGATTAGAGCATCCAATAAATATAATCAGTCGCTTAGACAAACTTGCTTTGCAAACAATGCACATCTACTACTACCTACTGACATATTTTATTAGATTTTATTAGATATCAATTAGAGAAGAAGTCACGTAAATTATTTCGCAGTGCTCGGACACTGCAAATACTTGCACGATATACTTTCATCACAAATTAGAACTAACTAGCGTTTACTAATTACACACGATTTAAAATCATAACGAATAGAGATCTTATGTTTAAAACAAAAAAGGATACCTGCAGTGTTCCTGATTAGTAATACGCAAATAAATTCAATATCAACTTTGATCCCATGGTAGGAAATTTGTGGAAAAAAATATTTCTCACACTTTTTGTTGCGAAAAGAGGTGGATTACATTTGAATCAATTGCGTAATGTCTATTTATTTATATAGTACAGGTAGTAGGCAGTACTAATGTTCTAATAATAGATGTGTCTGTAATATTTGCTAAAATCATGTAAAAAATCAATGCGTATCAAACACGCTGTTTCCTTATAAATCTGATCAAAACCGAAAGCAAATAAATTAGTAGGTACTCCGAAAACCGCGTCTATTGATATTGCTACAAGTTCATAATTTGTTGTTTAAGTAATGTGATATAAAGTTAGCACTGTTAAGTAAATACACAGGCAATATTACTTAGAGACGACTAACTACCTATTGGTTGTCTCAGACAAGATTTACGTGCATATTCCATGCTGTTTTCATCAACTATAAACCTCAGATTCTATTGATAAGACGAATCAATAATCGAGCAAATTTTCACGTTTCACAATATATTCTCGGCATTTATATATTTCTGTATTGTGTAAAATTGTGACTTGTGAATTTGTAATATACATACTTATATAATGTTTGACATATTGTGAATATTGAGAAGTTAGTTATCACTTTATTCTCGGCATAATAAATTAGATGAAGAAGGATATATTTCCACAATTAGGCATCCACTGGGTGTGATGTTTTTAAGTAAGTAGGTATGTACCAAATAAGTAGTGTTTGTGTAATATGTCTAAGAAGCCGGCGCGAGACAATCGCAGTTTTTCCGTAAACTGTTGTTACTGGGAGGCATACAGCGGGTCACAGTTCTGGGAATCAGACGTCACAGGTTTTTAACCTAGTTCTTAAAAAGGAAGAATGAAAATTGGTTGCTTTTCAATTATTTGCCTTTGACTCAAAGAATCAAAATCGAACAACTACATCATAATTACATCGAATTATTATTTCTTTGAATAATTTACATTAAATATAGCCAGAGAGTACGATCATATTGGAAGGAAAAATAATAAACTGGCAGCGTCCACACAAAATCCACTAATCAAAGGAGCTAAAATGTTTTTTTCTGGCGTATTTGTTTCGCAGAGAACTTCTGCTCTTATTTTTAACCGACTTCAAAAAAAGGAGGTTATCAAGTCTTCTGAAAGTTTTTTTTACACCGAATATTTGATATTATTGGACCAGTAGCCACTAGGTCGCCTGAAGCGACATCGATCTTTGTTTGCATATTACCCATCCATTTATACATTGTGTCTGAGATTTATTTCTTTAACATAATAAAGGCTTACGTTTGACTACAGCCTGCCTAACGTAACCACTGTAGTCTAAGATATAGCGCTTGCCTAGAAGAAACCTATTTACTATGGATTTAAAAATAATAATTAATATTAGAATAGAATAGCAGTTCCGTAGTGACACCACTCATTAATTATCCAATGTAAAATTCACTAATCTTCTGATGGCCATGTAGTATACCTACCTACTCACTGAAGCGCCCGTAGCTCAGCTAGCGGCCGATGTTAAGCAAATGTCGACGCGGTCAGTCCTTGGATGGGTGACCAAAAGTGGTATTCCATTTTGGGCGTTTCCGTGGGTCGGTTGACACGTTAAATTATAGGTCCCGGCTCTTTGTCATAGGCCGGGCGGCTTGATAAACTCTCGACATCAGAGTTGGCCACTCTCATTCGATAAGAAGAAGAAGAACTCACCACTCATGAAGGCCATGTTAATGAGCCCGGTCTGGTAGGTGGTGAGCCGCAGCTCGCAGCGCGCCGCGGGCAGCACGTACGACAGCACGCAGTTCTCCACGCCCGACGCGAAGAATGCGCACGCGCACGCGCACAGCACGCTGCGGCTGAAGGAGCCGTAACCTGCCGGATAGGAACACTTAATTACACTATGATAAAGAAGCGCCCGTAACTCAGCTAGTGGAAGCAATCGCATGCGATTACCAAAGTTAAGCAAAGGTCGACGCGGTCAGTTCTTGGGTGGGTAACCGAAAAGAGGCATTCTTGTTTGGGTGCTTCCGTGGGTCGGATGACACGTTAAATTGTAGGTCCCCGGCTGTTTGTCTAGTTTGGCAGTCGTAAAGCTATGTCAGAGGCTTTTAGGGCGGCTTGATTGAATCTCGACACCAGTGTTGGCCACTTTCATTCGATAAGAAGAAGACTATGATATAAATACGAGAGTGCTTTGTTGGTATGTTTGATCCGTTTTCTTGCCGTAGCGGAGAGACCGATCATTGTGATTTTTGGTATAGGATAGTATACGATCCTGGATATAACATAGGCTAATCTTTATCCAGTCACATCGCGAGCCAAGTCGCGGGCATCTACTAGTGAATAATAAATACATTAAAAAAAGCCTTTATATGTCCATAATACTACACATAGGAATTAACAATCTTGAAATATCTATGTATTAGCACTTAGGTCTTTACATATATTATGCAATTGGCGTTTTTCGTACTGGCCACTTTAATCGCGAATTTCTTCTCTTTGGTAAGGAATTCCAAATTCAAATTTGTACAGCTATTTACTCATGTACTCGTATTTGTGCTTCGATGAACGTTATTCATTTGTTTTTTTCTTCTGTTTTTTCCGTTTGCGTCACTCTTTTTACAAAATGGAAAACTTAAAATATCGTATTATTTACGAGTACGAGTTCCGCCGTGACACTAGTGCTGCGGAAACGACTCTGAGGGTGAATGATGTGTATGGCGGTCGTGTTGCAATAGAAAACACAGTTCGTTTTTGGTTCCAACGTTTTCGTTCTGGAAATTTCGACCTGCAGAACAAGCGCCGTGGACGGCCTGAGACCAAAGTTGATAATGAAGAATTGAAGGCTATTGTGGAAGCGGATTCATCGCAAACCACGTCTGAGTTAGCTGCAGGCTGCGATGTTTGTGATAAAACTGTTTTAATTCACTTGAAGCAAATTTGGAAGATTAAAAAGCTTGAAAGGTGGGTACCTCACGAATTGACTGAAGCAAACCGGCAATAGCGCGTCGACTGCTGCGTTACATTACTGAACTGGCACAGTAATGAAGGTATTTTAAACCGAATCATTACCTGTGATGAAAAATGGATTCTTTACGATAATCGGAAGCGCTCAGCGCCATGGTTGGATACTGACCAGCCAGCCAAATCATGCCCCAAGCGAAAATTAACTCCAAAAAAGTTACTTGTAAGCGTTTGGTGGACTAGTGCCGGTATTGTTCATTACAGTTTTCTCAAATCTGGCCAGACTATTACGGCTGATGTCTATTGTCAGCAATTGCAAACCAGGATGGAAAAGCTAGCGGCTAAACAACCTAACCTGGTCAATCGCTCCACGCCACTGCTGCTTCACGACAACGCTAGACTACACACTGCACAACAGACGGCTACCAAATTAGAAAAGCTTCAATTGGAATGTCTAAGACATCCTCCGTACTCCCCGGACTTCGCTCCAACATTTTTCGAAATTTGGATAACTTCTTGCAAGGGAAAAAAATCAACTCCGATGGGGCAGTCCAAATCGCCTTCAAAGATTTTATTGATTCCCGTCCGACTGTTTTTTTTGTAAAGGGATCAATGAACTACCTATGAGATGGCAAAAGTGCATAGAAAACAGTGGTTCATACTTTGATTCAATATATTATATTAAAAAATATTCGACGTTTTGTTCCTCCCAAACAAAACGCCAATTTCTTAATGTAAGGACCTAATATTTTGACTTGACTTCGAATTACGTGGTGTTTTTTTTAAATTGCTTTCGTAAATTATGAGATAATGATGATCCTTTAACAAAGAATCATGATGTTAGCTATACTTAGTAAGCTCGTAGCTACAGCACAGTATTATTGAATTGATTTGTTTTGGAATATCTGTACTGGTAACTATAAATATTTGACTCAGAGCGATGTGTCACAGGCTTGGACAAATACCTAGTTGATGCTAGCTTTGTAGCTATAGTAATTAATATTAATTATATATTTGCTTTAACGTACCTACCTACCTCAAATTAACTGTTACTACGTTACCTACTTAAAAACTTTTTGTAAGTAAAGTAAGTTTTGTATCTAAATTATTTTACCAGTTATGATAGAATACCAATTCAAATTTCAATATTAAATTGTTTATTTATTTCCAAATGACTTATACGTACATTCTTTAGGTACAGATTAGAGTTGCAGCGAATTATCTGGTACGCGAGGAAACCCTGAAAACTTGCACTTGGTACCGAAATGGTCCTGTAAAGCGAGGTTTCAGAAAAAAACCACAGCAACACAATTTTCAATTTCACTTACAAAACATAAAGAACATATTAATATAATAATATACTTGTAGTGGTATGCGGTGATGTTATGTGTGGTTGTATTAATCATTAAGTATTTTGTGTGCGAATGTGAGTGTGTGTGTGTGTGTGTATGTTGAGGTGTATTGGGCTAACAGTTATTTATGATAGAATACCAATATTTTAAAAGTAGGTAAAATAACGAGCTCTCAATCGAAACTTTAAAGTTTCTAATATGACAAAACACTAGGTACACTAATTGATTGATTGATCAATAATAATTTAGCATCTTTAATAATGAAAATTAGAATTTACGTTTTAAAGATACAGATCGTCATGTCCAATCCAATCAAATCTTTCGTCTTGAATTGAAATTTTTAATGAAAACTTACAAAACCTATTAAACACAATTGTCAAAGACATTCAAACTAACTTGAATTAGCTGTAGTCTTTGTCGAGTACTTAATTCAGACACAATGCCTTCCGAATGTAAACATCATCTGCTTCCAGTTGTATAACGTTTACTTTTATATGTATAAACTATACTTAGAGTATAAATACAATACAACCTATTGTTCAGTATTTTGTAATATCTGTTGCTGGCAATGTTTTATCGGGGTCCAATAGCACTATTTGCTATTTGTTCTGTATACTAGCTTTTCTCCGTGGCTTTGCACGCATTATTATACATATAAACCTTCCTCTTGAATCATTCTATTTATTTAAAAAAACTGCCGTGTAACCGTTGCCGTAAAAACCCGTTGTGTAGTTTTAAAGATCTAAGCTGCTTTATACTAGTATGTAGTGAAGTAAGTTCAATGGGTATCTTCTAGGTAAGCGTGATACACCCTAGGCTGCAGCAATGTTTAACATCAGGCAGGCTGTAATCAAAAATATACATATCCCACGTAAAGCAAACTGTTATTAGCAATAGAGTGAAAGGCTCACCGGCGACTTCCAGAGCAGTCTCGTAATCTGCCACTTCAGGTGTGCCATCCTCAGCTCTCTTGTCCACATTTCTTCTGGTTGCTGCAAAATATACAAAAAGTTACAAGCGTAAGCTTAGTATAGGGCTAGATGGTGCTGTGTGATATGTCCTGAAATATTTATTTATTTTATTTATTAGTTAAATAAGTAGCCCACGGACAAATAGTAATGTCAAAGTTACGCCTACTTCTTATGTTTATGGTAAGACAGTAGCTAACTCTAGTGTTGAGAGTTTTCAACTGCCCTTGTGGCTTCTCACATATCTCGACGACTTCCGTGTCACTGACAATCACTTTGGACATACAATTTACTATTTTTCTATAAGAGTCTCTAATTTCTTTAAATTAGATTAACAAAAAAACATCCTTAACCATCAAAGCAACATATGAAATAGTTTCTCTAATTGCAGTTCATTACCTACTATCAATAACTAAACTATTCCATGATAACGCAATAGATGTATGTAAGATATTGTATTTCCTTACATTTGAAATTGTGTGAAACAAGCTGACCGAGAAACATTATGCCGATAAAACATGGAAAAATTTACTTTAAATCTATCCGTCATCTACAAACCTATGTGTAGTATCCATAACACAAGCGTTTGCTTAATATAAACTGGATGGCGCTGTGCAAAATGACCCGATAAACATTTTATTTATTTTAATCTCTGACTGAATACAATACGATCATATCTGTGGTTTTATTTTAATCTACATGCGGTTGTATTCAAAATATAAAAGATTTGCTATAAATTCTTCCTCAGCGTGTTCTTTTATCGGCCATTTTACGTGGTTTTATCGGATATTTGTGGTGTTTGTAGCCAAGAAATGGACCGATAACAATTGTTTTGTACAGTTCAATTGTTTCTCAAACTGTGAGGTTCACTTCACACGTTTGTTGCCAACTGATACTACAGGATGACACTACTGTGAAGACAGGCCAGTTGGCGTAACTTTGTTATAATATGAACAATACGCTCCCTCATAACCAGGTGATTAACTTTGAGTACAACGATATAAAAAAGATGATAGGTAAATCAAATTATTCAAATATCATAACAAAACCACCAAAACCACGTTTTCATAAATAAATAGCTAAGTCACGTGCAGAACAATTCCCACGCTTGCTAGTAACACGTTGACACAACAGTAGTGTCATTCTACAGACCAAAGAACCGGACGATTTGTCCGATTCGTGCTGTACTGCTGTACTAATTGGAGCCATCTTTCAATTTACGCGGCGGTTGCAAGATATTCATCTATTCGGTGAAACACTTGATGAGCTTCCTGGATGCAATTTTGTTCAATGTCCTAATTTCTAGCCTGGAACGGAAGCCATGGATTTGGCTCTGTAAATTAGGTTTGGACTGCGGAGTCCTGCTCCGTTTGACAGTGTGTTGAATTATTGTGTGCGGTTGTGATGGATAGTTGAGGGCTACCAACGACTTGTAAGTTGATAATAATTAGAAGAAGCATAGCATCATTGATTGTCGTTAAAAATGGACTTCTAATTCGAAATGATACGACTAAACAATCAATAATAAGCGATTGATTGATTGATTAGTGATATTAATTGGCTGATTAGGTGTTACCTCCTTATCATGTTAGTAAAACTAACATTACAGTTTATGATCTTATTTGTTATTTTTTGTATTTGTGGTGAATAATATAATAAAAGCTGATGATTGAAAAACACTCAACATTGATCAACCATTCAGAATTAGGTTTTTTGAAGTAAGTATGAGAAATAGTGTATTAGATAAGTAAACATGCCGAAAAAGTCTATTCTTTTATTACTATAGCATTACTGATGGACTCTCACGTGCAATAAAATTAAAATAAACTCATTGAATATTGATTATTATCTCTATGATATATATAATATTTTTCTCATAACATATGGGCTTTGTCATACTTCTTTGTACATATATATATATATATATATATATATATACGTGTGTAATAAAATATGTGTTAGATAGTTATATGTTACTTACGACTGCTTAACTTGGGTACTACTTTGCACACCATTGTCACCTTGCACCATGAGTGTCCAAACACCACAGAATAGTATCACTTCAACACTTCAAGGGCCGTATTCTCATGAAAAATAGTTCAAGTTTATTTACACTCGAATCTTCTCGCCAAACATTTGCAAAATAAACCTCTATACACTAGGAAAGTATACGTTTCGCTTTTCCTATCTACTGGTAATTGTGTTCTATTTTAAAAAACTACGAACTGTCCACAAATTTTCCGATTCCACATTTGAAAAGTCTGTTGAATTTGAAAATGAATGTTCTATTTTATATTGGAAATAATTTTCACGTGTTCGTTACTTGCTTGATTTTCTGTTTCCGAATTAAAATGAAGGTCTCGTCTTTCCTTGTATTCTTTGTGGCATGTTTTCAGTAGGTAGTGTAAGCAAGTTGTTTCAGTAGTAGCGTCCTTGCGTGTGCGAGGACGGTGAGGCGGCGACTGGCCGGCCGGCCGGTCGGTGGTCGAGGCTTCTAGCGCTGGACGGCTGCGAACGAGGTGTGGACGATTTTGGAGCGGTTCTGGACATCCGAGGAATGTGGAATCTACAGACAATTTTTGTGTCCTTTGTTTGAGATAGGAAAATTTAGACGGAATAGGAAAATTCGTTTTAGGTAACCACCAATATTAGTCTAGCTAAGATCGACTCGGTCATGAGTAGATTTTTTTTTGTTTTCAGATTGCTTTTTATACGAGTTATGTAACGTTACATTATTTCATAGGGTAGTCTGACGGGTCTCTATGAAAAACTATCTATCGATAGGCTTAATTTAATGGGTAGATTTTTGTAATGAAACTCGCATCACTAGAAATGAATTGTGGCAATGTGGCGTGTAATAATTTAAGATCACTTCAGCGGCTACTTTAAATTGAATTACAGACTGAAACCAGAATAAATAAAACCTAAGTACTAGGTTTATAGCTTGGAGAAATTGATAATCCATCATGTGGGATGGGAAGTGAAAGGCTTCGGCCGAGATGTATCATTATAGGAAAGGCACTGACCACTTTTTATAGCGCTAAGTAATTGCAAGACAGCACCAGCACCTAGGTACTCGTACGTATATGTAGGTATATTGTGATGGACGGTGCTATACGGATACCTGTATAAATTACATTACGAAAAATGGCGTTCTTAAAAGTATCTTATTATGGATTTATTATCATATTTAATTTGACGCGAACAATAGGGTTTTATAAAGTTTTAATATATTACTATTTAATACCAAATTAAATTATTAACATATGAAAAATTTAATAAATACCTAACATAATGTATCATAATTAAACTAATGTTTTTATATTATGGTGGAAAACTTCCAACTAAGTATGTATACAATACCGGCCAGGATAATCAAATAATTATGCTGATTGTCAAATTAAATAAATTATTTGGTCAGTCTTCAGTTAGTTATGGCTTTGACTTAGTTAAGTTGCATGTACCAGAGGAAGCGCCGCATGCCACAGTATCGCTTGTGAGTAAAATAATATACTACAATAGTCTTCTTCAAAGATACGAGTATCTGTGACAAAGTAAAAAAAAACAATTACTTAAATAGATACTATTTTCATTCTTTTTAAATCTTGTGATACCTATCGACGATATATATGAGAAAAAGAGTACATTTTTAATTTAGATAATAATATAATAATAATAATAATAAAAATCCTTTATTTATGTACTACAGAGTGTATACGTACCACTAAAATAACTAAAACATGATGTAGAACTAGTAACTTACAAAGGTACGTACTTACAAAGATAAATGGGTAGTAGTCTAAGTTTTAATGTACAAAAGTTTTGCTTGCTTGTGTCATTATACAGGTAATGAGAGTAGGTACCTAAATGGCCTAAGAAATCGCTATTAGCGATAAGGCCGCCAGTTGTGTCACTATTTTTTAAGTCTTTTGTGTTTCTGTTTGTCTTTTTTCAATGTGTGTTACAACAAAGAGTTTTATCTATCGATCTATCTATCTAAATAATTTATAATATTGCCTATTCTCAGAATAATATTTTATCTCGGCGACTAAACCTTCGCTGGAAGATTTTCAGGGTATTTTTGGACACGTATTATTGTTGCTATTGTTGTATCCGCATATTATCGTGAACCGGAAGATGAAGCATCAAATTAACAACTTAGATATTTTAGTACACAATTTTTGTAACTTTAAGCAAAACCTTTTTAGAACGGCTTCAGAAGATACATCAACATCAATAAATTGTTTTACAAGTTGTAGGATCATCAATGTCATCATCATCAGTCCGTCAAAACCCACTGCTGAGCTTAGGCCTCCTTTTACTATGCCGTCATTGTCTCCGTTTCGGCATTTTTTCGTCGTTTTAGTAACACACAGTATAAAAAGAGGCTACCTGTCAATTATAGTTGTTATCAACTTATGTTATCACACAGACAAATCTAAGAGTGAAGGGTTGAATAAGCTTCGTTACTTGTTAGTTACAGTTCCCGAAATGCGAAGGGTTTCTGGGTTATTAGTGAAGAAATTTGTAAATAACTAATTAAATAAATATTCACACAGTGGCATCTAGCCCCATACCACTCCATACTAAGCTTATGCAAGTAAGCCAAACTCTCTATCTCTCTTAAATCGTATTCCTCATGACTGAGGGTCGCGACTCCCTCGCAGAATTAATTCGTTTGGGGAGTTCTCTTGAGCAAATACATCGTGGTGGGCGCCCAGGTCCTTCCTCGGAAAACACATGTCCTCGGATTTGTAGTCCTAAAACATGTCGGTTTCCTCACGATGTTTTCCTAAATAGATAAACTAATAAGTTAAAAATGTTATTTGATTATTATTTAGTGTATAAAAACTATAATAAAACTTAACATGATATGTTACGTTAAAGCATAATAAGTAGCTACTTATTATGCTTTAACGTAACATATCGGTACTGCTCTACCTCCATGGCAAGTCATGATGACTTGCTCCAGGATCATAGACCAATAATAATTTACTTTCGCTTTTATACAGGCTTACTGTAAATAAACACAACACATTTACTTTAAAAAATCGCTACGTAATTCATAAATTTTGTAGTAGATCTATAAGTTTTTTCATCACCTATAGGAAAAAAAAACTATCCTTTGTATGTGCTATCTGATTCTGTACATATTTTCAGCATGGCAACAGAACTCGTTGCATCAGCCGGGTCTGGTCGGCAAAATAATTATCTTTTTGCATCCTCTCCAAGAAGTTGAGTTTTGCATCAACTCCCAGCGTGGGGCCTACTCGGAACAATCGAACAGGGTTTTGGAGAAGTAATTACTTTCATTTTATTTTTACTAAGGTATTTGTAAGGTGCATGTAAGTAGATGGTTCTCGTATTATGGCGGAGGTGAGTAAATTAACAAATTTTACGCGATTTAAAAATCACGCACGTCACTCACGCGTAATTCCTAACACCGTTTAAAACCTGGTGAAAACCGTTTAGTTAACATATTGATAAAATGCCACGAAAGTTTTAATATTAAATCTTACGCCATTACAATTCATTATAATAGTTTTACGAATCTCACCTAAGTATATGAGAAGCAAACATGTTACAAACAAGTTATTGCTAGATAGTTTATATCTATACCTATATAATAAAGTAGCTAAATGATTGAGACTGGTTGTAGCCCTTTTCTAAGAAAATGGACCAGCAAAAAACTTAAAATACAAACGTCGAAACCTTCTTACTTATTAGTAAAGAAATTGGAATCATAGATGAATCTAGAATAAAATGTAGGTGAGCTAGGAAAGATTTCCTTCCGCCTAGCTCGCCTTCCAGGTCAAGTGCAGAATTACTTATGTACTTTTTGCTGCAAGTAATTAGCTAAACTAACTCACTGAGCTGCGAAAACCATCTTTACTTCAGTTTCAATAAGGCTGGTTTTAGTATGAAATTAATAGGTGGCGCTTCCGAAAGTTGATTTGCATCGCTAATCTAATCTGTAATCAGCTTGTCAATCAAATAGTTAGTGAAACATTGTTTTTTGCACTGTCGGGAAAGAGCTATGGCTTTCACAGTACCTAATGCTGATGATACCAAAATAAGACGACTTCTGATGATTTGGATGGGTGACCGTGAGTATCACAAATAGCGTTTTTATTTAATAAAATTATGTTTTTAACAGTAATTTGTCATAAAGAAAAACTATCGACAAGAAAATTTGTAAACTGTTATACATAATATGTACACAATTATTTGCTCAAATTTACCAAAATGGTCACGGCCTGTTTTCTGGTGGCTTCCATTTTGGCTGGAACAGGTCGACTCTTCTGAGAAATATTTCCTCCTTTGTTACATCATACAGTTCCTGAAAATTCATCTTACTTTTTCCTGTTCCAAACCTATGGGTTTATTTTTAGCTAAACCATTATTTATTTGTTCCTTTAGAGGCTTTCTCCATAACTTCTCTGGATGCGGTCTCGCCGTGCCTTGCAAGTCCAAAGTTCAGTAGGGTCCACATCATGTGCGACATTTATAAGATACTTATATTAAGTGAATATCTGCTGTCACTGGATTTACTGAATTACCTAGGATCAAATAAATAAATAAAAAGACTTATTAAGACAAATATAAGAAGCAATACTCGTCCACTTTAAGCAATAAAACAATTGGTTGACTCATTCATCTTTTTAGAGGTTCAGAATCCGACATGAAAATAGATTCCAGAACAGTAACTACATACAAAAGCTATTTTTTTAATGCTCTCCCTAACCGTTGACCATACTGTGTGCAGTCAACATTATTCGAGGGCAGTCAACGACCTAGCCTATAAAAACGAGAACTTTAGTCGTTCCTTGCCCCTGACTTGTAACTATCAACTAGTATGACATATGTCATACCGCACTTTGTGTCCCTTTATGTGTTATTCCCACTGAACTTGAGTAGGCCAAGCTTATTGGTTCAGCTTTGTTTATGGCCCGCGCCCATGCGTGGCCCTTGTCCGCGAAAACACCAATAATTGGTCACCTGCGTACATGGCATGTGTATAAAACGCTGATGTAGCTACCTGTTGATTGGTCATACCGATGTCGGTTAGTAGAGACACTACGCACCCAATACTGTATAATGATGCGCTAGTTTGTATTTATTAGCACATTCACAAAAATTAGAATCTTTCGAGAGTAAATGTTCAGAGGATTTTTTTAATAAGATACTATTTGTTTTGCAGTATTAATATGTTTAGCTTAACGTAGTGATGATCCCTTAAAAAATAAAGCAGACTAAAATTTAGTTTACTTAATTGATTAATCACCAAGTTTTTTATTTCATTTATTTACTCCGTTTAGATACTCTATAAAAATAAGGATTTCAATACCTCAGGCATATATTGTGTTAGAATGTTATCTCATCACTTCTTTGACATATCTGGTCTGTTTTCATCCAGGTACAACCACAACAGATATCATTCACCTTATTCTTTTTTTGACGTGAACGATATAAATATTATTTATCAACGAGCAGTCAACAGATCTTCCTCCGCGCTACAATTACAAGGTAAAGGTGAATGTACACTCGCGTAAATCAAGCTGCGACGTGTAGTGTGGCCGCGCCTTGACTTTGAACCTCCACACGAGTACTGGTCACCACACAAGTGTCAGGTACGTAATACAAGGCTTAAATATCATTGTCATCATCATTCATAGCTCTTTGAACCCCACTGCAGGAGGGTTATACAAATATACAATACATGCAATAGGAGGCCTCCCTTTATAACTGTAATAAAATATGACTGATATACGGTTATTTAATTACTTTTGCGCATAAGTATTATTTCACTCTATTTGAATTTTGACACTTACTTATTTTTATTGATTATCTTGTAACTTTATGTAAATATGGTAACTTAAAATGAATAAATATTAATGTTAATATGGACCAATATCTGAAATAAATGATTTTTAATAAGTACCATCTGCGTCGATGCATGCACAGATATTACATGTATATTGAACCAAGTGGGTGTCGCATTCAATCATATTACATGACCTAGTGGAAATTCTATACCAAGTGGAAAGCATGGTTTCACTTAACACAAAGAAATTCGTTGTGTAACATGATAGGTGACAGAAATTATATCGCTGTGACGCAAATGTCACATTATACGCTGAAATTGATGTCATAATCAATCTGAATAATCAGCTGTTTATGTAATATATGATGTACTTGCATAATAATAAAAGTAAAGAGTATATACCGAATAGGCGAGTTACTTACCCCCTAGTTACTTACCCCTAGGGTGTCGCAATGCTGTATACCGAATAGGCGAGTTACTTACCCCTAGGGTGGCGCAATGCTGTATACCGAATAGGCGAGTTACTTACCCCCTAGGGTGTCGCAATGCTTAACTTCAGTAAATAAAATCATTTTAATAAGTAAACTTAGTAATAAGATTTTTTTTACTTAAAATTATATTCATGTTTGACGAGACATGATTGATGCCAACTCTTATTATGAATGTAATAAGTTTGTTGTAATTCTGTATGTTAATATATGATATCTATTTGTCTATCAGGCAGGCTATAGTCAAACTCAAACCTATCTAACCTATGCCACGTGAAAAAGATAATATTACACCCCAAAATAATATCACATAGTAAGATTGTACTCTGTATTCTTTGGTAAGAGTTAAATATAATAAAAAAACAACTGACATGGCGTATTTCTCTGCAGATTAACAATTCTTTGTCATGCACACTTTTTTTATTTATTTTTGAATTACGGTAACATAATGCAATTTTAGTAATATATCGGTTTTAGCGCTCAACCGTTATAATCATTACAAATTGCATCGATTTTAATTTAGCGTACAACTCGTCGTGTCAGTTTGTTACACGGTTAGGTACTGCAGATATGATACTGTTTTTGCTAAGATGAAGATAACATAAAGAAACTGTTATCTAGTACGTAAACGTTTGCTTAGCGTGGGGCTAGGTGGAATAGGAATATTTATTTTATTTATTTATACTAAAAATAATACAGTCAAATTCATTCGATCTAAAAGTCAGAGAAATCTTGTCAGAGGCCTCAATTAAATTCAAAGTAAGTACATAAGTCCCGACTGGACAGAGATTTATGTTCAATTAATCGAACAATAATACATAAAAACCTAATATTTCTAAAATCCTATTATTTCAATATTTCTAACCGCCTACGACTGTACATTCCCAGAAAGTTATTAAGCAAAGAACACAAAAGCTCGATCCATCTGTTTGCAGTCCTGCTCAAAACAAAGACAAAGAAGGTATTGACGTTACATCTTTAATAGTGCAGTTGCAAAAATAAGTTTGTATGCATCAAAGTTCACGGGATTAGTTGCATTTTCATGTTCCTTTCTTTCTTAAAATTGCCTCTAACATGGTTTAACAACGGTGGAGACTCAGTTATTTATATATATAATATAATTAAAATTATGTTTTTCAGAAATAACGTAAACTACAATGTATGAATAGGTATATGCGAAGTATTAAATAGTTCGTTTATATAGGCACTACACTTCACAGGAACTTTATATTCAAAGCTGAGATACAAACCTAGCTTAGTTCAGAGGCACCAGTTCATAATTAAACTGTAGCACTCAAATTATTTTAGTTGTATATTTCATTATCTTAGTCTTAAGTTACAAACTTTGTAAATAGGTAGATTTAAGTTCAATAAAAAACTTTTGGTTTGAAAACAAAAAAGAAAAGGTCGCTATCTTTAGCATCTTTAGCACAGTCGTTAGCTAGAAACTTTCCTCATCCATCCAGTTTGATACATCTACATTTAATCGCAGGTAATCTTAAAGGTCTATAAATCTGAATAGTGGCATGAAGACGCCGGATCCGATGATATCCGTTTTTTAATCATCATAGGGTTATAAAAAACCAAAAGGGTGTTTGTTGGTAGACTTTCTTCCTCTCCCTTTTTGGTGGTAATAAAATAGGTAGCAAAATTAACATTTACTAGTTATAATATGATATGCGAAAGTAAATTTGTTGGTATGTTCCTCCTTCGTGAGGACACGGGGCAACGCAACACTTGATTTGTATAAAGATATAGGGTTCTGAGAGTAGTACTTTTAATCCCCAAACAACGAGAACAAAACCACGTGTATTTGTTAGTAGCCTATAAATAGGTACTTTAAAAGACTATCCATAAACGGGTATAACTTAAATAGCTTTAACAGGCTGTAAAACGGCAGTTTGTCGTGAAAATAAATAGAGCCTACACTAAAATAGCAAGCAGAAACTGCCTTGAGGTTATTGCATGAATTTAATTGTACACGGTTTAACGTATTTTAAATCGACAAGGAAGTAAAGACTAACGGTTTGGTAAACTAAGCCATTTTTAATTTTAATTCAAAATTCAAAATTATTTTGTTGTCATATAAAATGTACACAAACAATATATTATCTCTAAAGCACCAAACAAAAGATGGCATATACGCATATATGTACCCACATATATGCGTATATGCCACCAAATATTTCATTTTCTTCCAAAAATAACTTTTCGATATAAGAAGTTCGCCAGCCAGAATTAAGTAATACCTAACCAAATTAGTTAAGTAGTATTGTTAACTAAGTACCAAGCGGACCAATGCAACGGCCTTTTAGCCATTCTCTGCTTTTCGTAGTTCAGATGAGAAGAGTCATCTTATGAGATTGCGCACTTGAGATAATATGGCTCGAATTATTCCTTAGGTAGATGATCCACACAAAAAGAAAATGTATATGTGTAACAAGTTGTCGCTGCAAAGGGTCAGATGGCACGCTACATTTTAAATTCCCGTATGGTCGTCAAAGGTTACCAGTCAATAAACTCTCTAAAAAAAGTCTCTCTAAAAAAGTCTCTACACCAATAAAACAAAACATTGATATCTTACTTAAGTACCTACTTTCGTACATCGTCGTATACTTAGGTACCATACCAGTGACATTCAATAACATCTACATATCCAGGCGCCTAAATTCTTGGAACTGCAATGTGCTTAACAATATGTATATCTACTAAATTCATTAAATATTTTTGTTTATTAGACGGGATGATTGTTATAATGTATTACCACAGAATGAATACTAGTAAGTATGAAGGTTGTTAACCTGCATTAGGGAATTACTTAGTTTGTTGTCCTCCTTAATGGGAAGACATTAGAGTAGGTAACTTGTGTGTACAGTGAGATGATAGCCTTACTTTGTAAATTATAATGTTGATAAGTACAACTACTTTATAAATATTTAGAAGTAATTCATCATAATCATGTAATAGGTGATGATGCTTCTAATGTGAACCTTGGATTATTCAATTATCCATGTGTATAATTTTTAAGTAAGTGTGTCCAAGTGTATTATGATACAGTCTTTTAAAGTTTCGTAAATTTTTCAAAAACAGAAAATCTAAGTTTAAAAAAAACTATTCACATAATTAGAGTTTAAATTAATTTTCATAAAGTTGTAGATACCCGTCAATATTAGTTGAGCGTGTTTTTCCTTTGATAAATCCCAGGAAATATGCCGAGATATGTCCTCAATTACCTGTGCCTTGTGTAACAGTTCCAGAGAGCTGTACTTAAGAAGCAGTGACCCGAGTGTACTCATACTTCATACAAACGGCGGTAAATGTAGCTTATTTTTTCATACAATAATTTGCTTGATGGTAAGCGATCATTACGATGAAGGATGGATAGTGCTTACAGCGTAACGAGTAAGAACCGAGTCACTCTCGCTTTAAAGATTGATAGATAGTAAGATTCAAGAACTAAGACGATTCCGATTGCATGATGGATTACTCGTATACCTAGGTACCTTCAGGTGTAGATATTCAAACAAACAACTACTCGGCTCTCAATAACCATCCATATACATTTTACGGTATTGTAGTTTTCCTGAATAGTTTTTTTACTCCAAAACTAAGGCATACTTTTATGGAGGCGATGTAACTAGTGGGTGCTCGCGGCTTCGCTCGCATTACTCGTAAGAAGTAAAACTTGCATCCCCTATTTCACCCCTCTAAAAGTAGCATTTCTTAAAATCCTATACCTACGTCATAACAGCTACCTGCATGCCAAATTTCAGCCCGTTTCACCCAGTGGTTTGGGCTGTGCGTTCATATATCACTATGAGTTTTATATACTTATTTAGATTCATTCAAAACTTTGACAGTTTTAAAGCCTTACGATACAGTAGATTGTATAAAATTTACTCGGGACACTGGTCGTTAAATATTTAGTGCTTATGTCACGTGAAAGTTAATGGCTCTGAGAAGTTACACCAGTAGGTAGTTGGTAGGTATTGGGGACGACGAATGATGCTCATTATCCTGCAGATTACAGACAGGTTTACTGGAACTTCTCATATCGAAGGTTTTCAACAACTAATCAATAAATAAATATTTCAGGACATATCACACAGCGCCATCTAGCCCCATACTAAGCTTACGCTTGTATCATGGGTACTAGATAACGGATATATAATACAAAATATATTACTATCAAGCTGTTATCAAACATAGGCAAATCTATATATTGCTTTTATAATGCTTAACGCATGAATAAATAAAGAACCCAAAGTGGAAGAAACAAAAGTCGTAGACTAATAGTTAGCAAGAATAATTTTGTTCTTAGATAATAATTCAGTTTGATAAGTGGAAGGAAAAATGTGGAGAAGACCTCGTGTAGCGTCAATGTCACTACGAACACCGACATTCAAGCTATTAACAAATTACTTTTATGAAAGGTATATTTGTACTATGAATTCTTGCCTATTGGTTTTTTCTATATTGATATTTAACATACGTGATGAATTTAAGTTTCACTTCACTTCTTCAGGAAAACATGACAATGAAAACTTATGATGCAATACGCTTTCTAGAAGACACATTTATTAAAATTTACTACAAGATAACCTTATTAACTTAGTTATAAATAAAACACCGATATAGCCAAAATTTTATTACAATTTATTTGAATTTTACTGAAAAAATGTACATGCAAAACTGGAGCTCCATTGATTTTGCATTTTACATGAATTTAGTAGGTACTTACTCATTATGAATCTCTATCTCTATAAACTGACACAAACAAAAACTTAGGAACTAGAAAATTAAAACAGATAATAATATAATGAAACGTGCTGCATAAAAAATTAAAGATTACGATACTTATAATATAACAGGCACTATATTACGCTTATTCTAAACATATATTTTTTAAATTTATTTACAAATTAGAGTATTTTGACGACGATTTTATTACAATGAAATGACGACTTAAATATTTTATTTAAATCTATATCACACTATCTTACAACGCCGCTCTGTCCTGCCCTTAATTAATTAAAATTAGCTTTGCATCTGTGATAAATAGTAGTACTCTGTAGATAGTAACCTAGCTTTATGATATTTCTTCTTTGCTTTCCGTCAGAAGACCAGTAAGTGAAAATGAAATATTTACAATGATAAGAAATGCTAACAAAACTTATACGAAGACTCAACAAAATTATGCGCTAATATTATTTATTGACTTTGCTATTATGTCTGAAATTGTGAAATCATAAAATGATAGACCTACTAATTAGTTGAATTTTATATTATACTAAAGTGAATCAAATAATAAAACCACGATATCTCTAATAAGTATAATAAGTGTGTATATATATAGCAGGAGAATGAGACATGACTAGTTTCTTCCCAATAATAAATCTAACTGATTAGTCTTTACAATAAAACATCTTTGACTGACATGTAATATCCCAATTATCTACATAACCGTTATGTTTTAATTCTGTAATTTTCTCAAAACAGATTTCCATCTATGCTAGCTCCCGATTCCTGGACTTTTATAAGAAAAAGTCATTGAATCTGGTACTTTTCTATACAAATCTAAAATAAAACTATGTCGTCAAAAAGATTGAATAGAATATAAGTGATAGAATTTAAATTAATGAGTTAATTGTCAGATCTTTATCGAGTTAAGTTGCGCCAATCAATAAATATATTATATATAAAGTAATAACAAGGAAATGAATATTAAAACAGTAGTACATATAGCAAAATTATGTTATCTCTGATCCTCCTACATAGCAAGTCTCGGTATGTTCTTGGGTTTATAAAACTGTAGAATATGATAATTATAATAAAACAAAAATCAAAAAACGTAAAACAGTTGACATTTTGAACCACATTGTTCGGGCACCAATGAGATCCAAGACACCAAGACTTAAAAACTGAAGTAAAAGTTGAGTGATGGCGTTTTATAATTTTTGTTTTAATAAACAACTAGAACATGATGAAAAAGAAATTGCAATTCGCACAATATTAGATTTTGTAGCAAGAGGTAAATTAGACGTGAGACATTATGTAACAACAAGCAAATGACCGCTGTTGAAACAAAATCTAAATATCGTAGGTAGTACAAAATTATACAAGACTTTCTGAATTTAGGAGACATATAATAAGTTAAAATGACTACTCAAATAATATAACCTAACCTTGAACATTAACGTAAGAAAAAATCATTATAATTACATATATCAGGAATAAATATAAATGATTAATTTAAATCGAAAGTAAAACGAGAATAAGAAAAAGAAAAAATTGACAACATAATTTTATGTTAGTTACGCCAACAAACACTTGACAAATCGAACCAAATATGTGTTGAGAAAATAACACAATTTAAAATACAGGACGATATAAATTAAAAATTAATACTATAAGGAGTGCTGATTTCCGATATGTATTCCATTTACTTTACACAATATTTTTACCAACGCTTCTGACACGAAAATATATAAAAGCTTATTCATCGACTGATCACAGAACTTTTGACTATTTTTGAACTTCTGAATTCTGAATTTTTAAGTATTTTTTTATAGTTGTGACTAAAATTTTATGAATTAATTAAATGACTCTGAACCTGGTCAAATCAACTGAAGGTATGATGGTACTGTCGCACGTAACTGGAGAGTTTCTGAAAATAAAAATAAATACTTAATAATTAAACACAGTGTAAAGATTTTCTGAATATGAAATTAATTTGAGGAGATCTTGTCAAGAAACCTCATCAGAACGGACCAGAAGGAAGACAACAACAACAACAACAGGTATTCTAGGCCAGAACAAAAAATGTTAAAATGTATTTCACAGAATAAATTCATTAAATATTCTATGATAAAAGTACTGGACGTAAGTATATTACTAAAGGATAGATTAAGAATATAAATGTCCTCACTCTGGCAGATCAGCTCGTAGGAAAGTTTGTGGTGGCATCGACGTGAGCTCTATTCCATCTCGATTGTCGCATATGATTCGTGCTAGAGTTGTCTTCTTTATTTCTGCCAGTTGGCCTGAAAATTAAATGTAGATGCTTACATAAAATTTGACTTATTTTCTTATGATAGGTGCAGAATTCGTAGTGTACTCCAAATAGTTATTATTTTAAAATGTTTACTGCTATTAGTAAAAACTCGAATCCTATCTTATAAAGTCACGTTACGTTTTCGGCTAAATACGGGTTTGTCAATCACAAGAACGAAAAATCACAACTTTTGAAGTAGTCAAATAAGGGCCAATCCATTCTCGCGTTCAAGATCGCTAGATTGTAGTGAGTTGCATATTTCGTTTCGGAGTTTCATATTTTTTCGGTACGTAGTACAATAATAAGTAGCAAGTCAATAACGAATACATCATTATAAAAAGGCTTACCAGGTGTAAAAGCTCCAGGATTGACATCAGGTCCATGTTCGTAGTAGTACCGGTCTCCGTGCTTGAGCCTCGAAAACTGCTCTGCAATGATGTGGGCGAAGGTGGGGCCCACGAGACCTCCTTCCACTGGTACTTCTAGGAGACCGCCGATCCAGAGGTCTACGTCTTCGGGAGAAGAGTATACGGTGGAAAGGCGTTTGCTGGCCTAAATGCATTCACAGATATTTTGTCAAATTTTGGATAAACGTTAGATAGACGTTGCTTGATTGATTTCTAAGGAAATCTATCTCCAACAGGTCTATCATCGGACAACATAGCCGAGAAGCAGTGTCATGCTGGATTTACGAATTAATATGAATATGTGAACGTGATGCATACAATTTCATTAAGCATATACATTGTTCCATTTACTGGTGTTAACAACAAACAACAATTTTATTGTACGCCACAACGTTGCTTTACATCAGGTCAAATCAGGTGAGTTGTTGGGTACAACTAAGCCAGCTTAACACTGCATAAAAAACAATTGGTACTTACGCTGTGTGAGAACTGGTGGAAGTCAGTGTAAGGGTGCAGCCCAACCAGGCTCCGGTAGTGGTTGTAGGTGCGCAGGCCGTAGTCTCGTCCGCGCTGGATGTTGAGGGACGCCAGGTCCAAGCCGTGCGGGTGCCCGCCGTGAAACATGTAGCGGGTCAACTGGAATTACATTGGGACATAACAATTTCCGATTCATTGTACGTGATTCCTCGGTCCTATTGGGATGCCTTGGATAAATAACACGAGTTTAGTATGGCGTGAGTGGACTGTATTTATGTATATGTGTATTGACCACAGAACAACGATCGGGCCACATCGCCCCCGCGCGCGCCCCCCCATAGAAGCGAAATGACTAATAATACGTGGTTCTCGTTTGGACCAGTAAACAGGCCAACCTAACCTACGACAGCGCTTGTCAGTCTGTTGTCAAACATAGTCCGAGCGAGAGAGAGTTTTCGGTCGTTTTACTCGGTTTTACAGCATGATAAACTATTAAATATGTCCTGGTGTCAAGTTAAAAATTGTAAGAACAAGTTCCAGTGTTACCGGCGTGAAATACCATCGGTAAGTAGTAAAATTTCGTAATTTTAATAAATAAAACTTTTGACATTTTGAATGGCATTAACACATTCGTTGTCATGACGACGCTACTTCTCGATAGCTAAGTGATGTGTTAATGGAACCTAGCAAATTATCGATAATCGATATAATGTATATGATGTTTCTGGATTTGTATGGAAATGTTTCTGGATTACGGTTTTTATTTAACACATACTATAAAACTTTATTTACAATAATAAAATATAAAAACAAGGGAAGAAAAACTAAACATACTACTTCTAACTACTACACATACTTAATTTACATTTTCCAAAAAATTCAGTGTTAAAAAATAAATGGATATTGGCGACCGGTAGATACAACTGGTTTCCTCATAAAAATGCCAGAATATGCTCCAGTCATTTTGAAGATGATTTGATAATTAAATAAAATAGATAAAAATAAATTTGCTATACTTAGTGATAGTTTCAGTCTCCGGTAAGGACATAGGATAGTTTTTATCCCACGGGATAAAAAAGTTTTTACAACGGATAACACCGCGGGCCATAGCTAGTTAACTATAATTTGTACTTAAATAATATAGTTATACTAAAGACATATATTTCCATCTTCGAAGTAAATGTGTAAATAATCGATAAAAAATATCGACATTGCACAGCCGATGAAGTTGAAGCGTACTGTGTACATGAACATCTCGTGCGTCGTAGTGTGCGTGCCGAAAGTGTGTTAGTTTTAGTAAATGGTGACACCTGTTTTGTATCGAATAAAGAAAGAATTCGCCTCTAGTCACAGGGCGACAAGCATGGACTTCAAAGCTCTGTGGTATTGACTGATTGCGCGTGCGGTGCGATAGCCGGGTATCGATGTTCTGGCGCGCTTCTCTTGGCGCGCGTGCTGCCACCTGTCGGCGTTGGCGGGAACCTCTCTGGTTGGACGTCGACCTGTCCTGCCGTTATGTTGGCAGCGGGATGTGACGCTCCAACATTCATAAATGCTATGAAGAAGATTGCCAAACATCATGCATATCATCATGACATCACTACAAAAAGACAAACACACTGTTGTGTTTATGTAAATGATAGCGTAAAGATAATTGTTTGTTTCAAGCCTACAACTACTACTACAAAGTAACATATCAAGATGATATTTTATAGTAATGAGGAGGGTATGGTTCCAAAAGTGTAATTTTTTATCTTGAACCATAAAACAACGTCGGTTGAATCACATCTAGGTACCAAATTTTAAACTGGGCTACTTACCGCCTCAGTCACGAAAGGATCCACATTCTGCATGGGCTGCAAGACGAGTCCATGCAGCATCCGCTCCAAGAAGGGACGGATGCGGAAACGGGACGGGTCGAACATCACTTCCGGCAGGGAGATAGCTTCGTACAGTTCGCCAGATTTGGGGTACCGTATGCTGGAAAACATGTTATTTATTAGGTTTCCTGAAATTAAGGCCTGCAAACTTACCAATTCGTAGTCAGTGAAAGTTTGTGACCAAGAAAACGTCTTTGCTAAAATTCGTTAATTTACGAGAATATTGTCAATGTTCTTTATTTATTACAAAAGGATTCAATGGTGACGTCATCACATTCATCACTACAGTAATAAATATATGTCTAACATATCCTAAATACATGAATCTGATATAATTTACATAAACTCATGTAGCAGAATTTAAAAGTTATCACATATCACGTAAGCAAACGTTTACGTTTGCTTACGTGAGTTTCCCATCAACAGCAGAGTGTCCATATCTCATGGCGGCGGCGGAGAACTCCGTCAGCAGTGCGGAGTTGGTGCCAGGGTCGTAGCTGGAGGAGTAGCCTGGAGAGGGATGCAGGTCGAAGGCTCTCATCAGGTGAGGACCTGGAACAGGTCGAAGTTATGCATATCATAATAAGGACCAGTAAATTTTACTCGAATTCATTTTATTTTACCGAGCCTTTCCAAGTATTAATACAAAAACTCGCTCTAAAGGCTTTATATTTATAAAACACCAATAAGAACAACAAGGACATACGTATCTGTCATATCCGAAAATATCAAGGCCAACACTACTACACAGATAGCTCTTTACATTAGACAAGCTAAAATCAAAGGTAACCGTGGTTCGTGGTGATATTTAATAAAACACTTACCCAAGACCAACGGCAGCCACTCGCTATAAACCACATGCTGGAACATGGCCTGCAGGATCCTCCTGCTCTCATAGAAGACAGTCTGCTCGTCCCACAGGGGGTTGAGACGAGAGAGGGCGCGCGCGATGCGGTTGTGCTCCCGGGTGAAGATGGTGTGTAAGGCTGTCAGAGATATTACTTGGTTGCCGTGGTTGTCACCTGAAATGAAATCAAATAAAGATGTAAGATAGGACAACCATTTCTTAATGAATAGGAATGCAACTTAAAAACTGAAAGTTTGATCTTATTGTAATTTTTGGTGGGTTAAGGACAAGGTAAGTTTGTCCTGAAGCAAAAAAGCTAGACTGTTTTGCATTGTCGAGATATTGATATTTTACTCGGGATCACAGAATAGGAATTAATATGTTATAATAATGATATTCATCTTTCTTTCTTTTTTCATCATCATAAGCACAATTTAGTCAAGCGTGCACATTTTTGTGCTAAACTATCGACTACTATAGAAAAAAAACAATCCCCATGCTTTGATGACCACCATACCTGACTCGAAGCAAGCTCCATGCTCCGTGGCCGACATACACTCCTTCCTGTCAGTGAGCGGTGGGAGCTCGCGGCCGTAGTCCGTGAATGTCTTCAGGAACCCCCCGGAACTAAGCTGCTGTAACTTCTCGTCTGTCTTGCCGTACAGCTGGGACAGGTCCAGGAAGTGGGTGGCGCCGTTCATCTGGATATATAATAATCGTTTCATGATATAGGAGGATAACCCACACGGGGTTGGAGCTTTTAACTAGTTTATGGGTGAGTTAACTTCGGAGACTTTTTATCCCTAAACAACGCGAGCAATACCGGCGACATTCACTAGTAGGTCTCAAAAACTATGAAATTGGTTTGTTTATCATCCACGAGTACACTAGTCTCTAAATTGAAGCATAATTAAATTTCATGGAACCTTGTTGTTAGCATCGAATCATTTAAAATGTAGCTAACATGTAGACTCGTATAGAGTCAAATAAAAGAAAACACTAGAACTATTACATGTTGACGTTATCTTTTTACCGGCTTAGCGTATCCAACAGTACAATCTGGTGACGGTGCCAGTTCTGCCCGCACGAAGTTGAGGCAAGTCCTGCCGAACTGGCCGTAGAACTCGTCTCCAGGGTCTACTGGTATCGGGGCGCAGGCGAAGTGGAGCTGGTCTGGAGGAAAGTGCTCGCCTTCACGGGAACAGCACGAGATGGCACTGGCGTTACCTGGGAAAACATTTTTGAGGCTCTTGAAATACATTTCAAAAACTTTAGATCAGGCGTAATAGAAAGAAAAGATCTAAATAATCTAATTGGCTAAAGACCGAAGCTAATGGTATATAATTAGAGAAGACTATACCCAGAAGGACGGAACCGGCTATGGATGACGACGAATAGTAAGAGTGGCTAAAATATGTATGTATGTATTTTATTTAAGTAGTTTTAAGTATATATTTATATATTTCTTGCTTGTACTTATTTGATTATTATTTGCTACAATAAGTGATTTTCTTTCTTTCTTTCTAAAATTTTAATCGGTTCTGGTGTAACTTGTGTGATAATACTCTCGCTGAAACCACGAATACAATATAGGACATACATGACAGCTAAAAAATAAATCGGTTGAAAAATGTGAGCTGTGAGCTAGATATCATCCACAATCGACAGTCTAGCGCATTCTCAAGCACATCCAAATTATACTCGCTCGTTGTTGAAGCAAGTACTCACCAGCACTATAAACAACGGCTGCAGACACATCATGAGCGATAAACTGCGAGAACTGCATGAACATCATGTTGTGTGTGTGGCTCGGCAGACTGACGTCTGGCAGCATTGCCACGCTGACTGCGCGCGCGCTGGGCAGCGGCAGGCCCGTTATTGAAGTGCGGAGGGACCAAATACCTGGGGATGGTTGATAAGTTATAAGATAGTTGGTATAAAATAAGATGAAGATCCCATCCCATCCTACTAATATTATAAAGCCGTATAATACGAGTATATTTGTTACTTCTTCACGCTCGAACTGTTAGGATAAAATTTGGAATAATTAGACCCTGGACTGAATACCACATGCTACTTTAATCAGATTAACGCGTATAAAATTGCAAGGCGTCGCTAGTAGAATATTAAGCCAACAATATTCCTTCATACTGATCACAAAAATAAAGGCTACACTTACGGTCTCCATAATCAGGCGGCAGGAGCCTCTCGTAGCCAGTGTTGGCAGCGCCCCAGGATGGGTGCGCGGCGTTGTTGCACTGGCCAGAGATGCTGCGGTACTGACTTGGTGGGTTCGGGCAGACGGGCACTGGAGGGCAGTAGGGGCCTGGAATCATACCATTCAAAATTGTTTTTTAGGTTATTTGGGTGGTGTGTTTTTTTTTCTATCCTCAAAATAATTATGATCATTTCATTGTTTTCATCTAAGTACATAAATATATAAAATTCAAAGGTGACTGGCTGACTGACTAACATAGTGATCTATCAATGCACAGCCCAAACCACTGGACGGATCAGTTTGAAATTTGGCATGCAGGTAGATGTTATGACGTAGGCATCAGCTTGGAAAGGATTTTTGGAAATGCCATTTTAAAAGGGTGAAATAGGCGATGTAAGTTTTACTCCTAAATGCGAGTGAAGCCGCGGGCAGTTTGATAATAAAAGAGCAGTGTTATGCTACTCACCATCAGTATGTTCAGTAAAATCCAGCATAAGGTCATCATCTGTGATGGCCTGCCTGCTCTTTAACTCCTGCGCAGCGAGCAGGTTCTGCAGCCCGCCGCGACCCAGCTTCCGAGCTTGCACGTCGTTTGTAGTGAGTGACTGACACAGAAAAAACAATGTTAAGTTAATTGAGCTACTTAAAAGATTGTTTTCAATTATAAGTGTTTTTTTTACATATTCGTGTTAGGCTAAGTCACGTTTATAAACACTAGGATTATGAATTTTTTACTCATAACGTTATTTTAGTTCTGATTTTAAACGGGCATGAGGATTATGTAACATAGGTTATGATAGAAATTAAACAAAGCAGCGATTAGATCCCAGATTAACATAACATGCGATGCCAAAGCCAATCTGTTAATCAGACTTTGATGTTTCGAGGTGACACCGAACAAAAAACTACTTTTTATCACAATTATTTCAACGGAATTGCGAAGTAAAGCTAGTTTATATTGAAAAATTATGAACTCACCAGGTGTAAGCCAAAATCCGGTGAGCCTTCCTTCACGACACTGTTTTTGAAATGCTTTAGAAGCTTCTCGGCCTTCCGGTACAACTCCTCGACCTGGTCGCGGGAGACTTTGTGAGCTGACTTGGCATCTTCAGCTGTGACCACTGCTCGCTGCCGGGATAGTCGCTCGAACTCCGCTGGAAACGTTTTCAAATAATATATGTTTTAATAATATAATAAGGTGTTGCTTGAGACATGAGAGCAAGCTCCTATCCGGTGCATATAATTTAAGTGTAACTTTACCAGAAACCTTTCAAGCCATGTTAATTCATCGCAAGGGTTCCATGGTCAATTCTAGTTGTAAGAGCTACCACAATTATGGACACTTTATGTTATTTAATTACACTTAGTTTATGAGTTGTGAAATCAGTGCAAAACAGCTCCTACTATGTGAGACTACTACTACTGTGAGTAACAATGTAAATAACAAATAATAAAATTATATTAAAAAACAAGATAAGAGCGCCTACGATACATGTTTCATACTTAGTGCAGGGCTCGCAAGAGCACAAATTAACCTTTAAAAACCTATTATTACTCACAGCAATGTATTATTCTAAGGTTTCATGGTAATCATTAATGTAAATAAATAATTTTAATTTTTTCATTTGATTTAGCTTTCATTAAACTTCTGTCTTACCGGCATGTGAATGTCCCGTGGAGCAGCACACGCCGAGCTGGCCCGTGTCACGCAGGTGGCACTCCGGGCTGTGAGCGCCGGGACGCACGTGCGCGGGACAACTGACCTTCGGGACGCACGAGCCTTGCCGGGGACAGGAGGCGCATGGCTTGGCGCGGTGCGAATGGGCTGGAAGTAGGAGTAGAAGTTATAGTTTAAGTGTAAATGTATAGTTATACAGTTAATATACCATCTTCTTCACATGTACTCGGCAAATAAATGACTATGACTTTTTACATTAACAACATACGTTTCTATGTTTATGCTGAGAGAGAAAAAAGAAGAAAATCACACTAACATAGAAACAGAAAAATCAATGTAGAGATTTTAATATTTGTAACTTTTTCGATGGTTTTCTTTTCGGGTTTAACAGTAAACAAAACAATCTTAGTTACAAAACCGAATCAACGAATACCATATGAAACTTTCGTTTTTTCAGACATACCTACATATAACTTACTTATCTATTAAAAATTCATTTAATTAGCTTTTGTTGTTTCCTGTATGTATTATATTTTATTTTCATAGTAGGCTAAATGACATTTTCATGTTGAATTATCAATATTTCAGTCAAAAGTAAATAACTTGAAATATGCCAGTCCGCTCACAAAAAAACAGTGAATGGATCTTGCTCCACTCTAATAAAATAATTAGTCTGTTAATAGTTCACTAACTGACCTAGAATTAGGTTTACTAAGAAACAGTTTAGCGTCATAGTATAATTGCTTCTTGTACCTACGAGTACTTTAAACGATTGGGCATTTATCAATGAACAATAAGTTACAACACTATTGTGGGACAATATACGGAATGGCCAAATTTTCTCAAAGGAAATGTGAAAAACGTGTAACTAAACTCGACTTTAACTATATTGTTCTTACAGATATCTACTACTGAACTATTCTTTTAAGTACCTATCTGTATTAAATGTATACTGTTTTACCATTAATTTGTAAATTAACAATCGTATAAATTCTACTAAAAACTTGTAAACACATGTTTAGCAAAGCTACATTAGAACTTTTCAATAGAAACGTGGTGAGCAAAACCTATGGGATTATTATAACCTTACCTTCACCGTATGGGGCGTCACCTCCTGTGACCTTCACAAAACTCTGCTTCAAGCTGCCTTCCAAGGGACAAACCACAACTATGTACACGAAAATAATCAAAACTGATTGTAAACCATTCATTCTGATTACTTATTTATTGAGCTTTATATTTTTATTTATTTTTTGAGCATTATAGTTTCTAGCCTATATCGACCAGGCGGAGAAATGGCTGACTATCTCACGTCAATTTGTTACTTCGTGGATAGGAGAATAATGAGGGTAGATCTGAAGTATCATTGACAGAAGCAGTACGTTCAAAAACCACTTTAGATTTTATGGATAAGTACCTGGAATAATAAAAGATGCATTGTAATTAATGTTTTTTTTTTCTCTGGTTTCTTTTTTTGCACGCACGGTGTAGTCTAGAACCAACGTAACATTTACAAGTGTAAACGTGTTCTAAATTTAGAACAAAGTGACAGAAGTGGGCTATCAATAAATCATCACTCTTCAAAGAAAAATAAGAAAGAGGTAACCAAAATTATGTGAGAATTTCGGAATCTAACATAGTTACAACTTGCTTTGGGTTTGTTCAAGTTTGCCCCTGTCTCATTTTATTTATTAATTCATTTATTGACTTACTTATGTCAATAAATGAAATACCTTCAAGCTACATCTCAATCAAAACAAAATGGGCGAACCCGCGAATAACCAAGAGTATGATAATATTACGAACTCGAATTCCAATTTGACTTGCTTTTGGATAATGAAGAGAAAATATGGATCATGTTGTCGATAAGAAGTCATAGCAGGTTAATAGATCTGCTAATTGAATGTTTATTTAATTTTCATTCGTGGTTAGATAATATCCTTGGTCCTTAGGAATGAAACCGGTTCTACGCTCTTGTCACACTAAAAATACGACAGATTACAAAGTTTGTGAGTGCAGACGTATTTTTATAAGTAAGATAGGCTTGATGCTAGCATCGTTGTAGTTGAGGTAGAAGAAACAGAGTAACTCTCGACTTTAGGATCAATAAATTATGGTAACAAAAAAACAAAGAACCGACTTGGATATAATTTTGATTTGGGGATAGTTAGGACAGACGCGTCTCCACCAAATTATATTTTATATGCTTTTTATATTGTGTTGTTTTCTGACGTCATTAAGTATTTAAAGAACCACTAGTCGAATATAATTGTATCTTTATTTCGCCTAATCATGCATATACTGCGTAATTTGATAAAATGTATAAGTTATATAACAAGTCAAACAGACAAACACACTATCATTGTAGTTAGTGCAAATGTTTGGGCTCGCAGTGCGACAGACTGATTAATTGTTTTAGTTTTTTAAAACCTTCTCAAATATTGTCTTCAATCAATGATACAGGGTTATGTACTCGTACGACAAGAAACTAAAAGTTAATAAATAAGTTTCCTCTTCGCAATCATTTCGTATTCTTCAAGTCGTGGTGCAAGAGGAATTTAAACAAAATTAACGTGTAAAATATAAACTGAATGTAGTAAATTGTTTACATGTTCATTTTGTCACTAAATAATCGTTTTGATCGTTGTACACGTGCAAGCTGCAGTTCAATCCGAGTAAAAAAAGTTTTTAAACATTTTTCCATACAAAGTATTTGGGTTTCGTTCATCAAATACGATTTTCGCGCGTGATACAATTATTGATAGCAGTAGTATATTATGTATAGTCAAAATTATCCTTCAAGATTGCTTCTTGTATTCATAAAGATTCGCACCTATTATACCTATGTACATATATTAATATGTACAAAACCACTGCGTACAAATATACGTACATAGTATACAAGTATATACAATTATACTTGTTCTTATCATATGTGGCGTGACTTTGTACTACCTATTTATCACAGTCATATTAGGTATATACTAACGTCAGTCTCCTAAATAAAAACAAAGACAGTGCTCTTTATGATTTTGAAATCAGCTTTTATGTGTTATGGCCATGTAGGCAAAAATGATTCCTAAATTACACCTGACAATTCATAGTTATAAAATTCTATGAATTATTTATAATTCGTTGTCACTTCCGCCAATATATTTGTCACATTAGGTATCCACTACTAGTTTGAAGCGGTTAACATATATAATAATATATAACCTTCTTATATACTAAGTTTCTGTTCAAATTTCAAGAATAATTAGTCTACAAATCCACAAAAACATTGAACAACATTATACTCCAAAATACGAAAAAAAAAACCTGCAAACAAACCTTGCGCCTTTACAACCGCGGTAGTAACCGAGTTGGTGGGACCTCTTATCCAATACCTACAATTTTATTCATTTAATTCTAGCACCGAAACCAGCATAAACGGGATAGTGTCACATCATTTCGTTAAATTTATATATAGGTATAATTATATAAACGTGGTCATGTGAATCGTTATAAATAAATCGTAATTTAGCATGTTTATATAAAAAGATTACCAAAGATAAGATTTTATATTTATATAAATAAAACTACCATTTAAAAGTGACTAGTAGGTGTATGTTGTAGTAGTTGGGACACGCAGTGAAATGAATAACACGTCTTTTTCCACTGATTTGTACCACAAAATAATATTATACCCGTGCCAGTGACGCGCAATGCACGCTTTTATTTAAAAAAGATTTTAAAGTGAATTAAAGGCGCAAAATGGTGGACCCGATGTTGAAAGTACCGTACGAGGAAGCTCTCAACTTGACAGGTGAGTTTTATTTACATACTATTTGTACTATCCAGCGGAATTACATAACATATAATACATTAAAATAAAATATCATATTTTTTTACATGAGATTGGCTCACGCTTGACTACAACTTGCCTGCAATACACATAAACGCACATCTAAAATATGAAACATAATGTAGTAAACATTTCATTAGGTAGGTATATATTTAACTAACTATTCAGTATGCAATATAGTAAAATGTTAAATTCAAACACATGGAAGAACTTACTACTAAAATATACGTAATATTTCTGAGAAAGTAATAAAATTTTATAAATAAAGAAGTAAAAATCATAGTATACGTCAGATATTATAATGATATATACTTAAGTTAATTTAATTACCAACTATTACACAAAACAAATTTCTTTGGAGACCAGAACTCAAAGTCTAGACAAATTGGACTGACTAATTTTATGGTCTGTCTAGATCACGAAATGCTACCTAGTGTTATTTATAGCCTTATTATAAAACCTGCCACGCTTTATGTAATCGTTGATATGTTACCAAATCAGTGAGAGTGTGTTATAATGTAACTTGCGAATAGCAAATTTTTTATATATATTCAATAGGATGGATAGGATAGGATGGGATATAGTAAAGTTAGTAAAACTAAGTTTACTCTGGTGCATCCAGCATTACCCAAGCGCTTTGGGCACGGTAAGCCGTTGCATATTAAAATAAGTCTAAAACTGAGAGGTAAAAAGCACAGTCTCGACGTATGCCAGAGAGAAGAAAGAACAAGTTTATTTATTTATAGTGATGAATGATCCGTACGGTACTTTCCAAGCTTGAGATAATGACATTAATGACCTTCTAAATTGTATTCATATATTGAAAACATATTAAATTTATAAATCTAGTCCCATACCTGTATTCTGTGCCAATGCTTAGACAACTCCTAGTGTCCTCAGTGGCGCTAGGTGGCGCTAGGTGGCGCTAGGTGGCGCTAGGTGGCGCTAGGTGGCGCTGTGTAATTTGACCTGAAATATTTATTTATTTACTAACAAATTCCGATAAACGCAAGTCGCAATCGAGATCTCGTGAGGTTTGGGGTCGAAACACTCGTAATTCGAGTATAATTGACAAGATTTACATTCGTTCTACATGTTGTTGTTGCTGTTTATCAATTTTTTGCATGCCCTTACGCATTGACTCCAATACGATGAATGAGCAGCCTTGGTACATTATAAAACCAAACCATATCTTAAAAACTATTGTCCTGATTTTTGCTTGTACTGCTCCATAAGCTTAAACTTTACTCTTATCTGATAAATAAGTAAATCGACTGTAAACAGTAAGTCAGACGGTAGACAGTCGAAATAAGCGATCATTTATTTGAGCATACACTATGCGCATACGAAATTTGCCAACGTGTTTTGGGAGCTTAAATACTCCTAGATCATCAAACTTTGACTGAACTCAAGTGATATCAAGTAGTCCTTAAACCATCCACCATAAATGGTGGTCTAGACACCCACAACTTATAAGCCCACCTATAACTTATATTATATTAATATATACTGCTAATTTACTTACAGATTAAACTTCGCTTCAAAATGTATGATTTGATCAGTGTTTGTTGGACAACATCTCCGACTTCTACATGTTGGTGGATTGATCGACAAATAGACAAAAAAAAATATAAGTCCTAATGAAACCTTCTTGTGTCCAGGATGGGGTCGCTTCAACATCCAGATGTTCAGCCTGTGCTGTTCCATCATCGCAGCCATGGTGTTCGAGCTATACTCCGTGTCGTACCTGGTCCCGGCCAGCGCCTGCGAGCTGCTCACCTCCAGCCAGCAGCAGGGGCTGATGGCTGGCCTACCTTTAGTAGGTAAGGACTTAAGGAGCTTCTATTATATGTATATTCTTCTTCTAGTATTATATCCGTTATCTAGTACACACGACACAAGCGTTTGCTTAGTGTGGGGCTAGATGGCGCTATGCGCAATGTCCCGGAACATTTATTAGTCTCCAAGTGCAGTTCAGTTTTGTTTAGCATAGATGTGAACGGGCGTTAGCTGATAACCATGAAAAAGAGGCTGCAAAGATCCATGTTTGAAAGTCACTTTCATTTTAGTACAAGCGTGCTTCAATATCAATTATGCGTGTGCCACTTAGTTAAAGTAAGGTTTCAATTGGCAAAGGAGGTTCCGGTCACAATCCAGTGTCCTCACACGTATTCAACACATACATATATAGCTGATCTTGAAGTGTAAGTTCACATACCATGTAGGTATGACTATTAGTAAGTAACACTAATAAATCAAAATGTGACTTGCAATGGAGCAATGGACTGAACCATAAAATAGGCTGATGATTATTGCTTGCACCAGGATTTATCTAATTAATACTCATATTAATTGTCAATTGCGTACTTATGTACATTATACAATAATACGTATACAATGCTATGAAACAAACAGTAGCGGCGACCCTAAAGGTTTATCTCCCGCGTGTACTGTAGGCTCGAAATAGCGCACTAACTGGTTCCGCCGTTCAACGACCGTCCTCTTTTTATTTCTGGAACCTGACCAGTGACCAGTAAGTATGTACATCGTGAGATTCATCACCTACTTATGTGACATTGCGAAATACGCGTAAGCCTTCGTACTTGTCTTTAATGAGTCGATTGATATTGTAGTTTTTGAGCTGAAGCTGACCCTGAATCATATTACAAAGACCTAATTCGCCAGAATATCTTTACAAAAATAAATATGTAGGTACTTATATTCACGAAGTTGAACACACGAGCTTGGAAACTTAAATACGCCAGCATTCTCAATACGAAAACTCATACGGTTGCATAATTGCCAAAAGTGCGGTTGCTAGGCTATTGCGCTGCAATAGAGCAGCGGATCTTACTTTTATTATGGTGATAGCATAGAGTGATAATAGTGGATAGTGCGGTGGGTTGACGACATTAGAACAACCGCAGGGAGCACCTGGATTCGATCTGCGCAGGACCGGGACGAGTGGCGTACAAGAAGAGAGGCCTATGCTCGACAGTGGGCGAAAGCGGGCTGATGATGATGATGATGATAGAGTGATAAGCTATTTTTGTCCCGAAACAACGTAGGCTAAAACTCGGACACTAATTGTTAGTACTTTTGAAGTCTGTAACAATACAAGTAAATAAACCATCTGTATCTCTTCTCCACCTCCCCAGGAGTGATAGCCACCTCCCACCTGTGGGGCTACCTGGCCGACACGCACGGCCGCCGGCGCATGCTTTGCTTCTCCATGACTATCGGCTTCGTGGCGGGCTCGCTGGCTGCCTTCTCACCCAACTGGATCGTGCTCAGCGTTCTCAAGTTCATGTCCTCGGCTGCGTGAGTTACTTCATCTACCTTTTTTTACTATAGATTAAAAGTGGCCAATTCCTGTGTGACGAGCTCATCAAGATTATTTTATTTATCTATAACTTCATAATACTCCTACTCTTCAAGTTATATTTCTTATGACACCTCCGGAAAATAATACTTTCTTAATTCTAGTAATTATCTCCTTGCCAAAAATCTTGACCATCTCTCGCACTGTTGTCAGTTCAAAGAGGCGAGGCGCATCCACAAACTCACTTAACAACAAATACTTTTATGCATATAGTAATGTAATGGTATACTATTATATTATACACATATTACAGTAGTTATAGGTAAAGTGCATGTACTACTTGCGTAATATAGGTTATTCGAAAAATACTCTTACATCTACTTTATAGTGTACCTCCTTCGTTTTATTTTTATTTAGGACTAGTGGACGCCCGCGGCTTTGCTCGCATTATTTCAGGATAAAAAGTAGCCTATGACAATTTTAGGACCTCATACTATCTACATACGAAAAATCCTGGCAACAATCAGCCGTTTTTGAGTAAAGAGCGTTTAAATAAACAGACAAACAGAGACACTGGGAAACAGATAAACGGACAAAAATTATAAAAACTGCTGAAACGTGTTTTATTATCGATTTATATTTATACCCAGGAAACGTTTTATTGCTAACATATCTTCTTGTTCAGATTTCTGACCCTCTTCAGCTTTATTTTCTGTATAGATAGATAGATATTAATTAATATAGTTAATTATTAATATATTAGCTAATTATAATATATTATTAATATAGTTAATTATAATATATTATTAATATATAGCCTTTTGGAGTCGAGACTTTGGGGCCGTGGGGTCCGGGAGCCCATACTATTTTCCAAAACCTCTCGGTGCGCTTGGTTGACGCGACGCATGACCAAAATGCTGGCCTTTTTCTGGCTCAACGTATCAGCATTGCCACCCAGCGTGGTAATGCGGCCAGTATGCTGGGCACGCTGCCCTCTGGTAGTGGGCTGGAGCACTTAGATTATCTTTAAGCTTTTCTAAAGATTTTCTAAGTGCCCCTATTTGTAGTAGTTAGAAGTAGTATGTTTAGTTTTTCTTCCCATGTTTTTATGTTTTATTATTGTAAATAAAGTTAATTAATATAGTTATACTCGCTCAAGAATTCACAGCACATTACATTTTATTCGTTATAAGTATGTGTTAACCAAAGAGAAATTAGTTTTAACACAAATACACGTGTCTTGCCTCTTTACGCTACTGTTTATTTAGCTTAGCTGTAAAATATTCCTCAGCAGTATTGACTTAGGGATTAGGGCTTTTAATATCTGTTTTGTTTGATTCTATTATACTTTGATATCAAGACAGGTGTGTTTAGTTACAGCTTTGTAAGTTTGCTAATTGGTTACTTCCTTACATACAGGGGCCTTACATACCTTACATTCTACTCATATTCTCTGTTAGTGTACTAATTTTGTTTTTTTGTTGTAACTGTTTCTGGTGGTGAGAATTTTGTGGATTTTGACAGGATAACGTCTTAAACCTATATTCTAGAAAACGCTTTCTTCTTGAACTGTACAACAGACAGAACCAAGTAAAATAACACAGTTAATCTATTAGGGCATTCCACCATTTCGGTATACTTATTAAACGTATTTATGTGGCTATCTGTAGATACGTTTGTCTACTCCTACTAGTTTTGAAATAATGATTACTGTTGCGTTTTGTTCCCTTGTATAAAATAACAATCTGTATGACGATTTAAATCACGTTACCAATTCAAATAATTTTATCACAAAAGGCACGTTTTATAAAAAACGTTTGCACGTGGGGTGTGACGGTATAATATCTATTTATTCAATTTTCATGTGACATAGGTTTTACATGTACTTACATTTATGTTGTTCAAGCTGTGTACACTTATTTTAGGAATTTGTTCTGGATCAAAACCAGTTTTGAAAGTATACTTAGCTTATTTGTGAACACATTCTGTTTTGTGTACCATTATAAATAAATAAATAAATAAATTTAGTTTTGTTTTGCGCAGTAAGCATTATAAAATTGGGAATCAGTGTGAGTACGTACAGCGACGATATTCATGACAGTATTTGGACCATACTGATATCCGTCTGGTCGATATCTTCCTTGTGTACTAATTTGACATACCGTTCTAATTATTATACCAAACATATAGGTAGCATTTTTAGATGATGTGTTAAAAACTGTCGTTTATATCATGTTATGTCATACATTATAAACAAACTATCCTAGCCTATGCGTGGAGCATCATGTTAATAGCAACTATAACTTTGATAAAGTCTAGGTATATAAGATTGCCGTGGATGGCACCAAATAATACTGACCGTCTACCTCAAATGAAAAATGACTTGAGAATGAAAATAATATAATAAGGAAGCATAACTTAACCTGCGAACATTGTTTATCTCGATCTTAAAATTAACCATATCTGGAAAAAAACTAAATAATATTTGTGCACGATTGTATACGCACGTACCTAGTATCTTTAAAGTGTCACCGTGAACATCACATTATTGTTGTAATAGTATATATTTACAAGTCTTAAACATAATATTAAAATATATAATATACCTAAAATAAGAATATTAAAATATATAATTGTTGTAATATATGTTGAACTATTAAAATATTCATTAACTAAATTTACACAAACTTGCAAACACAGGTCATTTTATTGTCTCAAACTTAAATACTAAACAATCAAATATCTTTGTTATCTAATCATCATCACCACACATTGAAAATAAATCGTTACGTGGTTGCTAGTTTGTAGTGTTTGACTTTGCCTGATAATGATTTAGTAGATACTAACTAGGCAAAAACAAAAGACAAGTTTAGTATAACGTATACTAGGTTACCTGGAAGAGATCACTTTAGTGATAAGGTCACCCAATGTCCCTGATTACCTTCTACCTTTTTATGTTAATTGTGTTCTTTGTTTTGGTGTACAATAAAGTACTCGTATAATTGATTTGATAAAATACTAAACTTGCTAGATACTATCTACAGAGAATATTATACTAAATTAGTCATTACTAATTTGAGACGAAGTCCCAACTGCCACTTTTGGGATTATTCCTGTATTACCTACTATAAATATACCAAAAAGCATGTCCATCCGTCACTCGGTGAATGTGAAATACACTGTTCATAAATCAAACCAAACATGTCTTTATTAATTAGATGTTATCCGTCATTAATGGATGTTGCGTCACGATAACGATTCACTATGATTTATAACAATAATAAACTACAAAACAAAAACAACTACATATCAGGCTAAGAAAATGTCGATATAGAAGTACGACTAATGAATGGAAAATTTCAAACCTCGTTCGGAGACTGCAATGTCGCTTAACATCAGGCAAGTTACTGTCAAACTTTGAGCCTCTCGGCCATCCCCATATTGTCAACCACTAATATTAGGAAAAAGTGAGAATTGCCATGTCTGCATGGTCAAATAATTCAACCGTTTTGGAGTGAGTGTGACCGTGTGAGTTTAGGCTGAATAAAAGAGGTAAGAGAAACTTATAGTTTCTCGTACCCTTCTTACCATATATTTGCCGTACCGCATGGAGTTGCTAGTAAAATGTTTATAAGAAACTTAAATCTACCACTGAAAAATCTACCATTTATACCTTGCACCCTGATCCCTGCCAGATTGTCTAATAAAGTGTTATCTATCTATCTAAATATCAATAAACTACCCATCATGTAATGTTCCAGGGTCTCAGGAGCGTCAGCGCTGGCCTGTGCGCTGCTGGGAGAGTCCACGCCGGTAAGGTACCGCAGCCTCCTCCTGCTGCTGACCACCAGCGCCCTGCTCGGCTGCTCGGGGATCATGGCTGGTAGGACTCTTGTAATATATAAAAAGATGTATGACACAATTACACTCAAGCCATGTAAATAACTTATGTTATGTATACCTAATATAGATATATTTAACTAAGGCAGGCGCATTGGACTTAGTTTACAAAGCTTGTACTTATGTAGTAAATAAATAAATAAAATACAGAAGTACATCAGATATTTCCTCTAGATAATCATATTAAAAAACCATTGGACTGGTTTTGATGGAACGAGAGTGTTTTTACTTTCGAGAAAACTATGGTCTTCTTAATTCTTTTGTATTTCTTAAGGCTCGTGACTCCCAACAGAATCGATTCATTGAAGAACTTGTCTTGTGTTTTATACTGGCACAGAAACAGGAGTACAAATACTCCTCTGCGCCCAGGTCCTCCAACGGACATTATACTAGCTGTCAAAATAAACAGACATACTAATTTTTTTTCATATAAGCATACACACATACAGAACATAATATACAATACAACTCGGTTTAACAAAACATCCTGACTTATAAATATTTCCTCTCCCATTTCAGTGCTAGCAATCCCCGTCCTGCCGCTAACATTCTCCTACCACATCCCTATCCTGGACATCCAGTTTAACTCCTGGCGGGTCCTGAACCTGGTGTTCAGCTTCCCCTGCCTCCTGACTGCCATCTGGGCGATCTACTCCTGCGAGAGCCCCAAGTACCTCCTCAGCGTGGGGGAGGAACAGCAGACCATGGACATACTGAGGAGAATCTATGCTGAGAATAATGGGAAGACTGAGGATATGTATCAAGTGAGTACGACAGTTTGATATGAAATACAAGAAATTACTCAAATTTACTAGGTAAATCAATCTTTATCTTATCAGCAAACTTTTCTCTAAATAGTGAACCAGTAAATTAGATTACGTTTTAATGCCTTTTCCAGGTAAAGTCAGTGATCCTAGACGAAGACTCTGGCAGCGCTAAGGGCAAAGGGTTCTGGGTGTCAATCTACGAGCAGTCAGTGCCGATGTTCAAGCCACCCCTCCTGCGAGCCACTCTGCTCATTGGACTCCTGTTTATACTGGTGTTTATTTGGTGAGATTACAAAATAAGTATTTTTAAAAAATTACAGAAATTGAATTATGCTCTAATGTACCCAGTATGGAATCTTTATCTATACAATCATGATGGTGAATCAAAACATAGCTAAAAATATTCACATCTTAAATATGAATAGGTTAGGTACCTACATGGATATCCTCGTTTAAACGTTCCACGGTTTAAAAGCACAAGCGATTGTGGCTCGGCGGTTTCACCGTGTGATTTTCATCCTGACACACCCTGGTTCGAAACCGGCCCTACACCAATGACTTGTATTTTCAAGTTATGTGTGGAATTTCACTCGCTTAGCGGTAAAACATCATGAGGAAACCGACATCACTGTATTATAGTTCCCGTAAGGCATGATTTAATTTAGTTAACCCGACACCGACCGAAAAGTTTAGTGAAACCGACATGTTTGTAGACCACAATATCCGAGGACATGTGTCTTCCGTAGAAGAACCTGGGCGCCCACCACGATGTATTTGCCCAAGAGAACTCCCCTAATGAATTAATTCTGGAGAGTCACGACCCGCAGTCATGAGGAAATGCGACTCAAGAGAGACCACGGTATAAGCATAAGTAATAAATAACACACTCCTTTGTTACGTTCCAGTGTGAACTCGTTCATGGTGTGGCTGCCCTTCCTGGTGGATGCGTTCATGTCGTCTGTGGAGCGCGGCGCCACCGGCACCACCATCTGCGGCATGATCCGCCTCGCCAGGAACACCACCATGGTCGATGAGGTCAGTAGAACCCTGATCCCTGCCAGATTGGATACCTGGAAGAGACCGCTTTAAGCGATAAGGTCGCCAATTAGGAAACTAATTTTAAGTTTGTATGATTTTCTATATTTTTTCCTGTTTTTGGTATATATAATAAAATGTTTTCTATCTATCTATCTAGAACCACCACCATAACTAGAATTAGTAGAAATAATGTATGTTGTTTTGTTAGTCAGCTTTAAACACATGTATCGTAGCAATGTTCGATAGTAATTTAATTTCATTTAATTTATTTTTCATTTAATAATAATAAATAATAAATAAATATCGGGACATTGCACACAGCGCCATCTAGCCCCACACTAAGCAAACGCTTGTGTCGTGGGTACTAGATAACGGATATAATACTTATATACTTTTCTTTTGTAAATACATACTTATTATACATACAAACAACCAGACTCAACACAAGAAATTATACATTATATTTCATTTAGCATGGAGTAAGACACATGTTGTAAGTATGTACCTAGTATGGACATGAAACTTGATTGATTACCTAGTAATATTTTTAAGTGCTGAATGGTCTTTCTCTTATCTCTTCTAATGTCTCTTCTCTCCGATGACGGATGTCTGATATTGTTTTGTAAAATCCCTTATTATTTTCTAACCGGACTGTCTGAACTCCTCACTAGATTGAAGTGAAACTACCAATATAACATTTTTTTAACACGAAATAGGCTTACGTTTGACTATAGCCTGCCTGATGTTAAGCACCACACACTATAGTCTAAGATATAGCACGCTTGCCTAGAAGAAACCTACATATATAGTTTTTTGTGGCGCTAAACCCACCCTAATAAACTCTGCATCCAGTAGTTAGTCTAGTCTCGGCTGTTTGTCTAGTTCGGCAGTCGTTAGGCCATATCAATGAAAACTCTCGACACCAGAGTTGGCCACTCTCATTCGATAAGAAGAAGACCAAGTAGTTTGATTCTAATCCTCTTGGTCGTGATAAATTTCACTCATGTCCAAATAAGTTTTTTTTATTTAATTTGTTTTTTGAAGTTGTTCAGAATAACATTGTAAGCACATTACATTCCAGCCTTTGAGCTGTGCAATGAACGACACGGCAATGACGATGGTGTTCTGCATCTGCATGGTGCTGGCGGTGCTCAACGTGCTCAGCGGCCTGGCGCTCAACTACCTCGGGAAGCGGCGGTTGTTTATTGGGATACAGGTGATCATATATCTTTAGGCTTTTCTAAAGATTTTCTAAAATGTTCCCCCTTTTTTTTGTTGTGAGTTAGAAGTAGTATGTTTAGTTTTTCTCCCCTTGTTTTTATGTATTATTATTATTGTAAATAAGGTGATCATACTTATTGTTCATTTTACACAGCAGCGGTTTCACTAATTTACTCGAAAATAAAACTATAATCATAGAAACCTTGAGAACTTATACGATTGGTGAATCACTATCTTCGATTGGTGTTTTGTTTTCGAGTTCAAAAAGCTAGCACTTATAACATCAAGTAATGGTAGTTCCTGGCGATAATTATTATCTGATAAGTCGAATCATAATGTATGAAAGCTACACAAATCTTTAAATGATTACCAAAAGTCGTAGTTTCCACACCAAATTGCATTTTCTTGAGTAGACACATTGTGGTTAGTATCCTGATGATTTCCACGGTTGACACAGACATGTCTTTATTTACCACTTACAATGTTTTATGTATTTTTTTCGAGTGTCAAAAAAAACATACATTAATAACTGGAAAAGTAAACTGTTCATCATTCCCATACCGACCCATTAACCTGTATCGATTTAAGAGCCTTATAAGACGGACAGTGTTCAGACACTGTCCGTCTTATAAGGCTACACTCACATCAAGCTACGAATCAATCTTCCTCAAATAAACACAAGATTTAATATTCCTAGATGCTGTCTGGACTGTCAGCGCTTTTCATCAGCGTCAGCTCGCAGTGGATGCTGAGTGCAGCGCTGCTCCTGCTGCTGATGTCAGCGGTCATCAACTTCGGCTTCCTCACCTCATTCACCGTGGATGTCTTCCCTACTTATGTCAAGTGAGTATTAATAAATGGTTTTTTGAGTATGTAAAAAGTAGGCATTTGATCTCTAGCTCACCTGAATCGACACTTACAAACATCTCAGTGGCTGAAAGTGGAGCATGCCTATTGCTTATGTTTTTTTTTTATTATTATTATTTTCAACTTACTGGAACCCAAATGGCTTTCAAACGAGGTTAGTGGCACAACCGTTAGGCTCTTTGTGATAAATTTGACTTGTAAGGGTGGTAGCTGGTCTAGGGGTATCAGAAAGTACCTACCCTACCAAATATATTTTTGTATGTAAATAATAGGGGCAGTTACCTTTAGTTATTATATAAGACCTGACTACAGTGCATGCCAGATTTGTTTAATAACACCTCTACACCACCTTGTACCTTGAGGAGAATGCACTTTCTAAGTTATATTTCAGCAAAGCACTTTGTTACATTTCTTATGATGAAAAATAAATGAATTTTGAATTTTGAACCATGAGCTGAGTAGTGTTCATAACCTTCCATTCCATCTCTTCCAGAGCCAAGGCTGTGTGTCTGGTGATAATGCTGGGGCGGGGCTCCACCATCCTCGGCATCAACGTGCTGAAGCAGCTCTTGGAACACAACTGTGAGGCTGCCTTCTACCTCTTTGGACTACTTACTATTGGTACGTAAACATACATTTTCTTTTTTTTAGCCATTTCTAAATATATACTCCCTAAAACTCAAAGGTACCGACTGATTGACTGACTGATATAGTGATATTATCAACGCACAGCCCGACCCACTGGACGGATTGGGCTGAAATTTGGAATGAAGGTAGATGTTATGACGTAGGCATCCGCTAAGAAAGGATTTTTGGAAATGCCACTTTTGAAGGGGCAAAATAAGGGATGCAAGTATTATTTCTTAATGCGAGTGAAGCCGCGAGCACTCATTAGTTTTTAATAAGGTGGTTAACAATATAATTAATTAGTGAATTGTATTATATAACATAGGAGAGATGTGAGTATACATGTTTGTTCGCTCAAACGGCTCCAACTCGGATGAAATTCGATGTAGATATTTAAATTACAGTAGGGATTAACACAAAGGTTACTTTTATTTCGGTTTAACTCGAACAACTTGTACTTATAAGTCTACTTTTGTCATATGTCGCCTAATGAGAACCACAATCTGTAAGCTTAGCATCTACTTATTATGTTTTCATATTCGAAGACCCCTCGATTATTAGTTGTATTGTCTGTTACAGGTGCCGGCTTCATTGGACTACTTCTGCCTCCAGACAAAAGCCTTTTCACGAGCAAGTCCAGTGATCCAGAACTCAAAGTACCAGTGGAAGTAGTATCAGTTAAACAACTTGAAAAATACTAGTGAAAGTGATAGATACATTGTGGATGCACTAAATCTTATGCGAGACTCTTTTGTGATGGAAAAGTTACGAGAATGCGTTTGGAAAGATTGTTTCGGTTTGTTATCGTGTGATAAAAGCGAACAATTAAATTATTATTTACCTTATGTCTTGATTTATTACATTGCATTCTCAAGGTTTACCTGTACGAGTAGGTACCTATTTTTGTTAACGTGGAAAGATCAGGATTTCATTTCTACTAAAGTCATCATGAGTAATTATATATTTCGCTTTTAGATACACATATATACTTTATTGTTACCAATAGACACAAGCAGGTAGTGTTACCATTGTATCTATCTATACACGATAAAAAAATATCTTGAAAAACGGTTAAGACAGGCTCGTCAGAAATGATCGTAGTTGCAGCCGAGTAAGAAACTATACAGGAAACCATGACAATCCGGCACTACCTTCACCACAATGCCCCCGACGCACTGTGCAGGGGTATGTTATAAAATTCTCCTCTGTGGGTCTCTCCTTCTCCTGAGTGGGTATGTTATAAAAGGTTCGTTTCAAAGAACTATGCTAATGATAAAATAGCACTCGATCTCTATAATTTTACACATCTGAGATTATGGAATATATCCGTAGCTTCGGTTTTAATATTTTTTTTTTATTAAACAAAACCTAAATACAAGCTATCAAAATTTTATTGTAATGAGTTGTTTGTGTGATAGTATAAATTAATTGAATTGACTCAAAAACCTTACTTAGTAACTTCATATATGTAACTATATCACAACACCAGAGAGGGTACATATCTATCAAACCAATCAGATTTCGAATTTAGGTAACATTATTTATTAAGCGAACGATTTAATTTCATTTAATCGATGTCCATGTAAAGAACTAGGATATTAAATCTATAGAAAGTTTTACAAAATAGAGGTAGTTAATTTTATTAAGTACATACATCAATATCAATCCCACCTCAAGGTTATCCCCTGAGGCAAAGCGGTTATACATCCGATCAGTGTATGTTCAGTTATTTGCTAAATATTTTGCAGGCTTGTCAATTTAATCGAAATCGTCATTCCAATCACTTAGGTATTTTAAATTCAACGGAAAAGTATTTTATTCGAGAAATTAAGTATGAAGAACTAAAATACTATAACTGCAGCCATTAGTCAACAACAACGACAATATCAAGAATGGGCAATTTCTGCAAGTTTCACACATCATTGTTTTTTAGTGGAGGAAAGACTGTTTTTCTCTGAATTTAATCAGTGGTGTATAGTTGAACTGATGTTACGATGAACGGTCCTAAAATGTACATTCATAATTTTGCAGACGACTCGTACCCTTAATCATAGAACCATCTAACAATATGGCTGTATAGATAGATTTTGCAGCTGATCTGACATACACTGATCCGATGAATCCACCTGCCCCTTAGACAAGAGGCGTATTCTAGCGTAATGACGCATACTTGGAATAGAAAGACCAATGTATGGGATTGACATCACGACGCGCAAGGCGGGGGGAAATTATCCGTCGCCTCTTGTCTAAGGGGGCTGTTCTGTTAGACTCTAGCCACCTGTTCTGTGCTAGACACCCGGCTACCCTCGCGTGGTCTGGCAGACCAGCGGCTGGTGGTGGCGATCTCTAATACACTCTCGGACTAGGTGGGTCGGAAACGTTCCAAATTTTATGTATCATCATTTTTTTTGTTCGTATTTAAAATGAAAGTGAGGATCAGGATAAACTAAAGTAGACTGCATATAGGAAGAACAAAATTGGCAGTTTTCTTTGCTATTTAAGTTTGGCTTTCTTCTATCGATCTTTGATTCGTAAATTTATATGTTTTTATATAGGTATGTCTACAAATACATGGAGTAATAAAAATCGTTTACTAAGTCTGCTGAAAGTGAAGTATTTTGTACGATCAATCTCTACCTATGCCTGTCGCTCCTGTATACGAAATGGGACTTTAGTATTATGATAGTGATGATAAATGCAGGATGTTTGCTATCAAAAGTCCCAATCATAATTATGTTAAGTCGGTGTTAAAGGTAAGTTCGTTGAGTTATAACGGATTTGGGGACTACGACCGGTTGGTTAGACCATGTTACGAAAGTTGGAACATTTTCGACGACCTGAGAGCGAGAGGGTTGTCGAACTACGTTCAAGTTGTGAAGGTGGCCATCTTGATCTTCAAGTCATCTCTGCGCTGGATGAGCTGCTTGTCTGTAGGCAGGAGTAGTGCGAAGAATCCACCCACTGAAAAAATTACGAAACTCATTTAGTATAACTGAGATCAATATATAGTAACATAATCTTAGACTGTTTTATAAACGAAGCTTGAGTTGTCTATTGTCCAAGTCCAAAACTTGTTAACTCGTAATAAAAATGGTGTTTGTTAATAACTAAATATAATGAACCCATGATAAGATCATGGGTTCATATAGCATGAATGGTAAAGCATTTTTTTATTATTTTCGTCAGTTATAGGTAGGTACAGTTACTTCTCGCTATCATCAAAACAAATAATGGAACTATCACATTAAATTATGTAAACTACTTTAACGTGGCTGATAAATCAACCTTAATTACACACACAACCTCTTCTGTCAGGTGACGACATATCTGCGCAGAAAGTACTAGATAACATATATCACATTTTTCTACTAGTCTAATTATCATTTTATTACAAAAGAGAACAATTTTATCTATGATCCATTTAGCTCATCTCGACAATTTGATCAACTAAATTTAAACAGATCTAACTTATGTCAAAATGAGAGACAGAAGAATAGGCGGATTTTTCATAAATAAGGAAATGTATAAAAACGAAACGTCTATCAAAAAACGCAACATAAAAGATGTAGGACGTCTGACAGAATGTCCCCGTACCAATGTAAAGGGTTCCAAAAATGTAGAAGCCAGCCTCGCAGTTCTCATCCAGCAGCCGCTTGACGAGGTTGATGCCGATGATGGCACTGCCACGACCTATCATCAGGGTCACGCAAACTGCCATGGCTCTGGAAAGTACAATAGTATTGAGCAGTTATAAACAAATAGGTAGGTAATCTAGGTATAGAAAAGCTTCGAAAAGTAACCGAATAGCTTGGGGAACTACGTATAGAATTCGGAAAGATGGAATAGTGTACGTTAATTTTAACCGTCAACCGATTTTGTTAGGATTCATTCAAAGATTATGTTTTTTATTTAGGTAGTTACATATTATTAAAACATATTATGAATCTGAATTTGCCTTGTAGGTATAATTACGACGACCCTTATCAAAACATCTCATGAGTGGCTTGGCAGTGAGACAATGTTTTGTACTTGTAACATTTAGCAGGTGCAATTTGTATGCTTAGCTTTTTTGCTTTCTTGGCAGTAAAATAAATTTCAAAATTAAATTAGACTTTGCCTCTTATTATATTCAAACTGGGTTTGCCAAATGATATAGGTGCCTATCAACATTTACATAAGTACCTAATATGATATATTTTTAAAAGTTTTTTTTTTTAATTATAGTCTGGACATACTTGACGTAAGTGGGGTAGATGTCAACACAGTAGGAGGTCAAGGTGGTGAAGTTCATGACCCCGGTGAGGTAGATCATGAAGCAGACAGCGCTCACCATCCAGTTGTAACTGAAGTTGATGTAGATCGCTGCGACGCCTCCAATCATCTGAAATAGGGCAAGATTTGTATGAAGAGAGGATGAGCTTTACTTTAAGTTTCTGATTGAATTTGGAGAACTATTCGTGTCGAGAGATTTCACAACGCCCGAAGGGCTTCAGAGCTGGTTCATATCGTCAATAAGATTAAAACGTATAATGAACAACCAGGCAGATATGTATCGTGTTTTTGGACTCTAAAAAGCACCCAGATCATAGATATTTATCACGCTCGAAGAAAGAACCCCGAAGGTTCTTGCACTTTGGTCCCGGCACGGGAGTGCAGCGCTCTCGAAGAAAAAATACCGAAGGTTATCTGCTTTAATCCCGGCATGGGAGTGTTATATCACTTAAAAGCTTGAGCGCAATTTTCTTTCGAAAAGTCAATAAAAAAAAATTGCAGGTAGATACGAAAATATTTCGACTCACCCAGATTATCTTCGGTATCGCATGATGAATGCACAATTAAATTCCAAGACGTTCAGTCCATTGTAACTTGTGATTTAAAAATTATCGAATTTCATTCCAAAATCTTCAATCCGTTATAACTTATGATTTTACAAATTTACTTTTATCCCGGTATGGGAGTATTATATCACTTAAAAACTTGAGCACAATTTTCTTTCGAAAAGTCGGTAACAACATTTTTTGCAGGAAGGTAGAACGGTTTACGAAATTATTTCGACTCACCCAGATTATCTTCGGCATCTCATGACGATTTAAAAATGAACGAATTTTATTCCAAAATGTTGAATCCGTTGCAACTTGTCACTTTAAAAAAAATATAAAGAATATATTTTATTTAAATTTTGAAGTTGCGCTTAGGCGCTTGACGCGTGCGTTGGTTGCCGTGCACGAAAAAAGAATGAGGTCGACAGCCAAGATGGATACCAAGATGGCTTCCAAGTGAAGTTAAAAGGACTTTATTTTACTTTTATTGACTATAGTCAAATCAGTCTCTAAATACGTGCAAATGTTGCCTGTAGGATAAAAGTAGTACCATGTTTATTATATCTGAAGCATGAAATTTACGAAATATAATATCTAGTTACGAGTATCTGCATTCACGTATACTTTTGAACAAACAAGTATGTCAGGTTATCTACAGAATGATCTGTTTTTAACTAGAGAAGCACTTGCTGTCTAAAGTTTTAGATAAGTTCTGGTATAACTTCTATCAAAGCCTCCATATTACACCAGACCATTAAATTCTAATAATAATTTTGTCCAATTGTCTCGTCGTCAAGCGGAAAAAAATACAAAATAGGTACTCTCATCAGAAACTATTAACAAAAAAATGTGAACTCAATTATTCCAGATAAGAGTAAAATACTTATATACCTATCTCGATTTATTTTTCTGTAGGTTACATTTCAATCAAAAGTTTCAATGAAATCACAACAATCAACAATAGCATGTTTTCACACGTGATAAATTACATAAAAGTCCGAAACATTTTTATATTTTCAATTGTATAATGAGGTAAAATTACCTACTGTTAAATTATTATGTCATGGGTGAGAATAACCTCAATCAATCAAGATATCTTTATTAACTAAAAAATATAGTATTTCTTTGTTACAGCCGAAAAATTATAGATCCTTATTCACGCGAACTGATATTATGTATTGTCTCCAATCCTTATTGGAACATATTTTTCAACCAGATCGGTTGCCTAGTAGTTAAGGTTTTTAGCGGTTAGTCATGTTAATTTAAAGTTGAATCTTTAAATTAGCATGTTTTATATGTTAAGTTAATATTGTTTTGTATCTGTGTTTTAATATAGTGTTTATCTATCTTTTAATCTATGATTGTTATAAAAAATGTGATGTTGAAGATCATGTGGTCGTAGTGATATCCGGTGAGAGCGACCCTAGCTATGCCAAGCTTCACCTTGCAGACTCGGCCACACAATGCGCATAGATAGAGAGTTTAATTAAGGCAGGCGCATTGTTCTGGCAATATAGACTGGCGATAGTCTGTAAGGCTTGTACTTATATTTTGCATGTGACGTTTTTTTAATAAACCGATTATAAAATGACATAACGTGTAAGCAAATGTCCAGCTAGAAAATGTCCTTGACTTATGTTGAGGGAAACTAAGTGGAACGCAAAAAAAGGATTGTACTTATGTAAAAGCGAGTGTGGCTCAGCCATTCCGGTGTCTGCTTTTCATCCAGCCGCATCCAGGTTCGAATCCGGCCCTACAGCAATGACTTGTATTTTCAAGTTAAATGTGGATTTGCAGTTGTTTAAAGATGAAGGAAAACATCGTGACAAAACCGACATGTTTGAGGACCACAATATCCGAGGGCATATGTGTTCTGTTGAAAGTCCTGGGCGCCTACCACGATGTATCTGCCTAAGAAAACTCCCCTAACGAATGAATTCTGCAGGGATTCATGAGCCTCAGTCATGAGAAAATACGACCCAAGAGATTTATATAATAAATAAATTAATATGTAGCTGGGCTTAGTTATGAATATGTACCTCAAGAGCGATATGTACAGCCTTCCGTCCGAACCAGTGCATGATGCCGCTGACGATGAGGTTGAGGGTTGCCAGGAACATGCTGATGGAGAACACCACCAGCATGGCGAACCGGTTCATCGAGCAGTCCAACGTCTGGAAGAAAAAAAAAAATGTAAATTTTCCGGGGTTTGAGACAGCGCCATCTAGTTCCGTACTAAGCAAACGCTTATTATGGGGTAATATTTAAAAACCAGATAAAAACAGATAAAACAATTTATTGGTAATGTTTTACAATTACATGTCATTCATTTAAATATAACTTATATAATTATTTTACATAATTCCTACCATTTATATTTAGGTAGGACTTCTTGTAAATAGAAAAAAACTCGTCAATAGTATAAAAAGTTTGTTGAACGAGCCACTTCTTCAGTTTAATTTTAAATACGCTATCGCTTAAGACATTAGTGATATCAGTCGGGAGGCAGTTGTACACCTCCGGACCTTTAACATGTGTGGAGTTCCCGGCGCGAACGAGGCGCACATGCTGCGTGGCCAGCATGGCCGCGTGACGGAGCTCCTTGTCACCCGAGTACAGCTCAGCTCAGAGTACAGCTTATATACGTTAGTTAGTTCCTCTAAACTTTACTAACTTTTACTAAACACGGATATAAATATTTCTATACTTTTAGTTTCGCAAATATATGTACATTTGCTGCCACGGTCCTTCCCTGTGTGAAACATAATACATAAATAGTTTTTCCTAAAACACCTTTTCCTTTTCGACACATTTTTGCGGGTTTTCCTTTAGGCGACACTCAGGTGCTCAAATGATTTTGAAAACAAAAAAAACGCATGTCTTTTCACTGTTGAGTGCGAAAAATAGGTACCTACCTAAAGCACACATATGCGGTGGCAAGATTTCGTGTAACTGATAAAGTAAAGTTATGCAATTATATTATATTATCCATGTTAAGTAATTATCTGAATACAATTTTTATCTGACGTGTTTGCTTTAGGCTTCCTAAGCCACGCCTCCTCAAATAGTCTTATTTCATAATACTGATTCTGTAGACAACGTACAGAAGTTAAGGTCTAGATAAATATCTTTTTTATAATATAATTTATCACGGCAATGAAACATTAAATGCTTTACAATCTATCGTGTTCGTTTAATTCGTACAGTTATACTATTTCTTTGTATGATATGACCTTTTATTGTATTTAAATTTTGTTCTGTTATATGTATAATTCATTGTCATAAGTGTTATTAACCAAAATGTTGCAAATATATCCGTCTGAATAAGTCACCATGGATCTTTCTAGTTTCAGTAAAAAAAGTAATTTATCAAATTTTTAGGACTTATACTATCACCGTACCAAAAATCACGACGAGTCATTCCATGACGGCTTGACGGAGAGGAGTAATCAGAGCAACAAAGCCTCTTTTTATAAATCACGAGTTTTTGGTAACTAAGTCATAATACATATACACATATATTTAAGGGTAGCTCTAGGACGTCTAGAACAACAACTGCTAGAAATTCGCCAAAACAAACATTGGTTATTAATTTTTTCAGATGACGTTATTTGTTTGTATTCAACAACTGAATGAATAATGATTGCTATAAATCCTTACTTGTTCGCTGGTAGTGGTGAGGTTCCTGGACTCGCGTATCATCTCGCACAGCGTAAGGCCGCGGCTGCCGCGTTCCACCGACGCCATGGCGGCGTCCACGATGAACGGAAGCCACGTGAAGAAAGGGTTGATGCTGCGGAAGATAAATTAATCAATATATCGGAGACGGTCATGAATACGGTAGTGAAACGAAGCGCGGCACGAGTCCCACGAGGTGGTATGATGTCTGACAATGGTACTGATAATCCCCTCGCTCCGACAAATATTTACACTGCCCACAAATCACGGCGCACCTGTTAGCCTGCCCTTCCTGCTCCGCCACCTGCACCCTGTCGGACCTGAACGACGCCACAGAGGACGCAATGAGAGTGGCGGAGTTCTATTCTACCAGAAATATCTAGAGCTGACACTGGACACAAGCTCGATTCGAGAAGAAGAAGACTGCTCGTCTAGCCCCATACTAATCACACATGTGTAATTTTTTGACGTGTCAAAGTCAGGCATTTGACCGTATCCCTATACGGTCAAATTTGACATGATTTCACTCGAACATAAAACGTAAATTATAAAAGTCCTTGTATGATAAGTGAATCACGGTTAATCGCTTTTATTGAAGTATCATTTTCGATGTAAAACCACAATTTGTAGAATAGCCTTTAGGTATTACACCTGGTGGTGGAAGTGGAAGATGCAGCATTCTTGTATTGGAATGGAACTGGCCATTCTTAATTAATTTGTTTTATGCGCTTTATGGGATTAGGTATCATCCTACTTATCACTTTTGATTTTCGATAAACACTACCTCCATGTCAAAAACTATTGTTGTGTATTACTCTGTAGTTGCGTTATACGGGAGTAAACTTAACTACTCATTTATCACTTTAATGTGATTTAAAATTTTAAAAGACATTTCTTCGCGTGAAATGAAGACTGCTTGATAAAAATCAAATAGGCAAAATAAACATGACAGTGTTTTTTGTATAAGTATGTTCCACCTTGGCCCACAGCGTCGCTTATTTGGACATAGTTTTAGATGAACTGGTGACTACTCAAATACTCTGTATGTCCAGTACTTACTGTCTGAACGTCTTACCAGATATATACGATGAACATGAGCAGGGCAAGCAGCAACGAGTCCTTGAGTAGAGGTGGCCGCAGCAGGGGCAGGGTCTGTGCCCTCATCTGTGCCCAGAAACCCTTCGCCTCCGCCTTACTCTCCTCGTCTCGCACCACTGACGACACCTGCAATTATTGATATGTTGATGGTTATTGAAATAATATAATAATGGTAATGACCGGGAAATAATTGCATAGTTTTTCATCTATATGTGTTAACTTGTGATTTGACAGTAAGAAAAAATCATGTGTTTCAAAAAGGTTACCTACTGTGTAAGATTTGATATCATCACCAATAATTTTGATTATTAGGCAAAGTAATGCGAAGCCTATTTAAGAAGGGAGTTACCGAGCCTATCCTTAATAATATCAGTCAGCATTTCAAGCAAAGTAAATCACTGTTAAATTGAGGTCAGATCGCAGCAAAGCGAAGAGTTAACAACTTACCCCAAACAAATCAGCGCATTTTCCGCTGTTCTTCTGAAAAATCCCAGCAAGAACCTTCAAAGCATCTTCCTCTCTTCCGACGCTCATCAGATACTTGGGGCTTTCAAAGGAGAAGTACACGCCCAGGGCCCCCACGGCGCAAGGGATGGAGAAGATCAGACACAAGAGTCGCCAGGAGTTGAAGTAGATGCCCAGGAATGGGATGTGGTAGGAAAACTTCATTGGAAGAACCGGGATTGAGATCACTGCAATATGAAAACTACGGTTAGAATACATGATAAATTATTTTCGGACCTATAGATTGCTTAAAATTTCTTATTTAACTCTATATACCAAAGACTAAAATATTCGGCGGAATTCGTGAAATTCATTTATGTATATAATTACAAGAATACGTCGAGAGGATGATTTAAATTGAATCTTGTTGGAATTGGTCACATTGATCAAAATTCAACAACAACTTAAGGGATACTATAAAAATACTTAATATCAAACTACGTTTCTTCTGTTGTGGTTGCTCTCAGAAATGACATTGCACCCAGCTATAGCAGCAGATTGCTCGTGTCTCACCTGCCATCACTCCAGTACCGGAGAGGAACACGGTGGTAGTCAGGAGCATGAGGGTGCTTCGCTTCTCCATGGGAGTGCTCTCACTCATGAGGGTCAGAGCCATGGCGTATGCTCCCGACACGCTGCAACAATACATGGGCGTTAAAACGTAAAACCCATTGTTGATGGTAACATCGATCATGTCTGGTAGATACCTGCTTGACTAGCTATCACCCTCGAATAGTAAAACTTACATGTGTCCACGCCGCCATGTTTGAGAGACATTTTTTATCAATGTATTGTATGTCCCTTTACTCTGAGAAAAGATCTTCTTCATGAATAGAAAGGCAAGAGTATGTTTGTTCGTTTGTTTGTTTGATTCTCTTTCAAGCCGCAATAACAAAATATGAAGATGGCGGTGGCTTTTTTTCATTGCGTGGCGCAGCTGGCATCTACTTACTAGAATATACTTATTCATGTAAACCAATAAATACATTTTACTTGTACATCTGTATTATGTGATATTACGTAACCTTGTTGTTGATCTTAAAACGAAATTGTTGATTTTTCAGTACAAAAATCTATATAATCACACAAATTGTGTTACTGCTTCATTCAATTGCTGTATTTTTTTAACTTGAAAAGCTCGCGCTTGACTACAACTCGCTTGATGTTAAAAGCAGAGTTGTGGTCTTCGATCTAGCGCGCTCAATGTAATTAACATTTAGCGCGCTAGTTGTATTATTTGTTCTGTGCTTGTGGCGGCGCCTTCCTTATTAGACGTCGTAACTTGCTCGTGATTTGAACTTGCCTCGTCGTGTAGCTTGCTCGAGAAATCTCAATTTGACTTCATAAATAATTGGACTAGGTATATGAGATTCGAATCCGGGCACTTGAGATTGACACGCTAGAATCGCAACGTACAACCGCTCGGCTATTCGAACGTTACGAAGACATCGGAAATTATCAGTCGTATTTAGGTTAATACTTTGACGATCAATCCTGGCTCGAAGAGTTAATACGTCGATTCAAACAAAATATAAGATAGTCATCGTTGTAACTAGCGGGTTCAAAGTCCAACAAGCGCTTTGACCGTTAATTTGGTTGTGTTACATCTTAGATTACAGTGTTGCTTAACAACAGGCGAGTGGAAGACAATTGGAAAGACTATCTGTTCTATGTAATTGTACCTATAGATAAGATTTTAAATGAATAATTGTAAAATGATGAGATATAATGTAATTACCAATTTCTGTAATATTTAGTTCTTAAGTTGGAATTTAAATTTATCAATAAATTATTGTCTATCTAAAAAAAATAAACTTACGAAGCAGAAGAGCAGAGTTTGAGCGCGCTGAGCACGATCCAGTTGGTGGAGAAGGCAGCCAGCGAGCCAGTGAGGAAGGCCAGCGACATGGACAGCGCCAGGATGCGGCGCCGGCCCTTCGCGTCCGCCAGGTAGCCCCAGATGTGGGACGTCAGGATTATACCTGCAAGGAGTTATATATATATTTTTTTAACAAGGAATGGGTTTGCACTTGACCGTAATTCGCCTGATGGTAAGCAAACATTACGGTCTAGGTCGGTGGTTATAGTATTAGTCTTCTCTTCTTCGTCTTCTTATCGAACTAGAGTGGCCAACTCTGATATCCAGAGTTTGTAAAGTCGGCCTCTGACATGGTCTTACGTCTTACGGCAGCCGCAAACAGACAGACAAGACCTACAATTTAATGTTTTATCTGACCCACGGAAGCGCCCTAAATGGAATGCCACTTTTTAGTCACATAGCCAACGAATAACCGCGTCGACAATTGCTTAAATCGATTTCCTCCGTTAGCTGAGCTACGGCCGCTTTAGAAATACGCTTGATAGCTCAGTTGTAACAGATCAGGACAAGTAGGTATGTAAACTTTGAAAAAAAATAAGCGCTCAGCAATTTTTAAACCCATTTTACCATATTGTGTCGCTTGTAGTTCACAATTCATCTTAGATACAGGCTAATGCCTGTGCTAATGCAATATTCGTGGAATGATAAAAATTTGCGAAAGCTTTTACGGTCCGTTCTTTCAAGGGTGATATAGGTATAAAAAGAAATAAAGTAGCATTTAGGTAGATCTGAGTGCTTTGACAAACTGAATGATATTGCATTACCTACTAGGCTTCGAAAAATGAGATGCAGATAAGCAATAATAACAGATAATTTCCACTTAATAAGGAAAAAAAATATCAAAATGCCTTCAATTAATTAATTTTCATAAAGGTTTTCGACATTAATTTATTTATTTATTTATTTATTTAACTTACAAGTTGTCCAACGGATACAGACACACAATAGCAATAATAATATAAACAAAAATCCAATTAAAGGACAACACGGGTAACAACACAATATACATACATAAAACTATGAACACAAAAACACTACACCTATATCAACAATACAAATACTCACAAACCTACACTTAACTTACTTAAAACAGAATAAAACTATACAATTTCATACTTACTAACAATAACACACAAATCAAACAAAGAACTCGCTGCTCAGGCGCCGCCTCAACGAAGCCAAGCTAGACCCGAATGGATCCAGCCCCAACCGTTTGTCAGCAGCATTGAAACTCACACTCGCTCTCACCAGAAATGCATTCTGGGTATAGTTGGTATGTTTGGGTGGAATATATAATAGAGGATTAAAGCGACCTCGAAATGGAGTACAGTTTAAGTTAATTTCCTCAACAAGCTCGGGGCAATCAACTAAGTTAGTTGCTATTTTTAACAAAAATATTATATCAGCAATCTCTCTTCTATTTACCAAAGGAAGTAAATGAAACTTATTGCATAAAGTAAGATATTTTTTTGATCTGTAAGGCACCTTAATTCGATAACATAGGTATTTCATAAAACGCTTCTGAATATTTTCTATACGAGATATGTATTCATCGTACAGAGGGTTCCACACCTGCGACGCGTACTCGAGTATGCTTCGAACAAATGTACAGTATAATATTTTAAATGTTTTAGCTTTTTTAAACGAAGCAGAGCTACGCATCATAAACCCTAGCGCCCTAGATGCTCTTTTCACTATGTTATCTACGTGTTCATCAAATAATAGTTTCGAGTCATGGATTACCCCTAGATCACGGATACTCGAATTTCTAGCAAGTGGTTGATTTTTAAGTTTGTATTCAGGTAGAATAATTTTATATTTGCGGGTGAACGTGACTACTGAACACTTAGCGGGATTGAGATCAAGCTTATTAATAAGACAGTAATTGTCAAGCCGCAGTAGATCCGCCTGAAGGTCATCCACGTCGTTCAATGACCCGATTGATTTAAATATTTTCATGTCATCGGCGAAACAGAGAAGTTTAGAGTTCAAAAAACAGGACGAGATGTCGTTAATAAATATAGAAAAAAGCAAAGGTCCTAGCAGGGAACCCTGGGGTACTCCACTCGGTATTTCAACCCAGCTAGAAACATAATTACTGACCACTACAGCCTGTGTTCTTCGGTCTATATACGAAGAAAACCACCGAAGCAGATCTCCAGAGACTCCCATGCGCTGCAGCTTGATTAAAAGTATACTATGGTCTATTCTGTCAAATGCTTTACTATAATCAGTATAGATAACGTCCACTTGACAGCGCCTATCCATAGCTTTAGTCAAATAGTCATTCAGTAGCACCAAGTTGGAGACTGTAGATCTAGCCCTAAGAAACCCGTGTTGAGATGGATGGAAAGCACACCTCAAGGCACCGTAAGTCTGATTGTAAACTATTCGCTCGAATATCTTAGCTATGATGCATAGCTTGGATATCGGCCTATAATTCTCAACATCAGTCCGCGAACCTTTTTTATGAATCGGTGTTATAAAAGCTGACTTCCATATTTTGGGAAAATTACATTCCAGCAAGGATTTTTTGAAAAGAAGGGAAATAGGCAATGAAATGGCATCTGCACAATTTTTAAGAAACACAGGCCTTATTTTATCAGGTCCCGCTGACTTAGAGAGATCCAGCTGCAATAATAATTTCGCTATTAGCGAGGCTTCAATATTCACCATCGAAATGCTGAGCGTATCTGACAACCCTGGATGTAACGCATCGACCACTTGAGAAGCAAGCGGAGAGCTTGATACCGAATCCGATCCACTCAGAAATGTCGACTGGAAGTATGCCGCAAATGAGTTACAAATGTCATCACCAGTAGACACAGTACGACCTTGATAATTTACAGAACTAGGAATACCAGCAGATTTAGTACGAGACTTTAGAAACGACCAAAAGAACTTAGGATTTTTTTCTATTGAATTTTCTACAATCGAAATATAGTTATGGTAACAATTTTTTTCTAACAATTTAGTACGGTCACGCAGCATATTATATGATAAACGATCTGAAATATTGTTATAGGTACGAAGCTTCTTTAAATATTTAAACTTTTCTTTAAGTGATTTAATTAACGCGATACTATACCAAGGGGGGTAATCTGCGGTTCGAACTAATTTTGCAGGAATGGCCCATAACACCTATTTCATTGGTTCACTGAATACTTTATCTGATAAGATACATTTATTAGCTACATGAATTTTATTATAGTGCAAATAATGACGTAGGTGTAATTTACATCCCACCAAAAACATTCTGTAAAAAACTAGCCAAGTCTCGATGGAGCTGCTTGTTTATCCCTAAAAAGTAATGAAATCTAGACAAGGTTGTGCCAAGTCTAAGGTTGGTTACTGCGATTTCTTTATTATTATAGTAGACGACCAAATTTCAGCGTTCTAGTCCCATCCAGAGGTTCTCAAATAGGGGCCTGAAAATGCGGCGAAATGGTTCCAGTAAAGGATGGTACGGCAGTGTTTGCTTCGCGCTCGACTTGGCGGGGCTTAGATTAGGATTTAGATTGAATCTGTTACTTCTCTGGCTGTTTCTTGCATTCCAAACCTTTGTTCGCAGAATCATCTCTTTGAATTGTGTTCCTGTCAAATGCTCACAAAAACGAATTGTTTTTGTTCCTGTCAATGTGGAGAATCTGTGGCTGGCAATCAAAAGTGTAGATTTTTGATGATAAATTTAAAATGGTGAATAGATAAACAATTATCTAGCCTGGACCAACAAATAATTGTTAGATAAGTATTCTCATCGTGCTCACTTGTTTTAATAGACAATAATTAAATTATATTTGAGAAAGAGACTTAACAGTATTTTCACAAATATAATCTGAACACTTGGTGAAGGGAGTAAAATTTTAATAGTCTTATTTATTACTCTTTACTCTCTTACTCTCAGATGTTTAACTTGCATTTAATTGTACGTTCCAGCTATTTTGCCTTAATACAACACGGTCGTTCAGCTGAATTCTTTAATCGATACTTTATTGCCTAAAATGATGACGCGTATACTGTCTACAGGTAGCTACTGTACACAATAGATAGGATACCAGTCGACAGTGATGGATGACAGTAGCCAAATTTGATATCAAGAATAGTTCAAACAGCCCAAAGAACTTCATCATCATCAGCACGTTATCGCCCATTACTGAGTGTAGGACTTTTCCAGTACGCCACTCGTCCCAGTTCGGCGCAGGTCGAATCCAAATGTTCCCAGCGCTTTTGCTTATATCGTGCACCCATTGCATTGGTGGACGACCACTGTCATAATAACTGGTTACCTGATATTTCTTATAGTCCGGTGACGAAGCATTGGTAGCATTTGGCAACCAGCATAGTTTTTTTCCAAAATAAAAGGTAACCTAGTTACCTATGAGTGGTACTGCAGCCATGAGCCCCTGCTGTGCGCTGGAGGTGTCCAGCTCACAGGCGCTGCCCGGCACCAGGTAGGACACGGAGAAGATCTCGAAGGCCATGCCGAGGATGATGCTGCTGCAGAGAGCGAACGCCTGCACGTTGTATCGACCGAAACCTGGGGATAAAGCGTAGGTACTGTTACACCAGAATTGCCGCATTTACAATGCGCGGCGGTTCAACAAATCAATCCTAATAATATCTGAAAATGCTGCTAGTATCTGAAAACAACTACAACGGCATTTAATGTGGTGTTGTACTTTATTCTATTACTGCTGGATACAATTGGCTTCACTCACGTTGTTTCGAGATAAAAAGCCTATGGTATTTTCAAACCCTACCCTATTACTATTCCATACTAGATCCATTGCTCCGTTGCTGCGTGGAAAGGAAACAAACATCATCATAATATCAACAAACTCACGAATACTTTTATTGCAATAATAAGTGCTAATACGATGATTAAAACAAAGGTTTTTTTATGTAATTATTATAAAGGTATGTGAAATGATGATTAAAACGTGTAGGTATGAATTGGTGCGCCCACAAAAAAATTTCATCAAAAAGAAACCCTTTTCGCAATAATTAGCATACGTCTTCAAACGAAATACCTACCACGTTTTGTAACTGTAAATACTGTTTTGCATAAATAGCCTGCATTAATAGGTAAAAAAAATATTAAAATCAGATATATGGTGAAATACCACTTATGTAAATACAATCAGCAACATCTTTCAATATTAATATTCAGAACACAGCACTTTGCGATTCACTAAATAGAAATATTACTGCGCTCGCACTGGTAGATATTTGTATGCTTTAAGAATTAGGTCAAAGTCTTTATTTTCTCCAGGGCAGAACTAATCCAGGCTGAGAAAAATGGTAGTCATATGGAGCCTTATGTCCAGCATTGGGACAATATGGTAGTTACTTACCGGCCATCTTCAAAGCGTCTTCAAAAGGCACTTTATCTTGCTTCACTCCCATTTTCAAAGAAACTGTTACCAAACTAATACGTGTCAAGACTTTAAAATGTACCTAATATTGTAAAACGTCCTGCGTTGAAAACGGTCCGTTCAAAGTGAAATATGCAAATTTATTCGATAAGTGTAGTAATCAGCGATTCCAGCACTGCACTGTAGCTTCCAGCCAGAAGTATTTTATTATATTAGCGAGACACACTTGTATATTTCCACAAACAAAGATCAACGGAGACAGTGATAGTGTACGCGAAAATATATGTTATTTATGTAAACTTAAACAACAAAATAATGATAAAGATAGTATGTAGCTGAGATGATATTAATTTGTCAGAAATATAACAAAGCTTATTTAAGTAAACAAGTGATTATTTAAGTTAACTGAACATATGAATTTTATACACATTTTAGCTCCTTAAGATTAAATAAACCTCTATTAAAGAAAAGTATACTAAATACTAGTGGATGCCCAGGGCTTCGCTCACCTTATTTCAGGATAAAAGGTACATACCAAAAATCATAATGATCCGTTCAGCCGTTTTTGCGTGATAAGCGTTTAAATAAACAGAGACACAGATAAACAGATAGTCAAAAATTATAAAAACTACTGAAACGTGTTTTATTATCGATTTAAAGTATATCCAAACATTTGTTTGTAATATCTTCTACCTTCAGATTGTTTACCCTTTTCATCTTTATTAAATGTATGTTTATCGTTCATATTGTGACATACTAATAATAAAAAATAAATTATGATTTGAGTTTTTTTTTCTTTACATTAACATTCATAATTATGTTGGTTGAACTAATTATGTATTCTGTGTTAATACACAGGCATCGTGACGCTAAGGACTCACGGAGCGGTTTTTCCCGCGCCCGCCGCGGTGGCGGCCGTGGGCACCGCAGTCTTTGTATGTAGAATACAGATATAAATGTATGTAAAAAACTCAAGCACATTTCACGACGCGGTTTACTCCCGCGGCGGATGCGATTGTTCGCGGCTCCCGCTGCACCCGCGGGCGGGCGCCGCTCGCGGCACCGCTGCCGCGGCGGTTTCCACCCGTGCGCTCTGCGATCAAAGTCCGGCGAAGGTCCTTCTTGCGATAATCAACCGCCAGGTTAGCGGGCGCTAATCGCTGCCGCGGCGGCAGCGGGGCGCCGCACAAAAGCCGGCTTTGTAAGTTTTGAAAATTAAACGCGATTCCGCCACCGCGGCGGGCGCGGGAAAAAACCGCTCCGTGAGTTCTTAGCGTTAAAAAGATTTTGTAAAAAAAAACCGACCCCACAGAGATGTTAGAGTTATTAGGTATTAATACGTTCAAATTCATGGTTTTATCTATACTAATATTATAAAGCTGAAGAGTTTGTTTGTTTGTTTGTTTGTTTGTTTGTTTGAACGCTTTAATCTCAGGAACTACTGGTGCGAATTGAAAAATTCTTTTTGTGTTTAATAGACCATTTATCGAGGAAGGCTTCAGGTTATATAACATCACGCTGCAACTAATAGGAGCGAAGAAATAATGGAAAATGTGGAAAAAACGGGGGAAATTATTAATCTTTAAGGGCTTCCGTTGCATGCGCTGCGAAAACGATTCAAGATATCATAAAAATATGTATTAAAGAATTATTTCTCTTAAAATAATCTAACAAAATGTCCTGAACAATATGTGTCTATCTTTTAAGGTTAACTCACTAGAACCGTTTTTATCTATACTAATATTATAAAGCTGAAGAGTTTGTTTGTTTGTTTGAACGCGCTAATCTCAGAAACTACTGGTGCGAATTGAAAAACTATTTTTGTGTTTAACAGACCAATTATCGAAGAAGGCTTTAAGCTACAAAACATCACGCTGCAACTAAGAGAAGCGAAGAAATAATGGAAAATGTGGAAAGAACGGGGAAAATTATTCATCTTTGAGGGCTTCCGTTGCGTGCGCTTCGAAAACGGTTCAAGATATCACAAAAATATGTATGAAAAAATTATTTCTCTTAACGCGGGGTGCTATGTGAAATCAACATTTCATAAAAATCTAATAAAATAGAAGTATATAAGATAGAGCTAATTTTTTTCAGTTGATATAATTTTGATTCTGTGTTAAGATAACAAAAAACGCCAAAACACGATTACGTATACTTTGCTCGATAGTTTTATTTTTTGACAAATAGTTGTTTTGAAATATTTTTCACCTTAATTCCCAAAAGTAGTAAGTACAGAAATTTAAACCAATTTAATTATATCTAAAAGATAATGTTATTATTTAGACGAGTAAAAAGCCATAAATAGAATATTTTGAATTGCTGATTTTATATGAATTTATTTCGTCAAAAACGTCTGCAAAACTGCTCAAATTGTGCAAAATTGTTTGCGTGTGGACAAGACTCGTCGGCCGGAGCTATGCGCGCGATGTTCACCCTTGCTCTCATGTTAATACGGCGTGGAATTGCATGCGAAAAAGCAACTGTAGGCATTTTTCCAAGCGCAAAGCGTTTTCGGGTGAAATATCGTGGCCTTAAAATAATTTAACAAAATGTCCTTAACAATATATGTCTATCTTTTAAGGTTAACTCACTAGAACCGTTTTTATGGTAATAACTATTCTACGCGGACGAAGTCGCGGGCACCAGCTAGTAATGAATACAATATAAATAATAGAACACATTCAAAACACAGAAACCATTGCGTTAGTTTTTTTTTTATCAACTACTTATAGGAACAACGTTTTATAATTTTTTAAAACCATATGGATACGTAATTGTACAAAAATAAACTCTTTTAATTTCAATAATTGCAATACTACTGAATAATTTACTGACATAATAGACACAGTAACAAATTATGATAAACATTGGATCAATGTTGAGATTTAAATGAAAACACTATAAAAACTACAAGCTACAAGCCTACCTATGTGTAAGCCTCCTTCACGCAACTGAAACATCATCATCTCAAATTTAAGGGACTGTGAAGCTTGCGCCATCCTTCCCAATCTTCTGCCAATTCCTTGACCTCCTTATAAAACATGACACCCGCCTTTTCTTTTACTTGTTCCATGTATGACCTTCTCGGGCTTCCTCTTCCTCTCTCGGCAACTGATCCGATTTGACTAAAATTTGGCGCTACTTTTAATCTATGTTGCACGCGGGATTATATTTATTTTACTGTTTTTTTTATTTATTCTTTACATAAAAAATTACAAAACATTTTCGGGGTCTCGCAAAATTTTAGTTTAGTTTTAGTTTAGCATAAAACAAGTAATTACAATCATTTTCTGAAGGCAATCTGTACGCACGAGGTAATATGTCACGCTCAAAGGACCACGACATTCAATTTGCGTTGCATTTTGTTTACAAAATAATTAGAATATTACTTCCGACGAAAACGAGGGGTGTTATAACTTTGACGTGTCCGTGTATGTGTCAGTTACTCCGCACGAGAACTTAAGAAATTTGCTATTTATAGTTCTTAGTACTCGTTAAAATAGTTTATTTATTTATTTAATAATAATTAACACGGTCGTAACCAATTACATTAATTATTTCATTAACAAATATTCAAATACCTTATTATCACAATATTTACAATAATTTAACAAACAATGTCAATTATTTTAAAAAGTAACGGTCTTATTTACAAAAAGCCGTATTAAAGAGTCTTTATTAAAAAGTGTATAACACTTTTTACCTACCTACGTAGAATAGTAACGAAATATTATAGTACTAAACATAGAAATAACCCTTTTTGAAATTGGAATCATTTATATCTATACATATAATAAAGCTGAGGAGGGTCGAAAGTGTGAACATTGAAGATATTTAAAAAAATGTTTGGAGATACTTAGATTTGATGGCAGAACACGACGTTCCAACAATTAATAGATTTTTTCTGTTTCTCTGTGTCTCTGTTTATCTGTTTATTTAAACGCTCAAAACACAAAATCATCATGATTTTTGGTACGTAAGTCTTGGGAGTTTCATAGGCTACCTATTTATCCTGAAAGAATGCGAGCGAAGCCGCGGGCGTCCATTAGTTTACAAATATAAGTTTCATTTACTTCAATCGAGTAGGTATTTATCATTGTTTAAAACCTTAAGCGTAATTATTGGACCTAAAAGACGACAACTTCACATGCTTTAGGGTTGTCAGCGTAAAATTATAAAAAAGTGATCAAGCGAAACTTGCGCTGGCACAAATAGAGTTTTAATAATATTTATGGGCAAGTATGTAGGCACAGGTAGAAGAAAGAAGGTATGCTACGAAAGCGTTCGCAATAAATTAATTCACCTGATTAATAAAATGTGGTGCGCTTAGCTTGACACTTAGTGCTTATGCGTAGGTTAGGTACACGACAATAGCATAACCATTTTATGAAGTTATCCCATTTATGATGCCTTTGAAACTCTTATACTCTCTTCACTGGCCCGCTATGAACGTTGTATTTTATTTACCACTAGCTGTGCCTGCGACTTCGTCCGCGTGGAATATTTATTTTGGGCATTAATTCTACATATCTTTTTGATATCATGAACCTTTTTCGCAGCGCAAGCAACGGGAGCCCTCAAAGATAAATAATTTTCCCCGTTTTTTCCACATTTTCCATTGTTTTTTCGCTCCTATTAGTTGCAGCGTGATGTTATGTAGCCTAAAGCCTTCCTCGATAACTGGTCCATCCAACACAAAAAATAATTTTTCAATTCGCACCAGTAGTTCCTGAGATTAACGCGTTCAAACAAACAAACTCTTCAGCTTTATAATATTATTATATATTATAGTATATAGGTAGATATATTAGTACATATATATTACATGAGATAGGCTCATGCTTGACTAGAACTTGCCTGATGTTAAGCAACGTTTAATCTACGATTTAGCGCGCTTGCCTAGAAGAAACCGGTTTACTCTCGACTTGAAGACCGACAAATTATAGTTCAGGGGGAATACAGATTCAGGCAAGGAGTTCGAAGATTTCTCTTGATATTGTATAGAATAAGCTATGATATAAAATATGAAAATACTCACAAAATACTTCATTCCTTGAAAGAGCTGCGAAGTGTGGGTAAAAAGTTGATTTATCAATTATAACGGGACATTGTTATGTGGTTAAGAAATATAAAACATGTTATTTATTATTTAATTATTCGTACCTACTCAATGAGTATATAAAATACAATGATTCGGTCTCAACTCTCATGATTCTCTAGTTCACCTAGTAATTCGATCGCTGCAGACGTTGATTTAAATAAAAAAATGTTGAATATCAAAAAAGTTTTGACAAAAATACCGATGACTCCACCGCCGAGGTTAGTAGGTTCTCGTGTCTTAAAATTTTCTTTTTAGAAAATAATATTTATAAATTTTGACCCACAATATTTTTTGCTATTTGGTTTATACTGTGAAAGACAGTAAGTCAAATATAATCCCAAGCACAAGATAATTCTCCTAATAAATCAATACTTTTCATCAATTCATTTCACGAAGTTGTCACTACCAGATAAATTTAATAGAAATTATAGTAAAGGCGTCAATCATGAACATAATTATATACCATAGAATAAAAGTGTACGAGTATATAAGATATTTAATCAAGCGTTACTTTGCGGAAATCAAACGCAGATCTAATAATCTAATCAAATCTTTGTAAAAGCATCTTTCTATTCCGTTGACGTGTTGTCGCAGTATAACAACACTAGATATTTTTCCAAACATTCATAATATGTTGCTGATGGTTAAAGGGCCAAGGATGAAGAGTTTTTATACCATTTAAAATAGTGTTCTTATTAGTTACAGATGTTTATCCTCATCTCCACCACGGTCCAGCCCCCCGGGCAGCAACCCAGCAGTCACCACGGACCCCGAGTCGGTTGCCACCTTTTCCCAGATAGCTGACATCTGGTGGGACGTAGACGGACCTCTCAGGGGCTTGCACACCTTCAATCGGTATCGGTTAGTATTTTTTTTACTAAAACAGGTTTACACTTGACCATAGTTTGCCTAACCGTTACTGAGTGGTGGCCAAGAACAGCCAGACGTGGAGTGGGTCGTCCGGCAGCGAGGTGCGTCGACGACATTATTCGAGTCGTGGGTTTTATGGATAAGGTCTGCACAAGATCGACGCATCTGGCACATTCAAAGAGAGGCCTATGCCCAGCAGTGGGATAGAGAAGGCTGTGGATGATGATGATAATTTGCTTGACGATAAGCAATAGCTATGGTCTAATGGATGGTACTTACCCAATAAAAACCGGTTCGGATCGTATGTCTTTAGCTTTGTATATTATTCTGAGTTCTCTGTCCAATCCTTGGATAACAGAATCGAACTTATACCCCACTAATCTATTACATCTGACTTATATTGATTATAAACACGAACATTTATGCGTGTGTGTGAGTGAGTATCTTTGTAACTTGACAGGTCCAAACGGTTAAAGTGATTTGGAAGCAATTTGGCATGAAGTTAGATTAGACACTGATATATCACATAGGCTACTTTTTATCCCAACGCTAGTTATTACTAAAGTCCGGTTCCAGAACAAGAATGTTTAGATTGTTTAGGCCTTTCTCTGATGCTTCTGTTTGTTGCGCATTGAAATTGCACTTGAATTAAAGATTGTAGTTGAGAATTGTTTTTTATTTCTTGATTGACATTTTTGATAAGTCATCGTTACATTTATTTTGTGAGAAGTATAAACAGTTGTGTATTTAAGATATCGCTCTCGCGATACCTCGCAATGGATTAATTTTGTGTTTTTATTTAATGTTGGGTTGTTTTCTTCCAGTGTGCCTTTTATTTTGGGAAGCCCAAGTGGTACTGCATCAGATGCTCAACACAAAATACTAGATATTGGATGCGGAGGAGGATTACTTTCAGAGGTAATAATATATCATTTAAAAATATTTGTGTGCGTATTGGTCACGAAACCTAAAAATATAATTCGTCTTCTTTGAGTCGTTTTCCTTATTAGATAGGACCGGCCATTCTCATTAGGAATCATCATCTCGAATAGAATCATTCATTCCGGGATTTACTGTACATAATATGTATAGTCTCATTCAAGTATTACAGAGTGCTAGTACCTAAGTGAGTCGGATCGGATGACACATTAAATTTTAGGTTTTTTGTTTGTCTAGTACGGCAGTCGTTAAGCCATGTCTCTGAGATTCTTAGGGCGGCTTGATGAACTCTCGTCACCAGAGTTGGCCACTCTCATTCGATAAGTAGAAGAACCTAAGTAAAGCTCCTAAGTTTATTATGTTATAAATGAAGAAATTAAAAATATTGATCCTCTTGTCAGGTTACGTATCTATGCTTTTATTTGATACAGTTTTTTCTGTATTCCGAGGATACAATATAAACAATTCTTGATGTTTCAGGCTTTAGCAGAGCGCGGTAACATTGTGACAGGTATCGACGTCACTCCGGACTTGATAGTTATTGCCAAAAAACACAGTGACATTAACCACAACTTGAAAGTAAAACCTACTTACTACTATACAGCAATAGAGGTAAGTTCATCATTTCGACGTCTTAATGTGTGTCTTTAGTTTTTTAACGGAAAACTTTTCAAAAAGTTAAGCATTAGTCTACCAAAAGCTATGTGCAACGACTTATGGATATGGAAATAAGCGAGAAAAGTATTACTCCACGTAAAAACCTACATTTGTAGACTTGTGGACTATGTAGTATTGTAGACTTGTGGACTATGTAGTATTGTAGACTTGTGGACTATGTAGTATTGTAGACTTGTGGACTATGTAGTATTGTAGACTATGCATTTGTAGACACTAAATTGTGTAATTTTTATCACACTAATGTTATAAAGGCGAAAGTTTGTGCGTGTGGGTGTATCGAGCTGAGCTTGCCTAACTTTCTTACTTTACTTATTAATAAATAACTTCAGGAGCACGCAGAGGAGTACGCGAACCACTACGACAAAGTAGTTGCCTCCGAGGTAATAGAACACGTCACCAACAAGGAGCTCTTCATCAGATCCTGCGTGAAGGCCTTGAAGCCTGGAGGAAGCATCACCATCACCTGTCCCACCAAGTCTAGGATATGTCAGCTGGTGAATATAGAATTATATTATACTAGTGGACGCCCGCAGCTTCGCTCGCACTATTTCAGGATAAAAAAAACCCTATATAGCCCATGACACTCCTAAGACCTCATACAACCTACATACCAAGAATCTTGATGATCCGTTCAGCCGTTTTTGCGTGATGAGCGTTTATAAACAGACACACAGAGACACAGATGATCAGACAAAAAACAGCTAAAACGTGTTTTATTATCGATTTAAAGTATACCCAATCATTTTTTTGTTCTAATATCTTCTAAGTTCAGACTTACGACCCTCTTCAGCTCTACATAATAAATCTATAGATTTCAATGTTTTATCTATTGGGGCTTTGGCTAATTTGCATGCCAGGCCTATCATACCAACAATGTTTATTCTAACATTAGAGGATGTCAGCAAGTCTGTTTGCGTTGTATCGGGATAAAAGTACTCTCAGGACCATAGGTAGCTACTATATTATATACTATACTATCACCATACCAAAAATCACGATAATCCATTTGCTGCGTTACTGCGTGACCGAGACAAACTCACGTTTAGTTTAAATTATGTTATGATAATTATACTAAGATTTATTGATAATAATTACATTGTTATTTTAAAGATATTTGTAAACTAAGTAGTAATCTAACGTGATGCATACAATACAGTGACACCTACGCAGCGGGCGATAACAATGATGACTGATATAAAACCAATCCAAATTCCACACAGGTGAACATAATGATAGCGGAGAACATCCTAAGATGTCCACCGAGAGGGACACATCAATATGACTTGCTCATCTCGCCGCAGGGACTGCAGGACATACTGGAGAAAAGTGAGTTTTTACACACGTTTACAACAAATTCTTTATTAATCTTCGAAATAAAATCAGTTATTGTTTAGCATAACCTCGTCGACCCGCGAGATTTTTTGTATACTTACCTGTATATTTTATTTATTTTACGTGGGAGATGTTTGTGTTTGACTACATTGATGTTAACATCAGGCAAAATCGGCTCATCGGCAATCGGCGGCATCAGTACACACACGCGTACTTAGAAGTTACAATATATACCTAGATATTTATGTATGTTTTCAAAATTTGAAAAACTAAATTTAGCTGGTAGGTAGGTTAGGTACTGTTTTTCTAAGTAATTAAATAACACAACATACAAATTCATCCCTTTAAAAAGTTATGCGTTAGTTAGTTAACAGTAACCCTATAATACATACAGAGTAGATAGAATAAATTCGGTTTGTTTCTGGGTAAGCACTAAACACGCTACGGCGTAGATTACTTTTAAGCCGTTGGTCTGAAGTGTTTTTAAATGAGCTTGGATTTTCGCGCCTGGCAGTAGACCGTAGTCTAGTTGGTCAAGGGGTTATGACGGTAGCAGAAATACGCAGGTTGGAATCCTGCCGGTCGTGATTATTTTCGCTCATTTTTCAATAAGTAAACAATCATAGTGCGGGTTTAGCACTTGTCTGAAATAACTCGTAAATATTGATTTATTGCAAAACCAATTCAGTTGAAAAGACATGGCATCGGTTCCAAATGATTCATAACATATGTTTTATTCATCAAATCAAATCAAAATTCATATATTTGCACGAATATTATCATAACTAACTACAAAACAAAAAGGGCGCTTAGAAAATCTTCTGAAAAGCCTAAAGATAATCTAAGTGCTCCAGCCCACTACCAGAGGGCAGCGTGTGTAGGTGTTACATAAATTTGTTATATCAAATATTCTGCCGATAGGCGTACAAATTTTAGTATTATGGATTTTCATTTTCTTTTCATTTCAGACGGCTGCAAGGTAGAAGAGACGAGAGGATTCGCCTACAACATGTTCACCAACGCCTGGAGCCGCACTCGCTCCACAAGCCTCTTCTTTGCCACACGTGCCGTTAAACTCAGATAAACAGATGTATCTTTTCTGCTATACATCTATACATATAATAAAGCTGAAGAGGGTCGAAAGTCTGAACATTGAAAACATTTTTTAAAAAAATTGTGTCGGTTTATTGTGTGTCTCTGTTTTTCTGTTGATTTAAACGCGCAAAAACGGCTGAACGGATTGACATAATTTTTATTTTATTGTTATGTTTTTATTATTATTTAATGTTATTTCTTGTTGTGTGACCTATAATTATTTTTTACTTAAGTATGTGTAATTATTGTAACTGGTTATTCCGTTATAATTATAATTTGAACATATAAATAAATAAATAAATCATGATTTTTGGTATGTACTATGTAGGTAATAGGATATCTTACAAGTGTCATGGGCTACTTTTTATTCCGAAATAATGTGAGCGAAGCCGCGGGCGTCCACTAGTATTACATAGTTTTGTATCTTTACTACTTTTAGGTAATTAAATACTGATGCTGATGATGACTACTGACAGCTGTATTGACTGAATAATACCTAATGTATGTATTAATTCTAACCTGACCCGTCATTATGCTGGATACCTACTTACCATCTCAACACTCACGTGTTATCTATTTACATACAATGATGAATGAAGTCATCATGACAAATCTGAATTCATCCAAATGTTTTTAAATATTGATTTTCTTAAACAAAAATAAACAATCACTATCATTAATTATAATTAAGATAAGTTTATATTTTTAAGATAAGTACTATAAAAATATTAAATTAACTTTTTTTTTGAGTCGAGACTTTTGGGCCGTGGGGTCCGGGAGCCCATACTATTTTCCAAAACCTCTCGGAGCGCTTGGTTGACGCGACGCATGACCAAAATGCTGGCCTTTTTCTGGCTCAACGTATCAGCATTGCCATCCAGCGTGGTAATGCGGCCAGTATGCTGGGCACGCTGCCCTCTGGTAGTGGGCTGGAGCACTTAGATTATATTTAGGCTTTTCTAAAGATTTTCTATTTGTAGTAGTTAGAAGTAGTACTTATGTTTAGTTTTTCTTCCCTTGTTTTTATATTTTATTATTGTAAATATAGTACTTTATTATTTAGAAACCACTAAAATGATCAAATATGTAATTTATTTTCCTAAAACTGGTTTCTTTTGTTTAGTAATGAACTGTACGGACATCTATACATACAATAAAGCTGAAGAGGGTAAACAATCTGAACGTAGAAGATGTTAGAAAAAAATATGATTTAAGTACTTTAAATCCATAACAGAACACGTTTCAGCAGATTAGAGAATGTTTGTCTGTTTATCTGTTTATTTAAACGCCAATAACGCAAAAACGGCTAAACGGATCAACATGATTTTTGGTATGTAGGTATGAAGTCTTAGAAGTGTCATAGACTACATTTTACCTCAAAATAATGCGAGCGAAAACGCGGGCGTCCACTAGTATTGTATAATCACGTGATTTGGCACGTTCGTATCACGTTAATTTTCGTCATTGTTATCTTAACAGTTATGTTCGTATGTACTCAACATCAAAATCTATTGCACTTACATATATTTACGAAAGATTTTATTCATTAGCTATAATATTATTATTACTCTATGATATTATCTATACTACATATATATATTATATATAATATTATAAAGCTGAAGAGTTTTGTTTGTTTGAACGCGCTAATCTCAGAAACTACTGGTGCGAATTAAAAAATTCTTTTTGTGTTGGGTAGACCATTTATCGAGGAAGGCTTTAGGGTATATAACACCACGCTGCAATTAATATGAACGAAGAAACGATGGAAAATGTGAAAAAAACGGGGAAAATTATTTATCTTTGAGGGCTTCCGTTGCGTGCGCTGCGAAAACGGTTCAAGATATGAAAAAACTATGAAAGAATTATTCCTCTTGAAATGATCTAACAAAATTTCCATGACAGTATTGTCTATCTTTTAAGATTAACTCACTAGAACCGTTTTTATGGTAATAACTATTCATTCAATCTTGTGCTATTCTTTTGTAAACTTGTGTGTTATGGTGCTCGTGCTATTTAGGGTAATATTCATACATTTATTCTAAATCATCGATATAGAAACGTAATACCATGTTCAAATTCAGTTAAGAAATAAAATGCATCTCACATCAAACGAAAAGGTTAGTTAATCAAAGATTTTTTCAAAAAAATATGTACAAAAGAATTATTTCTCTTGAAATGATCTAACAAAATGTCTGCAACAGTATATGTCTATCTTTTAAGATTAACTCACTAGAACCGTTTTTATGGTAATAACTGTTCCATGCGGACGAAGTCGCTGGCACAGCTAGTATTATAATATATGCGTCACAATCTTATCATATCTACTCACTGAATGTAGGTAGGTACACGTGTACGAACAAACATTTATATTATGCCGCACGGCACAAAATAAGAAAAACAGACTATTAGATTGCAAAAATATAGGAAAACTTATCACTCTCTGTAAATACCGATATACTAATTATATTTATGTAAGTATAGTTTATAAAGCCATAAAACACAGGATACAAAGATAAATATCTAGTTGATAACTGGTATTTTCTTCTTTCTTGAATTACTAGGATTATGAGAAAATTCTAATACAGATTATTCAATACAAAACCTATCAAGTTGTATTATATACAAGAACCTGAAAAAACCTGTGCGCCCATCTCGATGTTTCTGCTCCAGAACATCCCTAACGAAATAATTCTGTGGAGGAGTCATATTATTATCTGAAAGGTACGCGCTAATCTCAGAAACTACTGGTGTGAATTGAAAAATTCTTTTTGTGTTGGATAGACCATTTATCGAGGAAGGCTTTAACATCACACTGCAACTAATAGGAGCGAAGAAACAATGGAAAATTTGGAAAAAAATCGGGGAAAATTATTAATCTTTCAGGGCTTCCGTTGCGTGCGCTGCGAAAACCGTTCAAGATATGAAAAAACTATGAAAGAATTATTCCTCTTGAAATGATCTAACAAAATTTCCATGACAGTATATGTCTATCTTTTAAGATTAACTCACTAGAACCGTTTTTATGGTAATAACTATTCATTCAATCTTGTGCTACTCTTTTGTAAACGTGTGTGTTATGGTGCACGTGCTTTTTAGGGTAATATTCATACATTTATTCTAAATCATCGATATAGAAACGTAATACCATGTTCAAATTCAGTCAAGAAATAAAATGCATCTCACATCAAACGAAAAGGTTAGTTAATCAAGGATTTTTTCTATCTTGCCCTATTTCTCATTAAGGTTCCCTTAAAATCAAATAGGAGGTGGGTGTTTGCATTTCTCTCAATGTGCGTTTCAAAATGTTTTCAATATATTCTAAAAGTTGTTTTCAGGATTTTATCTTTACCTTCAACGATAGTGTCCTCAAAATGTAGAAATAAAAGTTCTACTGTAGTTGTTGAAGAATTGACATACTTTGCTTCTAAGGCTGAGGCGTGGTGGGATCAGGCCGGGCCGAGTAGAGACTTCTTTACTTTGAATAAACTTCGGTGTGTATATCCTCATAATATCTATACATAATAATCAAATAATAAAACTAAAGATGGTCAAACTTCTGCACATAGAAGATATTCAAAGAAAACTGTTTGGTATACTAAACGAATAAACTTGTTACAACCGTTTCAGAAATTTTACAAAATATTCCGTGTATTATTATTTTGTGTATCATTATTATTTTGTATCATACTTCAGGATGATGTCAAATATAATCATGAATCTTCAGGAACAGCTAAAATCCTTGATGTAAGATGTGGTGGAGGTATTCTATCTGAAGTTAGAGGTTTTGTTTATATTACCTCAATCTTGTATTATATTTTATAATGAAATAGCGAAAGAATGGTAATATCCCACCAAATGATAAAAATAAAATGATTCTAACAAGTGAAGTGACCATAACGGTTTGGTTAATATTTGTTGCTTCCATTTTCAGTCAGGTAATAATATTTTCTAAAGGCGTTACACTAAGAAGAGCAGCTTCTGAACAAGACTTACCTAACCAAAATAATTATTATAACAGAACCACCTCCTATTTTTGAAGTCTAATGTGCTTTAAAACCAGCATCAGTAAGAACATGGTCAAAAAGGGGATTGGGTTGTTTTATAAATTAGAGAAAAATTTAAAGGCAAAATAATCTAAAACGTTAGTATATGAATGGATTTAGGCACTCGAACACCGACACAGTCTTTCTGAAACCAATCTCTCTTTACAGGCTTTGGCTAAATCTAATACAGAAGTCACCGGTATAGATGTCAGCTAAGATTAATAGACATCGCAACACAGCATAGGCAAGCAAACCACGAGTTTAAGATCAAACCTAAATACTTCTATACCACAATTGAGGTAAATTTGCTACTTGAATTATAAAGTTCACGTTATCTAAAGTGGCATCCATTCATTATAATTCTTTTATGGCTGGAATCTTTATCGCTAAAACTGTTTTAAAACATCATAGAACCCATCAGTATGACAAGTTCCTCACACCTAAGGATCTTCGTAGCATGTTGGAATCAAGTAAGATAGATAATCTTTTCTACCATAAATGCTTGTTTTTAAAATGTGTTTAGCGAAATTTTATTCTAATGCTATCATTCTTGAATCGTATCTCCTTGATACTGAGGGTCAAAATTCTTCTCAAAATTATATCGGCAGTTTTTGAGAATCTATCATAAACACCACAATCGAATCTCAAAAAAAGTTTTCAGGCAATTACAACATTCAAATTGTCCTTCACTTTTCAGTAATTTTCTCATTCACTTTATTTACAAATGGATGTAAAGTGGAAAAAATAAGAGGATTTGCATACAATATTTTCGCCAGGGATTGGTTCTGGAGAAACAGCACTACTTTATTTTTTGCTACACGTGCTGATTTATTCATATGGTATTTTTTTCATTTGTAACTAGATATTATCATGAAAAAAACACAATAAAATGCTTAATTTAGTTTTAATTATATGTGATGGCTAAGTACCTACTACTAGTTAATAGGAACACTTGTAGCCTTCGGTGTACATAAGCAATGTGATATAATGACCAGTTCCACAACATATATATATTATACCGACTTACATTGAAGGCGCAAATTACTGTTTTTTTTCGCATACTTCTTATAATCCAGGTTTCTATTATATGTACGTGCCAACCATACCATTTTGAAAGCACTTAGCTGATAGTTATGAGGTAAACACAGCATATATTACAAAATACAAAACATTTATTATTCATATACCTAACAAAACTTAAAACTAAACTTAAGAAATCGAGATTCTAACGAATTCGAAACTATATTATGTACTAATTTCGCTAAACAAAAACAATATTACATTTTGCTGTTCATTTTCTTGTCTGAAGGTAGAAAGAAAGATACCGCGACGCCACCTGGAAAAAAAAAGAAATGAATAAAATTTGATAAATAATCAGAATATTGATATAAGGAGGTTCTAAAGAAGGCCCTTGTAATATTTGCCTAACGCTTATACATATTTAACCATTTTTTACCACGTAATTTTGTCACTAAATTGGTTAAGAATGCTTGAGCAAATGAGTTAAACTGATTTAAATTAGCATCGACCCTGCAAAAAGTGCAAGTACAAATACTAACAGTCTAAACATACGACAACATTCATCCAAAGACTCGTAGCCACGGCATTACTACTACATGGTGCCAGGCTTAAATAGAGGATCGCACTCGGATACGAGTACAACCATTGATGTGGCCTTAGTTCACTCCCCATCAGGGAAGAAAAGCCCAACCCTGTCTCCGCCTTCTGGCGATGGTTCAAGCCAAGGTTCGTGCATTAGAGGCACCCTCGTGCCAGTTGCCCCAGACTAGCAATTAGGCCAGGGCACTATCAGTACCCAGCCATCGTCTGGCGTGGCGACGCACCAATGGTAGCAGGCAACTAGGTGCATTGTCCTATCTAAATATATAAAACTCAAAGGTGACTGACTGACTGATATAGTGATCTATCAACGCACAGCCCAAATCACTGGACGGATGGGCTGAAATTTGTAATTAAGATAAAGATAAAGATAAATTTATTGTAAACAAAACAATATGTTACACTTTACATATAGCTCTGCCTCTTACATTAGTAAAAAACTGTGTCGTAGAGAGGCAGGTTCTTCCGGGGGTTCTAGTTTACAACTTAGTTTTATATTAACAACTTAAAATAATGTAGTATGTTAAGTGATTACAAAATAGTCTATGTCTAGTTATTGTTTATACATAATATGATATTACTTAATCTATTTGTATCCTAAATTAAATTTTATATAATATAATATGAACAGCTATTTATATATTTACAATGATGTTATGCGTGGAGTATTGGCGATTAGTTCTGGATGTTTGTGTGTGTGTGTGTGTTTGTATGTGCATATGTGTGCGTTCGCGTGTGCGTATGGGTGTGTGTGTGCTACGTGTTTATGTGTCTTTTGAGATTGCGTATACTGGTGTGTTTGTAAGTGTGACTTAAGGTGTTGTTGATAATTGTCTTTTTTACTTAATTTGTTTTTCCAGTATATTCTCTATTGCATCATAATTTAACGTGGCTAGCCATTTATGCATGATATTTTTCAACTTATGTACAGTTAATTTCTTTGTATCTTGGAATTCATTCAGTTTATTGTACAGTATAGGCGCAAGGTGGGAGTAGTGTCGCCAGGCAACTTCACTATGATATTCAGGGACTGGGCATCTATCAATACGTTTGTTATTCTGTGGTAGGTATGGTACTATTTCTCTATGATATTTACGCAAACATTGACTCATAAAAAGGTAGATGTTATGACGTAGGCATCCGCTAAGTAAGGATTTTTGGAAATGCCACTTTTAAAGGGGTGGAATAGGGGATGTAAGTTTTACTTCTTAATGCGAGCGAAGCCGCGAGTACGCACTAGTCAAAAATATATAGGATGCTTACTGAAGACCACGACGGCCCAGGAGTAGAAGGTGGCGGTGCAGTGTGTGGTGATGACGGCGCCCACCAGGTTGACTCCGGCCAGCGAGCACATGCGGGCTACCATCATGCCCAGGCTCGTCACCATGCCTCTGGGGACGGAAACCAATTACATAATGTACTTATTTCTTATTTGTATCAAATAAATCCCACCAAAAACATTCTGTAAAAACTAGCCAAGTCTCGATGGAGCTGCTTGTTTATCCCTAAAAAGTAATGAAATCTAGACAAGGTCGTGCCAAGTCTAAGGTTCGTTACTGTCATTTCTTTATTATAATAGTTAATGTTATATGACTGGCCGTTGAATATTTAGTGGGTACAAGTTAACGGCCAAGTCACAATTCAACTTGGTTAAACTATTTCAGATAAGGAGTCTTGGCGTATAGTTTTTGTGTGAAATATTTACGTGTTCGTAAAATAGTCTCCTGGTGCTTTGAATAAAATTGATCATCGTCGCAAGACATTAAAGATACGAATTTCTTCTAAACTACATCCACAATAAGTAAAAATACCTATAAGCAGTAGGGTACAGATCAACACAATACGCAGCCAGACTGGGCACGCCGATGGCGGAGGTCTGGAACAGCACAAAGAAGGCCAGGCTCGCTGCGGGCTGGTACAGGTCCACCAGCGTGCCGCTCACGCCGGAGATCAGCAGCCACGTGACCAGGACCAGGCGACGGCGGCGGGACGCTACCTGCGGTGGGGAGGATTAGTTTCACAATGGTTCGAATGGGTAGAATGAATTCTGGAATCCGTTTATGATTCAATAGCTAGAGCGTATTATCTGCAAACTCAGCTACGTCAATTTTAAATGGTCTTTAAATAACAGTTGTTAGCGTGTAATAGGTGTAACTCTTTAATTACGTAAGGTAAGTTGCTATACACACTGTATGTACGCGTACAGCAGTCTAGCCTTATATATTATGATTGAGGATTTTTTTAATCATAAGTCTCTAGTTTAAATACATACCTTTGAGACTATAAGTGTCACTAAACAGAAGAACAGCCCGTACAGAATGCCCGAGAAGATCGTGTACGAGAAGATGCTGTCGTTACATACATACTGGAAAACAGAATAAAACATAATTAGCCAACCATTGCTTCAATGTAGCGTACAATTTTATATGACTTTTCCTTTATAACGCCTTGAGCAATATAGATTATACGTCTCATTCCTATGTTGCTATGCTGATCGAGCCAGGCGTTATGTAGCAGCGTCCTGATGAGTCATATCAGGGCTGCACTCTAAGATAATCATAACAAGCGCTTTGTCAACAGCGCGAGAAGAAGAAGAAGAATGTAGAAATCCAGGGTAATACTAGATATAGTAGGTATATCTCTTACACTGGCATCGTGTGACACTCCGTGTGTCATGGCAGTGTTGTTGGAGTCGAACACGCGGCTGCAGAAGGTCTTGTCTGTGTTCCAGCCGCCGGAGAACGAGTTGAAGAAGATGTTCACGATAGTCGGGTACCACATCACGAACGCGTTGTTACTGGAATTGGGATAAGCATAACTTGTTGGGGACCGAAAAGATTGGTACTCTACCAAAGTGCTCAAAGATAGTGGTGTTTTGATCAATTCTATTCATCATTTATATCAAATCTCAACATAAGTATAACAGGTGATTGAAATACGCTTGATTTCTTTTTACACCGTGTTCGTCCGGTTTGTTTTTGAGTGCGATTTCAGTGATTGGTACAAAAGTCTACTGCCCGCCATTTTTGCATTTTTTAAGCCCAAGTCAAACTTTTCAAGTAATTAATTGTGACTTTGGCGTTCCAAAAGTTACTCAAATAAACTCACGTAGCGCAGCAGATAGCCATGAGGTAGAATAGCTGCAGAGTCCTCCACAGCAGCGGCGGCTTGAAGATGGGCACCGTCTGCTTCACCACCGACTCCCAGAACGACATGTGCTGCTGCTCTGCGATGTCGTCTGTGGTTAGCAGGTGCTCCACCTGGAAGGAGACGCGGTTTTTTGATGGTATTATTAAATAATCATCATAACTAGCGAACATATTTTATTGCTAAAGTCTATACAGCATAATAACGCTTCATAGAGATGGAAATATATCTCGACGTCAGTATTTTACGGGCATTAAATTTTCTACAATGCTCGATGAGAGAAACGTAACTTAGAGTAACTAGCAGGCTCTGTACTCCATAAAAGATTTTGGATTTAGGTGATTATTTTCTTCATAATCTTACCTATCCAGGTCACATTCTTAGTCTACGAAAGGACTACCAAAAAAATAAGTGTGCTATAACCTGATACTCTCCCTTCTTCCCGCCGTTCCACTCATAGATGCTCCTCAGCACCTCCAGGGCCTTCTTATTGTCCCCCCGACTGGCGAGGAACTTGGGGCTCTCGTGGAGGTACGCCATCATCAGCCCTCCGATGCCCAGTGGGAGAGCCAGGGCCAGAGTTAACAGCCGCCAGGGACGGTAGCTGATGCCCAGGAAGGAGATGGGCAGGCTGAACGTCAGGGGCAGGAGGAAGTAGGCGAGACCTGGAAAATAGACATGTTATACTTGTCTTAACAACCTGTGTAACTAATTGGTTTTGTGATCAGATAAAATTGTCTGACTTGGAATCACTGGCAAAATAAAACAGCAGGAATTTTTTGCAACAATTTCTCATAAGCTATTGATTAACTGTATGAGATAGTTTTAGAATAGGATTACATGTACTAGGTAGGTAATAGTGATGATCAATTTGGTTCAAAGCTCATGGATTTCAAAATGAGTCAATTTTTAAAATATGTATAGGGTAGTCTGGTAGCCACCGATTTATAATAATAATAATAATAAAAATTTATCTGAAATTTATTAAATTTAGGAAAATTAAAATTAAATTTATTTAGGAAATTTATCCTGAAAGACGGTACGGTCGACATTTGTCGAGCATGCCGCCGTCCCGGAGAGTCACTCAGGCATATAATTTCCGTTTGTTCTCATCTAGCTAACGGCGAGTATTTGCACAGGCATAACCAAGTAGCCAGGATCATCCACCAGCAACTTGCTCTTCGATATGGCCTTGTTGAGTCTCAGATACCGTACTACCAGTATGTACCAGAGCCAGTTCTCGAAAATGGTCGTGCATTGCTCTACTGGGACCGAACCATTATCACGGATAGGACTATTGCTTGCAATAAGCCTGATATCGTGATAGTGGACCGGCCCCAGCGCCGGGCAGTTATTGTTGACATTACCATACCACATGACGTGAATCTCGTGAAGGCCGAGAAGGACAAAGTCAGCAAGTACCTTGATTTGGCCCATGAGATTACCGCCATGTGGGATGTTGATTCGACGATGATTGTCCCGATAGTCGTTTCGGTGAACGGTCTAATAGCGAAGAGCCTCGATCAACACCTTGAGAGGCTCTCCTTGGAAGGTTGGGTTAAGGGACAGATACAGAAGGCAGTGATCCTTGACACGGCGCGTATTGTCCGTAGGTTCCTTTCTTTGTAGCCTCTACCACCGGTTGCTTGGGTCCTGCCCCGTTGCCGGCGGCATCACTAGTTTTAAGTTTTTTATGATATTTGTTTTTTTTTTATACACATATTGTAAAAAATTTAAAAATAGTTGTAAATAAATGAATATGGAGATAATAATAATATTTCGGGACATTGCACACAGCGCCATCTAGCCCCACACTAAGCAAACGCTTGTGTCGTGGGTACTAGATAACATAATAGATAATATGATTTCTTTACAGGCTTTGGTTTTCTATCTATCTATTTTAAGGAGACATAAATGTTTCTAGATATGATTGAATGTTTCAATGATTTGTGTTTCAAAATGGCATTAATTAGACTAAATAATTTTTTTAAGTGTCTGAAAGATTTCTATTTAGGTACAAATAAACATGCAATAATCCGTCTACAGGAATTAGTAGCACGAGATTCACACGTGATTATTGATTGTAATCTCTTTTATCAGTGGCTAGCAGGCGTGATCAGCAAGTGTTGAAGTTCAGATTAAACCACTATCGCTGACAATTAGTTGAAGGTGGTTGAAGTTCAGATTAAACCACTATCGCTAGCAATTAGGTTGCAAGTTTTGATGATAGGTATCTATTAGTCTTACGTTATCGATGAGAAAAAATAATAATCTTCTGTCATAAAGTTTTATCAATAATTACTTAAGTTCATTTGAAGGACGTCTGATGGTGCAGATAAGTTAATCCGTGGTATTAAGCAAGAGTTATCTACTTTGGCAAACTTTGTGAATGTACGAAAACTTAATTGAAGTAAGTAAGTAATTTATGTCGGATATTTATTTATGTCGGATTTTATACAATAAAGGCTTTTGCCAAAAAATACAGTATAAGTAATTCGAAAGGATTAACTATATCTTTATGGTATGAAATTTTGATGATAAGTATTTTCAAGAGTCACAATCGGAAAATTCGAAATTAGAGGTTAGTGCCTCCTAACGAATGAATCCTTTATTTTCGTGGAGGATGCATTTACTCATCCCCGCACTCTCCCCGAGGAGGGCAGCGGGGTATGTCGGGCTCGGAGCTAATGAGACTCCACTACCGATTCAAACCTACCACGATGTCCCTTCACCCCGGCAAGGACGGGTTTCGCGGACAAGCGAGCGATAGAATCCTGCGGCGGAGTCACAACCCTCAATAATGAGGAAGTACATCTCAAGTTCGCCTCACCGAAAGAGAAGCACTCTGCGACGAGGTTGACGCTGTTCATGATGAAGAGGTACTTGCTGCGGTGGCTGGAGCCGGTGCACTCGCCCAGGATAGTGATCGTCAGCGTGTAGGACGCGTTGGAACTGGAAGGCAATGATAAATAAATGATATTAACAACTACTGTATTACAGTTCTCGTAACGTAAGGGCCGATTAAATTTAGTTGTAATAAATGTTCTGGACGAGGCTGCCAACCGGGACGCGCGTGCTGACTCGTCCTCCTGATGATGGAAACCTCAGTTCTCCGAAACTTGTCGAGCTAATTATTGACATAATTATTGACGTAAGTCGGTTATTACAACTAAAGATATTAACAACCTACTTTTATAATATAAGTTACACAGCTCTTCACGTCGACGACGCGATTCGAAGCAAGGCAAGACCGTAGCTTAGGTGACGAAGATACTCTTTTTGTTTTAATTTCAATTCCTAAATTAAAAACAATACAATAATTGCAAGTTCAAAACATTTTTTTCTTTCCGGTTTTTGTTGTGTTTGATCTCTAGAAAGGGATTTTTTTGTAGACAAATAGGACATTGTGTTGAAGATGATGGTGATGTCATATTGCGTGGGAAAAATAAGGCGAGACAATACGAATAAAATCATAATTTAAACTCTTTAAAATGTTAACTGGGTTCCTGTATTGATTATTATTGCTAACAATGATTACATTTTTTGCAATTGATAAAATATTTGCCTTTTTAGTAAGATTTTCTTTTTTTTTTCAACCTACACTGTCCCACTCTACAATTAACTTGTAACTCAACTAATAGGTATTTAAAAAAAATATATATTATGATATTTTAGTACCTTTGAAATTAAAAATCAATACAATATCGTTACATCGTTACTCTCTTTTCTCAGAGTTAACAGAAACGATTTTAAATTTTAAATGTTCCAAAAAATCCTCATCAGCTAGTACGTCTGTAGTATGTCTTACTATGACAAAATAAGAATTTATGGCTGACCAAAGCATAAAACAAAAACAGCCAATAAATTCCAATATCATAAAATACCTACCTGATACATTTATTTTTAGACTCAGTATCACACACATCAGATAGAGGGATACGTAATTGCGAATTTTGTCGGTGATAAATATTTAATTTATATTTTATATATTTTCAATCTAATCTACTTAGTTTAGTTTATCTACGATCAATGCATTTAATTCCATTTTTTAATTGAAAACACTTCCAAGAAGATGTTGAAGTACAGTAAATACAATGAATACATAATACATAAATATAAGTACTTATAGATTAAAATTAGCAATTTTTTTTATATGGTCAGTGTTTGTTAGACAACTTCTCCGACTTCTACATGTTGGTGGATTATGTGATCAGTGTTTGTTAGACAACATCTCCGACTTCTACATGTTGGTGGATTGATCAGTGTTTGTTAGACAACATCTCCGACTTCTACATGTTGGTGGATTATGTGATCAGTGTTAGTTAGACAACATCTCCGACTTCTACATGTTGGTGGATTGATCGACGAAAATACAAAAACAAATACAATGAATACTACCGTTGCCATTTTGCAAAACAACATCTATGTTGGATGGATTTTACGACATGTCGAAATAAGTAAAGGAAATAAGGAATAATGCCCATAATGATAAAAGTAAAACTAAAATAATAATGTTAAAATAGAATTTAAATTGGCTTTGCGGAAATCCTATTACAAAATATTAGATAAAATACTCGTATATTGTAACTTTTTACGCTCCTGAACAATTTTGGATGTACTTCGTTATTGAGGTAGATTAAATCCTAAATCATCATAGGCTACTTTTCAACCTTGATTAACGCTAATACAACGCGGAGAGCTGCCAGAAAACACATAAACACATAATACATACAAGCTGCAAGCGACGACTTTGCAGAGCATCATGAGCTGCCAGTTGGGTGAGAAGCTGCTGAGTGCTGCGAACACGAAGCCGATGACGGTGGAGAGCAGCAGGGCTCGTCTGCGGCCGCGCGTGTCTGCGAAGTAGCCCCAGGGGTACGCGAACAGCACTCCTGGAGAACAATTGTATACAATTAAAGAACATAAGTAAATCTCCCCGTGCCTCGGATAAGCACGTTAAGAACATAAGTAAATCTCCCCGTGCCTCGGATAAGCACGTTAAGAACATAAGTAAATCTCCCCGTGCCTCGGATAAGCACGTTAAGAACATAAGTAAATCTCCCCGTGCCTCGGATAAGCACGTTAAGAACATAAGTAAATCTCCCCGTGCCTCAGATAAGCACGTTAAGAACATAAGTAAATCTCCCCGTGCCTCGGATAAGCACGTTAAGAACATAAGAAAATCTCCCCGTGCCTCGGATAAGCACGTTAAGAACATAAGAAAATCTCCCCGTGCCTCGGATAAGCACGTTAAGCGAACGAATCCGGCTGTAATAACCATCGGTCATTATATTTTAACAGTGTGTGCAAATGTGAATGGTTTTACACGTTAGGATGGATTAGGATGCGGCTTTACTGCCTATAATCTGACTCCAATGTGTAGAACTGTGTGGTTCTGTGCTAATACGAGGGAACGAGTGCCGTTGGTAAGTTGGTTGTGCCGAAGGACAGCAAAAGTACCCACTGTTCAACAAGCCTTCCACATTAGTTGTGCCTCGAGGCAGTCACGATCGAACTGACCGTGATTGTAATTACTGTGCCATGAATTTAAGAATTTGCACTCGCTTAACGGTGAAGGAAAACATCGTGAGGATACCAACATGTTTGAGGACCACAATATCCGAGGACATATCTTCCGTGGAAGGACTTGGGCGCCCATCACGATGGATCTGAAAACCTTTCAGATCCATCGAAATCTTTCAAAATCAATCCAAGAAAACTTTCCTAACGAATTAATTCTGCGGGGAAATCACGACCCTCAGTCATGAGAAAGTACGACTCGAGAAAGAGAGAGAATTTAAAAAATTGATATTTAGTCATTCCTAAAGTAATTTTTTGGAAGAATTGAAAGGGAAATTGAACAAATAAAATCCTCTTTATCAATGAAACTCAAAATAATAAGAAATTACCTGCAAAAGGCGCGGAAGCCAGCACGCCTGTCTCAGTGACGCCCAGCTCGAGGTCGCAGTTGGCAGCCGCCACGATGATACTGAACCCGAACATATCGAGCGCCACCGCGTTGGTGATGGTGCTGCAGGCGGCCAGGAGCAGGTAGGTGTAGCGCCCGTGGCCTGGACAAACATATCATATAAATAAATATTCCGGGACATTGCACACAGCGCCATCTAGCCCCACACTAAGCAAACGCTTCCGTCGTGGGTACTAGATAACGAATATAATCCTTACATACTTATCTTTTGTAAATACATTCTTATTATACAAAGACACGACCAGACTCAACACAAGTAATTATTGATTTTTGCTTGTGTCAAGCGGGAATCGAACCCGCAATTCTTAGATTAGAAGGCAGAGCCACTACCAACTAAGCTAACAGGCCAGTCGAATATGAAATAACCGGGAGATAATATAAGATCAAGGGGAGCAAGAGTTTTTTGTAAGAATAGGGGATATGTTTAGTTAAGGCATGTTCACCTTTTTAAAATTTGACAGGCCTAAGATATTGATCAGTTTCAGAATTTAAGTAAAGTTTAGGGCCCGTGTATTTACGTTGTTCTTAACTCTTATAAGCTGTGTCCGAATTCAAACGGCAAATTAGAGAATTTTAGGTATCTTTAATCTATTATACTTAGGTAGCATTTTTATCCTCTAATCTGTCTGATACATAAAAAGCAATGAAGAATTGGGATGAGCTGCAATTTAATCTCTTGTTTTTTGAAAACTTTAAAGTATTTTTGGGTACTTACGAGAATGCATATAATTATTGAAATAAACATTTCTTACCCAAAAATGTAGCTGTCATCACAAAAATGCGTGAATGATGTGGCTATTTGTATGAAATGTTTTGATAAGTAACAGGCTACGGAATTTGATAGAGATGGAACTGCGTTATTTATTAATGTACAAATAAAGTATACTCGTACCTGTCAACTCCACGGCTTCATCGTAAGTGTATGCTTTTCCTTCTTTTGTGTTCTTGCATTCTTCTTCTGCCGCGATCTGGCACATCTTGTCCTCTTCTTCTGCTGCCTGGACGTCTTCCGCGGAGTATCTCTGCGATTTACTTGATTTATATTTCAATATCAGTTATTTATTATGTTTTATCTTAGCTTTTTGGTATTTTTGGGACTATTTTGCTGTTATTTAATTGAAGCTGGTTATTATGAGTAGGTATACAGATAATTTAGTTTAATTCTGTTTTGTAAATTTTGATATAAGCTTTGATATTTTTTCCTTGTTTTTGCGTATATTTGAAGAGCGTCTTTCACAAGTGATCTTTTGAGAGAAACTCTACAATCCACGTGCGTATCGTCTTTATTATAATATTACTATCTATTAGAACACACAAACTAGATATTTTGAGAAGATTTATCACGTTGTGTCAACATTGGAGATGATACTGCGGAAGAATCATTTTGTGTTTCAAATCTGAATTGAGAATAAGACTGTTCCGTAGCTGTATATTAACATTATGAACACATAATTAAATAGTCAGTAAGGAAGCCATGTCAGACACATAACCTGTCAGCCATTAGGGCGGTTGAATAACTCTCGACACAAAATCAAAATTTCACCTCTGTCATACGAACTTTCTTACATATAGGTACCCCGATAAATAATAGTGTAGAAAATGTGGCGGCGCCATTTGTAGGACTTGTTCAATTCATTTCTCCATTTCCTGGCGATTACACTGTTGTGATCACAAAAATAAAAAGTTATATTTAATAAACTTATGTTTCTCTATAAGGTTTGACAACATTCGAGAGTATTTTAAGTTTAGAAGGAGAATTTAGAAATTAGTTCTATTTCTACACTTCTTGGTCGAGGTATACTCTATAACATAATTAATTATCATCATCCCTTGTAAGGCCATACCCAGCAGTGGGTCGAAAAAAGCCAGATGATGATGATGATCCTTTTGTATATGAAAAGGGTGTATGTTGATCTCTTTAACAACTGTTAGAAATGTTTATTTCAGTTTTACGCCTCAACGTAGTGATTGATTAGCCTATGTAGGTATAGGCTGCGGCTTTATCCCCAAATAATGTATTACTTATTACTTGATCTGCGGGCATCCACTCATAACTTAGTACGTTAAATTATAAATAGCTATCCTAGTAGGTAATTTGTTTACTTACTTATTCATTTTTCTTGCAAATGTTCCTTAATTCCTTAAAAGTTAAAGACGAACTTGTAAAATGCCCCGTGTCAGTGCTGTGCGGACTGGAAACAAACCACTTGTTGAAGCACGCTTCTTGAATACTGAATACCTCTAATAACATATACAGAGTTATCATACAAGGAAAAGGAAAATTGAAAGCCTGGGGTTACTTGGAAAAATATCATAATGTATCTGAAAGTATCGAACCGTTTTAAATTGAACATTTATTATTACATAATATAGTACTTATATCTATAATATGTTTTCTCCGTTCTCCATTTCAGTTACGTACCTAAGTACATAATAATAAACTAAATTACTATCCCAAGGAGAGCGACGTGATATCGTGGTTTTTGACTTGAAAGTAGTATAAGATTTAGCGTAAAAACTAGTTAGGTACACATCTTATATGAACATAATTTGTAAAACAGAATAAAAAGGTATAAGCCATTATTAGCATAGTTACAAAAGGACTTCTCGGTATAATTCTCTTCACAAATTCAACTATTTATCGTTTTATAAAATCTATACATATAATAATGCTGAAGAAGGTAAAACATTTGAACAAAGATGATACCTATTAGAAAAAAAAATTGGATATACTTTAAATCCATAAACGAACACGTTTCAGCAGTTTTTTTGGCTGTTTTTTTTTTTTTATTTACCGTTTAAATGTGACAAATACATATATAATTATTATATATTACCAAATCAAATAGACTAAAGGAAACCGTTATAGAATGATAGCAAAAAGCGATAGTCTAGATATGTTACTATTGCTCGACTACATTACTTTAAGGTTATTCTCAGGCCAGCCATATTTATATACTGTCTGCTTACGTCACGTTCTTTGAAGAACAGATATTTGTAGGGTTCCTGTTGATTCGCGCTGCTCGTCTGCTCCCTCCCGTGAGGTTGAGCTCGTCGGTTTTCGTGCTGCAGCTCCCGAACGTGGGGTCGATGCGACCTGCACCATCTCCAGGGACTACCGCCTGCCGCCCGACGTCGTCACCCTGTGACCAAGCGCCGTTACGGCAGGCACACGCCTACCGCACACCGAGTTCTGCTGAGCTATCGCAACTCGTGTGCCCATCTACCTACAAAGACAGTGACTTTCCTACATGTGAGTGCATTAGTGCCGCGCAAACAGCGCTGTTCCGCCGCCGGACAGCAAATGTGTCGTCACACGAAAAACAGTGTTACCACCAAATAAACAGTTACAATCTGCAGTGCAGTGCACAGTGACGGTCCGCACGGCTCCCTCTGAACAGTCTACCTGTTTGGGCGGCAAACGGGATTTTTTTGTAGAAAGGACTATGCAGCTGGTTGCTAAGAGCTACCTTTCCTGCGTCACCGGACGATAGTGGCAAACGGGAACGGGAGTCTGTCGGAGAAGCCGCGTACCTACTGCGCGACACCGCACCATGCAGCCTTCGTATAGAGCTACCAGCCCTAACAAGCCAGCCAATGAGAGCGCAGCAGAGCGCGACTGAAAATAACAGCCCGCAAGCTCGCCGCCCCTATGATATTACTCCTGCGTGGCCCTTCCCGAGGGAACGGTATATACCTGACAGTCGGGATGCGTCGCCGGGATCATCATCATCATCCTCAGCCACGTTCAGATCATCGGCGTCGAGTGAACGCGAGATGGCAACGTACGCGAACGTGCTGCTCGCGCCCGCTGCGGACAGACCGCAATCGCCGCGTAGCACCACACCAAGACCAGCACCAGCGCCTTCCAGTCGACCAGCTGGAACGAGAAAGATTCCGCCCATCACAGTGGAGTTCCTCCCCAACTGGCCACTGCACCTGGAGGAGCTGCGCCGCAGGTTTAGTCGAACACCTGTGGCTTACCCTCTAGGCACCGGAATACGACTGCTGCCATGGACGGAGGAGGAGTACCACGCCATCAAGGACTACCTGTCGGGGCTGGAGAACACTGTGCCAGGCCTCTCCTGGTACACATACTCGCTGCGACTAGATAGGCCTATCAAGGTGGCGCTGCGGGGCCTCCGTACAAACACTGACCCAAATCTTATAATTGAAGACCTACAAGCGCGCGGTTTCCCCGTAAAACACGCCCGCAACTTACCGCCTCACCCGGAAAGAATAAACTCCATCGTGTTTCTACAGTTCAGCATGATGTCCCGGGAGCAACAAGCTCGGCTCTTCAACACCACCGAAGTGCTCAACATGCCGCACGTGTCATTTGAGGCATGCGCGGAAGCTCCAAAGTACCACAATGCCACAGATGCCAGGCGTTCGGCCATGCCGGCGCCCTCTGCCACCGCCCCCAGCGCTGTGTCAAGTGCGGGGGCCCTCACCACGGAAGCGACTGCACCAGCTCGCCAGACGCACCCAAGAAATGCGCCAACTGTGCGGGGCCACATGCGGCTAACAGCCGCACCTGCCACTGGTTCATGCGCGAGGTGCACAAGCGCGCTATCCCCATCCCTGGAGACAGGCGCCCGCCTGCGCAGCCTGCGCCACCACCGCAGCAGCGACAGCCTCCGCAACAGTGGCGCGTCATCCGGCCACCATCACCCGTGCTGCAGCGCGCGACACCAAAGCGGCGACTCGAGCTGTTAATATAGTAATGATTAACGTAAGTGCTAGCCGGTTATTACAACTAAATAACATAAAATAAGTACGAACAAAGTAAGTATTTTCACGTACTACCTATCAGATCATGATAAATCAATCTAATATGTGTGTTAATCTACTTTTTTTCCAGTACAATCAGAATGTGGTTTACATACGAGTACCATGGGCTACAGTTTCCCTTACGCGGGTGTCGCCTCTAGCTTTCAGGCGATTGGTCGGTTCTGGAGGTGCTATCTGGGTGGACATGTCTGTTATACATAAATAATAGGCTTCTAAAACAGCCGCCTGCTATAGCAGCCGCCTCTGTCAGATTATTTACAAACTATTGAATAGCTAGCCTGGTATACACATCATTACATTAGGTACTAAAAGTTTGTATACAATAATCCTGTAGTGCAAGGTAAAATAACACCTGCATTTTAATTACAGTCCGTACAAAAAAAGTTCAAATATTACTTACTAAGTATACTTATTTCGTAAATATCAAATATAAAAAAAAATAACATCTAATTACTGTATAGTTTTTTTATATTATTCCGTAATAGATATTTATTTACAATAATAAAACAAGGGCAGAAAAACTAAACATACTACTTCTAACTACAACATAAAAAGTTAGGAGGATTTGGAAAATATATAGTAAGTGCTTGAACCTAGAATCTAGATCCAGGTAGTCAGGTCACTGAGTCAGTGACTCATTGCGTGATACCTGTGATGGTGATGCGAGGTAATGTGATACCTAGTGTGATAGGATACTCTTCGATGGCTTACTTTCTCAGGTTTCACAGACTGTAGACATTGCATCTTGGAATGTTCGAATTAGGTTTATAAATACATACATACAGGTATAGCCTGGTATAGCAGTGTCCTAGGAGTCCTAACTAAACACAAGAAACAAAAATATGTGTGCTTTGTTGATTTTCATTTGCATTTTTTAGAAATATAATTGACCTTTTTTACCAGGAAACTAACTTGCTTAGAGTTACGTAGGTAAATAAGAAGTGAAAAGCTATTGGAAAAAAACTGCTGCTTTTATAAAAGAAAATACCAGTGATTACGTTTAGGATATCTCCTTAAAGTATTTACTACAAATAATTTACGTTTTGGGGTATCTTCATTTCTAAAGTGTCAAAAACTACTCAAACAAATACGAGCCCTAGTGCTTCCTACTATACTGCTTACTATGTAATTCCAATTGTCAGATAGATGAGATAACCTTCATTACGAGCTGACAGTTAGGTAATAAATACTGATACTATGTACTTACATCACAAGATAGACATTTGATAAACTTAAATTCACTCGAAAGCAAGGTTTAATAAGGTTTTATATAATAACTTGCTTTTTGAGGCCATTTTTAAGATTTGCGACTATTAGATGATGGGTTGGGAGTATTTACTGAAAATTCTTGTGCAATGCCACTGAAATTATGGTTAGTTGGTATTGTGGCGATAAGGTGACGTTTTTACGTATTTATCCAGAAATAAGAAGATGAACAGCGAGGAGATAAATGTGGTGAGGCGCGTGGTTGTGGCGCAGACAAGAAGCAGTCTGCGTACGCGCAACTACTGCGTGGTATTATCTGTGGAGTAAATTAATTTATGGTCAGTTATAAAGGAACTCCTTATGAATGGGCACTGAAAAGTCAGTAGTAAGAAGGTGCTGCAAGCTACCACCGACAAATACAAATTATTTATTCATAACTCCATAGTTACAAGTCAGAAGTAGATACATGTACATGTGTTGTTTACAATAGTAAACTTAGTAAAAATTAAAATGTATTATTAGAGATCAGAAGTAGATTTAATTAAAAAAACACACATGTAGCAACAACTACCTTCATTTATTTTAACAATTTGAAATCTAACACTAATCACAAAATCGCTTAGAACTAACTTCACTTAGTAATCACAAATTCACTTAGCACAACTACCGACAATTTCAAAACAGTGGGAGCTCTGTTCGGCTCAAAGTCTCGACTAAGAATGCCCGGCCGTCACGTGGTCGTCTGCCAGTCCCCGAGGGGAGCTGGTAGGACCTCTACGAGATAAATCTCTTTCGAGGGGCTGGGCTCCGGGGCACACTGACCCCGGGGAAGTTCACCGTTCACGTCGAGTCGCTCTGTCCGGCGGCGTACCAGCAACGGTCGGCGTTGTTCGACGTGATGAGGCGATGTGCCTGTCGCTGCGGCGCATTTCTATAGCGCCGGGACGACAGGCGGTGGTTCCTGGAGGTGGTGCAGGCGCGTCGACCTCCCGCTCGGGAGCAGCAGCACGACGAACGGCGCACGCAACCTCACGGGAGGGAGCGGCTATTGCAGCGCGACGACTCAACAGGAACGTCTCAGCGCGGTTGCGTCGGCTTTTATACTTTTTCGTCGCCTTCTGACTAACAGTATTGTATAAAATTTTCAGTTTTCAGTTCACATTATGTCAAAATTATAAATGTCAATAGTATCAAATATATGTCAAATCAAAATAACAAATACCTACATAATATATCAAATCTATAGTCAAGCATCTAATGGTACTCGTACGTTTCAGCAGGAGCTAGCTATTTTTCTACAAAACTCGCTTGTGCGGGTATGTATGACTTTAACTTTGATTTGTACAAGATATTTTAAATAGCTGCTGTTCCGTTCAGTAATAAAATAAGTAAGTTTAAAAAAATAGTTAGAGTTTATATTTGCATAGACTGAGTAATTAAAGTAGGTACTAAGTTATCGATATCAGTAGGTAAGCCATGGATTTGAAAGTAGAAAGTAAAAAGCAATTATTTTAATAAATTTCTAATCTATAGCAAGTTATCGTAACGTACCCATGACTGATAAAAAACTGTTGAAGAACTTAGACTAGGGTGTTTAACAATATAGATTAGGTTACATACATAGATAAGGCTTTCATACGGTATCTTTGTTTCTAGATTCAACTGGTAGGTAGGTACTAATAATATCTAGTCTAGCCATTTTTTACATGATATGGATTCGTATGTGATTGATGGGTTGTTTTCCAATTTTACATTTAATGTAGAAGTAAATTGCTTTGATCAACATTTTAGCAAACTAACCATAATGATGATACAAAAAACTGACAGGCAATTCAGAAAAGTACATGGTTTACTTTTCTGAATTGCCTGTCAGTTTTATTTTTATTTATCTGACCTCCCTGATTTCGTTTCAGGCCTGCATCAATAATCTCATCACCTATAGATCTATATACACACATCTTACTTAATCAACGAGGTCGTCAAAATAGAAAGAGTTAAAGTTAAATTCAAGCCGCTAATCCATTTAAGGAGCTATTCACACTGACCAGCTTAATCGTGTTAACAGCTTATTAGGATCACCAGACAGGACGTCTAGTGTGCTAAATATATATACCTACCTACATAGTTTATCTGGGGGCACGGAAGTGCCCCCGCCAAGTCGAGCGCGAAGCAAACACTGCCGTACCATCCTTTTCTCGAACCGTTTCGCCGCATTTTCAGCCCCCTATTTGAGAACCTCTGGATAGGATTAAAACGCTAAAATTTTCGTCATCTAGAAATTTGTAATAACACACTTGAAATCCAGAATTTCAAGTTGGTAGATCAATTAGTTCCGAAGTTATGCTAATGCAAAGTTTCGCATTTTCGACACTGACTCACTCACTCATCATCAAAATAGAACTAGTACTTCCCATAGACCTAGAGAGCTGAAATTTGGTACAGAGGTAGATTTTAGCGCCCACATAAAGGAAAAACTATCAAAACAAGATTTATGGAAAGTCACGTAAAATTAACTATAATAATAAATAAATCGCAGTAAGGAACCTTAGACTTAAATAAATAAATAAATAAAGCCATTTATTTCCCAACTTAAATAACATTCAGGAGTTATTGGTTCTAGGTTAGTAAAGCATTATTAATTAATATTAAATTACACTTTCTCTTGATGTTTTATTGGGCACCCAAATTTGAGCATAGGCCTCCTCCATGCGCTGCCAGTGTTTTCGGTCGTGTGCTTGTCTTGTCCAGGTACTGCCCGCTGCCTCAACAATATCGTCTCGCCACCGTCTTCGTGGTCTACCTCTGGATCTTTGATCTTCCGCCGGGTACCAGTGAAGTATTCTTTCACTCCATCGACCATCGGTGGACCGTGCGACATGGCCCGCCCATTTCCACTTCAGCCTACAGAGTGACTCTATCGCATCGGTTAATTTAGTTTTCTTTCTTATGTCTTCGTTCCGAACTCTGTCCCTCAGTTTTATGTTTAGAAGGGAGCGTTCTGTGGCTCTCTGAAATTAGAAAGAAAAACCTTAGACTTAGCTTAACTAATTCTAGAGATTTCATTACTTTTTAGAGATAAACAAGCAGCTCTATCGAGACTTGGCAAATTTTTTACAGAATGTTTTTGGTGGGATATTGTTTACTGGTACGTTGTTTTATATTGCTGTATGCTATGCTAGTAGATATTGCATTCATTAGTGTATTATAATAGACAGTACCTACTTACTTGTTATTGTCTCGAAACGTTTGGTTAGCAATTATGCCGAATCTCTATTCCCCTTGAATTATAAAATCTATCGGTCTTCAAGTCGACAGTAAACCGGTTTCTTCTAGTCAAGCGCGCTAGATCATAGATTACATCGCTTAACATCAGGCGAGTTATAGTCAAGCCTATCAAGTATAAAAGCAAAATAAAATTATGTCCAACTAATAAATCTGCCTTGTAGTGAATATAAAACAATCACTTAGTAGATTATTTTTTCATGAGTTCTTCTCTTCTAGTTACTGTGAAGTGTAAACAGCGCCCTTAGACAAGAGGCGTATTTTAGTGAGCGTACTGACGCATACTCATGGAATAGAAAGACCAATGTATGGGGTTGACATCACGATGCGCTCCGCGGGATTGTTACCGTCAATCCCATACATTCCATGTCTTTTGTCTAAGGGACCAGGTAAAAAAGATAATTTTCAAATAAAAAAATTAGGTAAGTACTACGATGAGCAGCCGGAGCTATCAATTTAACGAATCTTCCGATAAATCAAGAATAAGAATGCAATTATTGTGATAAGCGAAAGACAAAGTCTGCTACTTAAAAAAATATCATTATCCTGTTTCTTTGCTACGGGAATTAGTTTTCTCTACCATTTTTCATCAAAAGATTTCTAAAACCCACCTGTTAGTAGTCACATGACGGTTAAATTTTTTACGTTATTAGAATTACTGGTAAAATATTTATTGTACCAAACGTATTCGTAACTAGCTGTGCCAGCGACTTCGTCCGCGTGGAATAGTTATTATCATAAAAACGGTTCTAGTGAGTTAATCTTAAAAGATAGACATATACTGTCCCAGACATTTTGTTAGATCATTTCAAGAGGAATAATTCTTTCATACATATTTTTTTGATATCTTGAACCGGTTTCGCAGCGCACGCTACGGAAGCTCTCAGAGATGAATAATTTGCCCCGTTTTTTCCACATTTTCCATTGTTTTTTCGCTCCTAGTAGTTGCAGCGTGATGTTATATAGCCTAAAGCCTTCCTCGATAAACGGTCTATTCAACACAAAAAGAATTTTTCATTTCGCACCTGTAGTTCCTGAGATTAGCGCGTTCAAACAAACAAACAAACAAACTCTTCAAATTTATAATATTAGTATAGATAAATTTGAAATGATAATCGGTTTTAGTTCCTACTTTAATAAATTTTTCACGTTATATATTAATTCATGTTACAGTGAATACATTTTGCAGTGGATTTGTATGTTCATATTCTGAAAACAGATAGAAAAAAAGTGGAAATTACTTATGTAGTTAAGAGTTGTAGAGTAATATTTTGGTATATTAAGATTTTCATATTTTTTTGATAGTAAGTCATATTTTTGTAAGCCCAGTTCAGTTAGATCATAGTAATCGGGTAAAACCAATCTTATATCCAATTTACATGTAGGTACCTATGCAAAATTTATGAACAAATTTTAAAATTAATAACGTTTTAAACAGGAACAAGAAAACCTGTACGAACAAATTTAAAAGTCAATCATCTAGTATCACAGCCCAGTGAATTAATTTTAATGATCATAATGATATAATCAACCTGAAAATATAAAAAAATCATATCAACACAAAGAAAACTAGTTTTTTGACATTAAAATTAACAAAAACAATAAAAATCATCATCTACGCAAGCGATTCTGCGTGAGGATTGTAGTACAGCCTTGAGGATTACTCTTATGGTAATTAATAATACATTCAACTCTTCAAAGGTCAGTAAACTATATAAACATACATAAATGGCATGCCCTACGAGTAGGTATACAGGGTAAGGTATAAACAATGCGTAACTGGTACGTGTAATCTTGCAACGCTGCTCAATACTTTGCTAGCTCATTATTAAAAAAACAATAAGTACCAAAAATTATATCGATAAATTAGACGTATTATTAGTAGTATAGTACAGTGTGGCTTATAAATTATCTTTGTTAAGTATCTACAATCTACATATTTCCTGTAATATGTATGTACAGTCATGTATATTATGTAAGTTATAAAAGGTATTCATGAAAAGGGTTATGCGATATAGTTATAGGTTACTGAAAAAATCGAATCTATACTCAGCAAGAATTCACTAATAAAGTAGATGATATTTATTAGGGGGAGTCTAATGAACTCAGCTGACTATGTACAGTATTGTACAGCTACGTTCCCTTTCAACTATCTTTAGTCATTAGTAGCTCTGTATAGTAGTGTGTAATGAAAGCTACTCGTATATATAACGCATCCTCTTACATGATTAACGCTTGTATGTTTTCTAGCCTTTAAAGCAAATTCACACACAGATTTTTTTGAAATTTATTATTGTCAATAATGATTTAACAGAAATAAGCTGTTGTTGTGTTAAAACAATTCCTTTATTAGCTAAAATGTAAGAGTTACATTTTTTACCCTGTTTATGCGGGAATTAGGATGTTAACTCAACGTTGCGCGTTATAAACCTACTGGATTAGAGTTTTCCAGGATTCGCCAGGATAAGAGTCCACTTTATAATCAATATAAGTAAAAAAAAATGTTTGTAAGAAACATTTTCATCGATTGAGAATCGCATCCCTGAAATAAAAGAGCAAACCGTTTAGATGAAAATTTGATTAGATAATATTTCATCGGTTTTCATTTATTTCGAATGAATGAAATTTCAGGCGTTTCTCAAATGAATAAAGTTTATTTTTCGTTTACACCATTTTAGATTATATGTATTAGTGTTTTTTCTACGTAAAAAGAATTGAAAATTATTATCTTCCTATTTCCTTATTGTTGCACTCATATCTGATTAGTTATTGAGATATAAAATTTTGATTTAAGCAAGACTGCATATTACGTACACGCAGATATGATTGAGATTGAGCTATGAGATAACAATAGAAATTGATTTCCTTAATTTTTGGTGTCCAACAGATATATAATAATATGTAGGTAAAAGTTTATAAGTATTGTACATATGTGTGTATGTGTGTGTTTGTTCCTTCTTCACGCCCAAATGGCTGAACAGATTTCGCTGAGATTTGGGTTATACTAAGTAGTGAAAAAAACTCTGAAAAGTCAATCATGTAATGATTTAATGAGCCATTTCATTTAAATAACCTACCCTGAATAATTCCCGGTGTCTAGCGTGTCTCGCTTGCCGCGTTACCTCACTGACGAATATTTATTTCGAAACAATAATATATTTGTGATAATTGGCCAAAAATAAATCGCAATATATAATGATTAACACGTGCACGCCAATTAATAAAGGGAAAACAATCAATCTTCAAAATAAAAATATGATACACTATTTCCTCTTGATACGTAAATCAACTGACGAAATCGGTGAGTTATTACTCGTATATCTTTGTAAGATATGATTATAATTGTATATAAATATTGGAATTTCATTACTAATGCTAGCTCGGAGGAAATTACACTAAAATTAAAAAATAAGTTTACAATACACTGTAGTGAGCAACAATGTGTAACTTACATATTTTTTGTTTTTATTAATTATTAATCCTTATTTTTTAACTTTCTTTTTTGTATATTAATAAAAATATATGGCTTTTCCTTTACTTTGTGTTTTTATAAAAAATCAGATAGGTAATGGATAACACAGGCTTAACAAAAACCTTATATGTATGTCTTTTGCAAATTAACAATAGCTAGGTATGTTTATAATTCATATGAAGTACAGAAATATTAAACATAAATTATTTTTACCTACGTGCTCACTGGCATGCTAAATATTGCTTATCGCAAAAATTGCAAACTCATTCTTGTATGAGTATGTAAGTAGTGTAGGCAATTAATTTATTATATTTAAGCACAATCTAAAAATTAAGCAGGTGTCTACAAAGAATCGGTTTTAATCAATTCACCATATGTATGAACATGTAACTTTAGTCACAAAAGTGTGTTTATATGTTTGTTGTTTCTATATGGGAGCAAGATATTTCATTACATTAAGGTTATACATTTAATCCATATAGGAACTGCTTTAAGTTGTGACACCATAGCCAACTACACTTTACGACTATTTGTGTGTTTATAACACAAATACACACACGCACACACAGTTCTTTATAGTTATTTTAAATTTGAATACTAAGTACTATCATGGCATACAAGATGAACTACAAGCTATGGGTTTTATTATATATAAGTAATACTAACATCGGTATTTCTCTAGAATATGTACTTCTTAATAAAATTAACAAACAAACATTTATAACTTATTTATACATTGGCAACGAAATAAGTAACTCTGGGATTCTAGTTAGCCAACTAATAAATAATATAATGTATTTTTATAATTCTAATAAAATACTTAATAAATATCGTTTTATTTGGCAATAAAATCGACTTAATCGATTGTTCTATTTCGTTATAGTTTTAGATGACTACATTAATTTGCATTTTGTAGTCTGATAATTTTTCGTGACGCGTATTTTATTACTTGATATGTATTACATATCTTATTTAAATATTAAATTTCTAATTTAAGTGTACCAGATAGGTATGTAGGTAATATGAACATTAAATACTGGTATAAAATGAATTCCGGTTTGGTATCATAGGATAACAAAAAATAATTTCTTGCATTCACTGTTAAAATCTGTATACTGCGGGGTTTAGTTCTAAAATAAGAATTTATTTATTACTTTAAATAATGTATAGTTACAATATATTACTAGTAGACGCCCGCGGCTTCGCTCGCATTATTTTGGGATATAAAGCCTATGTATGACACTTCCGAGACATGTCATACTACCCTCATATAAAAAAAACATTATATAATTATAAAATCATTTTATATTCCTTCTATTTGGTTTTTTTTTAAGTAGAAGACGTAAGACGCCCATCTCTCCGCTGCAGCTGCAGGAAAGAGCAGCAAACTAAAAACTTTTTACTTTACGTATAATTTTGATATATTCTTAGTAAAGTAGAAAATATCCTTTAATCTCCAAGACGTTGGCTGCTACTCACTAGTGCTGCTTCCTTCGTGTGAATTTTATTAGTAAATTGAGCCTGACCTGCGCGCCACGCTCCCGCGCAAAGTTCATACCTTTGTGACACACGGCCGAGCAGGCTGGCTAGCTGATGTACGATGTTGGTTGCATTTGTTCTGAAAAAACTATGTTTTAATATATTAATGGATAGATATATGTATTGTATGTACTTATGTATTTGCTTCATCATAATTCTAGTATAATATTTTGAAACTTACACTTTACTATGTGGGTATAAAGTATGATGATGATGAGCCAACAGTAAATAACTAAATTTCGTTTTCAACATTGATACATACATATTATGTTATTCTCAGACACTAGATATGGATGCACATTAATTTGACGAAAAAAAACTAATTTAAAAAATCCTATAAATTTGTATAGGTCGTAAAAATAACTACCTAACTTTAGCTCACTGAATATTTTATCAATATACTTAATTCGAATTTAAGCAAATCATAAATATAAAAAGCTTGTACATCATAAAAATTACAAACAGAAGCATTTTTTTTAGTATTCCAAATCCAAAATCACGTATGTTTTGAAATAATAATAATAATAATAAAATCATTTATTGACACAATTAACATTTTAAAATATACAATAGTTGTAGCCTGTAATATAATCTTATAAAGTATGTGTAAAGTAAAGTACATGTTTTGAAAACAAACATTAATTACCATAAAGTAAGCAAATTTCAAATAACAAATAGGCGCTTACATTTGCATTTTGCTCAAAAATATCACAGATTCAATAGCAACATCTGTCAAACATGTCGCATTGTCGCGTTCGATACGCCTATCAAATTAGTTGGAGTTATTGTTAGCGGTTGTAGTGGTCGGTGAGGCTCGGCTCACCTATTATCATTCCGTGGCTGGAGACAGCCAGCGCCAGCGGCAGTGGCGGGAAGCAAGCCGACCATTGCACCCGAAAAAAAAAAAACATTGCATTTTCAAAAAAATGTATAAAATGTCAACAGAACTCGATCCTTTTGTTAGTTCGTGCCGGTGGTTGTGTTGGTACACTGCCCTCTAAATAAATACAATGCAAAAATAGTGCCAATATTCAAGGATTTCATAAAAAAATATATTAGCTAATTCAAATTAATAACAACAAAATGCAGAAAATAGTGATTGTGTTTGCTAGTCTTATAGGTGAGTTATTTAAATGTGCAAATGGCGGGAAAATGTTTTTAAGCTCTGTATGTTTTATTTATTCGTTATTTTCAAATTATTTATAGAGTGAATTTAATGTATTCATAGAAAATGAAAACCAAATATTCTATATATATTAGTTGTAATGCAATTATTTATTTTTAAACTATAAATAATAATTATATCATTAAAATATCCCTGTAAAAGTACTTATATGCGCTGCAAGCTAAAGCTTACAAGCTTGGTTATGCTTTAAGTTATTATAAACCTTTTTTATATAATAATTTACATTCTAATGTAGTGGTTCTATTCTGAGACATATTATGCAAACAATTATAAAATCCATCTAGTCAAAAATTCTTCGAAATGATATATATGTATTTCATTACATGTCAATGAAGTAAATAACAAGGTACCTTTTATATAGACTTTAAAACCTAGTAGGTAGGTAAATAAAATAGCAAGTAAACAAAAGATGCCAAAAAATCATAAATACATACCTAGTATATCTTGTACTACCTAGTATATCTTGTACTATGCCTAAACTAAATACATTATGAGGAATTTTCCAATTTAGTTAAATTAAACATTAATATCTTATCAAAAGACAACATTTTCATTGGTTTACTATTATCGTGCGTACAACTTATTTGCTTTTTTAAACAAATTGAAAACCTGATGTAAAATAAACTCCTTTTTGATTGCAATTAAATACCTGTACTATTATAAAGTTGTATTTAATAATAATAATAAATATTTCAGGACATATCACACAGCGCCATCTAGCCCCATACTAAGCTTACGCTTGTATCATGGGTACTAGATAACGGATTATAATACATATATACTTTTTTCTTTTGTAAATACATACTTATTATACATAGAAACGACCAGACTTAACACAAATAATTACAAATTTTAATATTCATAATTACTTGTGCCATGCGGGAATCGAACCCGCACCCCTAGATTAGAAGGCAGAGTCACTACCAACTAAGCTAACGGAGCAGTCGCAGTATGGTACAGGTAATGTATGTACGTACTTGATAAATAAATGACTTTTTATTTTATTTTCAGGTTTAAGTATCCCAGCTGAATGGTCTTATAATTGTAAGTACATATAATTTTACGTTTTTGTTAGTAATGAATAACAGAACTAATCGAAGTAAAATTACAATGTCACTAAACAAAATAACTCAAAAATTATTTTCATGACTTATGTTATAATTTTATGATATGCTAATAAATAAAAAACCTTGTTGACACATAATGATTTATCAATTTAAGAACGTATAATGTTAACAAGATGTTTAAGTAAAAAGTCAAACAGTTGAAAGTAGACTAAGATTACTAATTTGTGACATTAATTTAATTTATATAACTTTGACATTTCTTAAATTTTCTTTTTACAACTAATCAATAAAATTGAATTCAGTTTAGTTTTTATACCTATTATGTCTAATTTGCACACCAGTAATGGTTGAGATGTATGCTACTAATATTTGATATGTTATCACCTACCATCATGTAACACAACTACATCTGGCAAATAAATGAATCTTTATCTTTATCTTTACTGAATTCTAATACTTATCTTATTTTATAAAGTGAAAAGAACTTACATATAAACCTAAATTAAAACAGGTTAAATAATATAATTAACTAATAGGTTTAAGCAACCTTATAAACAAAATACTAATAATGTAAGTCACTATTGATTATAAAAATCTAATTTTTGTTATGACCTTATTTTGATGAAAGTTATTAAACACCTAATACAATAGTCGTAAAATGTTGTTACAAATTAACTAGTAAGTACAGTTTATTATGTGAAGAAAACAAGGTAACAATTTAATGACCACGATCATTCTAGTTAATCAAAATCCAATAATTACATAATATGTAATTAGTTCAGCAAAACAAATGACCTCAAATGTTTGGTTGCAAGGTTTGTAGTATACTTACATATCTACTAATAGAAATATGTTCTTAAATACTCTGTCATGAAGTTATGAATCACTTTTAAATTTAATTTAAACAAAAATATTATAAACTAGCGGACCCGACAGACTGCGTCCTGTCTGTTGACTCTTTCACTCTTTAGTTAGTTAGGGAAAATCGTTTGTATGGGAAAAAGAAAAGGGCGATTTTTAGGGATTTTCCGGCATTTTTTCGAGTTTTTCTCGCCGTAAAAACCATCCTTGAACTTCAACGAATATTAAAAAAAAAGAATTGGCCAAATCGGTCCAGGCGTTGTTGAGTTATGCGCTTACCAACACATTTTGTGATTCATTTTTATATATAAGATTACAATATTGAAGAGTACAAAACTGGTTCATAAGTTTGAAAGCTACGATACTATAGGTAGTTTGTTATATATTATGTATATCCTTAGTTTTTTTTATATCACTACTCAGATGTCACTAGTAGTAAACACAAATATTTTGATTAAACTACTATGTAGCGCTCATCCACAAAAAAACCTTATAGACAAGAATTTCTCATTACTAAGGAAGAAATAGGAAAGTTCTCTAGGGCTAAAAGTTACGTCAAAGTACCTAAGCGCCCAAATCCTCCCACGGAAACTAAATTCATATATGTTATTAATTTTCTCTCTCCCACCAGATGAGACCCAATGGCCGGGCGTATGCCGCACAGGAGAGGTGCAGTCTCCCATTAACATTATGACTCGTTCAGCACTGCTGGACAAGCATGAAGCCCACATCCGCGGCCCGCTCGTCTTCCGAGGGTACGGACACGTGAGCCTCACCGCCGAGAACAACGGACACACTTGTAAGTACTGCTGTTGTTGACTTGCTATCAACACCATGACTTGTTCAGCACTGCTGGACGTAGAAAAAACTTTTCAGAAGTATTTAAGGGCATACTTATCTGTAAACATGCATCAACTCTAAAGTTTTTTTAGTTCTTGTTTCTTCTAGGCAAGCGCGCTAGATCGTAGATTACGACGTATTACGATTTTAGTTAAGCGTGAGCCTATCTAGTTAAAAAAGTAGGATGACTTACCTAAGTTTAGTTCATTTACTTATATTATCACCAAAATGAGCCTCGCCTTTATTATTTCTCTTTATCCGTTAAGAAGTTTAAATAAGTCACCTACATACTGAAGCATTTCTGTTCAAGTAAAGCCTATTCCTAGTCCTATTCTATCGTCTATCAAAGACACTAATATATGCCACATTCCCTGCCAGGGTTGCCCGTGGCTGGTACTGCCGACTTCGAGACAAAGGAACGATTTTATGACCATTTCATTGGTTGTAAAAGTTAAGCATCCGTAATAAAATTAAAGAAATTACACCTCTGTATAAGATTTAAAGACATAATTATTTATAAAGAAAGATAAAGCCCTACTAAAATATACAAACTCCAATAGTCAATTAAACTAGTTATGCTAGTTATTACTATAAAATGCATTAGGGACGTCACGGCTAGTTATTTCTTTCAAAATGACTGTAAATTGTTATTTCAAGCATTTTTTTATCAAAACATCCATATGATTTAATTTTTACAGCCTTTCTAGAATGCTAACAAAAATGGAAACAAACAAACGTAACATATTACAATATTAACTAATTATTTTCGCGACAAAAAGAATCGGTGTGATTTATTACAGCTACGATTACGGCAATGATAATGCTAAATTCAGAGGTGAAAAGAAAATACTGGAATTTTCATTAGGTATGTACGTTTTTCTCCATCATAGAGTCTACAAATTAGGTACTAATGAGAACAGTAAATATTATAATATTTTTTGATAGTTCACTAACACACAGGATTCTGAAATCTATAAAGAATTAAATAACTGTGTGATGGCGGATTGTTGCTATGCTTTTATTGAAAAACGAGACAAATGATCTTGCATTTGGTACATAAGATATTATTGTTATATACCTACTATTCAAGTAACGATTTGTAGATATTGTTATCACATTACGTGTGGTACATTCAGTCAGACCTTTTCGGATACCTACCCTTTTCATTAGTAAAAGCGTACCTTCTACAACCCAATTCATCTATTTCCATCCTTTTATCGGATCGTAAATCAAATTCCCAGAGCGTGTTGCGTAAAAACGTCCTTAGGATTCCATGTCAATGGTTATTGGAAACTTCCGATCAAATTATATGAGAAAAAATGTCACGCTTCTCAACATTATAAATAAGAATGTTATATCCCGAATTTATCACGCGTTATACCGAAAAAGCAGCTAGATCAGAATAAAATTACGTTTCTTGTCAATCAAACAGTAACTGCATCTGTAGGTCTTCTTACACGTAACAGCGCGTAATGAGAATGTACTATCTTATAACACCTAGTTTCCAGGAAGTAGATAGATAGATAGAAAGTACCTATATCATCCATTTCTTCGCAACCTTATAATGTGTTACACACCACAATTTCAAATCCATCCTTTTTGAGTCATATTTCATCAAACTTTCTATCTGATGCGTTTATACTCTACGGTCCGAATGCAACTTCAATTTCTGAATGGCTTCTTGAAAAGTAGATGAATAACATTGATCAATTGAATTCCAACTTAAGTTAGAAATCACATTGTACCTCATGATAGTAATGACTAACACGAGTACATCTCCTCAGTGAAGTGGAGCCGCGACCCGAGCACCCCCGCACCCACTGTCTCCGGCGGCCCTCTGCGCGGGAACTACTCCTTCCTGCAGTTCCACCTCCACTGGCTCTCTGAACACGCCATCGATGGCATGAAGTGAGTACCTCTATCAAACAATACGGATAAGTTACATCTTTGATCACAAATCAAGAAGTAGTCAAATACCTGTCAAGTCTAAAAAAAACATGTTTGTGTTTCCCAGTTAAGAATTATCCAAAAATTGTGAACTGTTCATAAAGCCATTCTGAGTAATGACTAAATGAATACTTAAATCTTTAATTATGAGATCAATAAAATCAGACTCATGGCATGTTCAACATTAATGTATCTCTTAAAACTTACAAAAGCACCCTAGGACCTACTGATAATAACTTTGCATCTTTAATCCGGATTCCAAAGGAGTCAGCGAACAAAACTTAAATAACCTGATCAGAGATACCTACACTTAAATCGATCGTCAGTTAAGATGAAAAACAATCTTGTACAGAGTAATCAAGTTCATAAAATGGATATCAACAATAGCATGTGGACAGAGAATGGCCGTGCATGTGTTAAGGCCACAGACCAACAACCGATAGATCGGCCGATTATACGCCGATACCTGATTTATATGTGTAATACAGGGTTGTAAAGATAATGAGTACGTGGACTAACGATAATGAAAAAATTGAGAAATGGATTAATGCATAGGTAAGTACTTAATTTATTTTTTATATTTATTCATTAAGTACTTTGTTATGCAGAATGATAAGAAATCTATTGGACTCGAAGTGTTGCAATTTGTGGTAATAAATAATACAATGGCAAATAATTTCATCAAGTTTTCTGCTTACCTCATAACTTTACATAGATAAAAATATTTACAAAGGCCTGTTTCCAGATCATTTCACAGGATACAATGTGTGGTTGGAATTAGTTCTTGCGTTTCTGTGTATGTAGGATATCTTCTCTCGTATCCTCGCATCACGAGTATTCAACTACTTGTACAGTTATCTCGGTCGCTCTCGTATCCTCGCATCACGAGTATTCAACTACTTGTACAGTTATCTCGGTCGCTCTCGTATCCTCGCATCACGAGTATTCAACTACTTGTACAGTTATCTCGGTCGCTCTCGTATCCTCGCATCACGAGTATTCAACTACTTGTACAGTTATCTCGGTCGCTCTCGTATCCTCGCATCACGAGTATTCAACTACTTGTACAGTTATCTCGGTCGCTCTCGTATCCTCGCATCACGAGTATTCAACTACTTGTACAGTTATCTCGGTCGCTCTCGTATCCTCGCATCACGATTATTCAACTACTTGTACAGTTATCTCGGTCGCTCTCGTATCCTCGCATCACGAGTATTCAACTACTTGTACAGTTATCTCGGTCGCTCTCGTATCCTCGCATCACGATTATTCAACTACTTGTACAGTTATCTCGGTCGGTCTAGTACTTTTTTCTACATATTCCTAAAAAACCCTGTATAAAAACTATAACACAGTATGAATAGAGTCAGTCGGCCACGGTCAGGGCTAAGGGACAATGTCACAGTCACACCTCGACTAGGAATATTTAAGCTTCACATGAAAACATTATACCTACATAGTACATTCCGGAAGCATGATTTATTGAGATCGGAAGTTAGCCCACTTATTACACTAACGAGCTAGGATTGTGTACACTTTGTTCTTATGTTCTTAGCAACTTGGTGTATGTTACTTGCTGTCTACTTCCTTACTTTACAATGTCTAAATTTTTTATTTATCACGTGTCAGAGGCCCTAAGGGCGGTTAGACCAATCTCAATGCTAAAGTTAGTCACTTTCAGTTGTGAATCCTTATTCAAGACACCAAGCATGTATGTTACCATAAACTGTATAATTTGTACATCATTCAAGTAAGTTCATTTGAATGGTTTTAAAATGCCTTCGTGCAAAGACCTGGCACAAGGACAAGTTAAACAGATTTGTTTATTTGTTGAAATGCACGTTTTTTACAAATTTACATGTTTTCTTGTATCAAGTAGGTATATCACTCGTGGAGCCGACACTCTGTCACATATTTTACAAGTAATGGCCGCTCAAATACTTAAGTAGGTATATCAACTACTTAGCTACTTACAGGCTTAAATTGTGTATTTTATTATAACTGCAAAATAATAATGTATCAAAAATAATCCTGTGTAGTAAAAGTACCTACCGTCATAATAATTATCTTAATAATATATCAATATGAGGCTCTTCGTTACCACAGAATATAATACATATTAAACTTTTCAGTTTTCGCGACGTTTGTCTTCTTTTACTTAGGTACTATAAAGAGTAAACTCCTAAAACTAAGCCATACGAACCAAACTTAGTACATATGGTAGCCATAAATATTACATATAAAGCATATATTACCATAAAGGACTACAAATTTACACGTGCCAATCCTTTTCAATACTAAACTGAAGCGCCCATATGATTTCAGAAAAGGTTCTGCCTAGCCTTTGTTGGTTCAACAAATATCCGTACACACAACGGACATTATCTCCAGCATATCGGAACATTAGGCTCGCTTATTTGCAAGATAAGCAGAGATTTAATAAGCCTACCGTCCGCCTTTGTTTGGGCGGCTGACACACAAATATTGTGTCGGTTGTTGAAGCACAAATACAACTCAGCCATTGATGAGGCTATCAGTGTTTGGGCTGAATGTTGTTACTACCGCGTTCAGCGTGCTTATCTATATTATGAAATATGACTAGATAATGTTTACTCACTTTCCTTTGCTAATTAACTTGGATGACAAAGTTTGGCATAAAATTGACGTAGCGGTGACTTCTGCACTAGTATAGGTACTCTCAGTGCCTCGTAATTTTACCCGCGTTAACCCGATATTAAAAGAAGTCTATGTGTTAATCCAGACTCTAATCTACGTTCAAACCAAATTCTAGTCTAGCCATTAAAGTGTGAAGAAGCATGTCATTGCCTACAGAAATAAAAAACTTTGAAGAAGTTACACATACACAGACACACACACTCACGCACAATCTTCCCCCTTAGTAATACTAGTGGGAAGTTATAGTACTCCTCACCATTCCACATGCTATGAGACCCCTTGTACTAACCATGCTACCTGTCCGCAGGTACCCCCTGGAGATCCACATGGTGCACGTGAAGACGGGGCTGAGTGTGACCGAGGCCACGCAGCGCCCGGACGGACTGGCAGTTCTAGGGATCATGGCGCAGGTTAGTACACTCAAACATAATATTAGTCAACTACTTCCCTTTCTCTCTTCTCTCTCTTCTCTTAGCGTTAAGGTCGCCAATTAGGTCATTTTTTTTGTTTCATTATGAATGTAATCTATCTATCCCACCGAATAAAATAAATCTATAGAATGCCTGTGAAAGTCGATTAGTATTCATCAACAAAGAAAGAGCTAATAACTGTCAAACGGCTGAACAAATTTAGATAGAACATACTCGTAGCTACGAACACTTCCGGGTCTCACTTCACTTATCAATTAGGTTTCTGAGATTATACTTTCCCTACAAGCAGGATACATACATTTCTTTTTAATTTGCCCTAGCTTCATGCAAATTGAAAAAGCTCCTCTCTATACCTGAAGTGAGCGTGTTGCTAAAACTACATCAAACACAGGCTCGTTGTATGAATAAAACAGCACGGAAGAGTTCCCGCGCCATTTCAATTCCAACTTGCTACTCAACCATAGATTACGAGATGTGGATTCTGCATCTGCAGATGCGATGTGCGAAAAAAAAGTGGATAAATAAAAAAGGTTACAGAAATACCTATATACAACTTGCAGGATTGCAGGACGCGCTGAAAATACGAAATATGTAGACACGCAGCAAAATTCACATTACTTCTTACTCTTACTATGTGGGTATGTTATATATGCGGCTAGAACAGAGAAATTTCATAAAACTCAATAAACGAAAGTAAGAAATTAGCTTATAACAGTACGATATCTTTACGCGTATTCTCATTCAGGGTAACTTCTCTTATAATGTTGAGACTTGTAAAAAATATAAATAATGACTAATAACTGAAAATCTTTAAAGAGTTTTAAGGAAATAAACACAAGTTGGAACAACGCAGAGGTTCATTCTACGCATTACTTTAACTCTACATAAAAGTAGAGGTAATCTTTGTCAAAAGCTCACATAATAGCTATATGTGGCAGAATTGGAACAACATTGAATGGAAGTAGGGCGCAGGTAGATTGGATGCTGCATTCTGTATCACTACGATGTATGGCGGCGGCTTCTGAGGGTAATAAATAAGTGGAAGGTGGATATTTCATTCAATAAACTTAGATACGGGTAAAGCGTTGAACAGAGTCTTTTTGGGATGATCAATACTATTACTTACTATGTATAGGTGACTGACTGACTTATATAGTGATCTATCAACGCACAGCCCAAACTACTGGACGGATCGGGCTTAAATTTGGCATGCTGGTAGATGTTATGACACAGGCATCCGCTAAGAAAGGATTTTTGGAAATGCCACTTTTAAAGGCATGAAATAGGGGATGCAAGTTTTACTTCTTAATGCGAGCTAAGCCGCAAGCACCCACTAGTAAGATATATATTTTCCTGTGTAACATAAATGTAAAAGCGACTCCTTGTGGCCAGGTGCGCAGTGACGAGGCCAGCCTGCACGCGCTGGAGCAGATCATGTCGGTGGTGCCGCGGCTGGTGGAGAAGCACGCCGTCAACGACGAGCCCAAGTACATCGATCTCAGGTAACTATGGCTTATTGTACTCAGTACATGACGAGATCTTCACAATATCGTCGTCACTACAAATACAATTGCTTGATAATATGCAATAATCCCGCACGAACCTATAATCGAAAGAGGGATGTGCCCAGGTGTGCCGGTAGCAAAAATGATTTTTTTAATTAAGTATTCGGTGATTTTATGTAATTGACTACTGTTAGTTTCTCTTACCAATTTTATAAGGCTTCAGGATTAAAGTTACATTAAAAATTTGGTGCAGAATGTAATGAAAAATATACTGTTACCTTAAAATTTTAATTATTCATGGCACCCAAGTTTAATGTGTTATATGTTAATGGCCCAATTTTAATTAAACTTTTGCCAAACTAATTTCGCGTGCGCCTAAACTTTTAATGAACGACCTACATAAAGTTTTCACAGCGGTTAGCTTTTGCAGTTTTCATGGTCACTCAACCTACAAATTAAATGGCAGTAAAATATGTAGCTTTCACTGCTGACAGTTACCTAATACATTTTTTGTCATCCTTAAAGAACTATCTATTGTTCTTCTGACAAATATCAGCGTTTTCAGTACGAAACCACAGTTTTCGGAAACTGTCTAGGGGTTTTGTTTTCCCTATCGGTAATGACGCATTTAGAAAATAATCAGTATTCTTTCCATTTGTGATTGGTTCTCGATTCTGGGTCCCTAAATGCGTCCACGACCGGAAGCCCAACAAATGCGTCATTACCGCGTAATCTGACAGTTTAGTTCAATCACGCGTTGATAAAACGTCCTGCCTTTGTATCGCTTACTCTTCAAAACGTAAACCTTTCCAAGGTCGACCAACCACCTTTGCGAAGGCCACGATGGTACAACTTCTTTTGCGTACAATAAGCTATTACCTTATGGTGTTCTGCTTGAAGGCAGTCATGGCCGTAACATAACGGGTAGCTCAGGGAATCGGACCTTTTTGTGTTAGCGTGTCACCAGCAATTATGCCCTCTTTTACCCCATAACATAAATAGCACAAGTCCTACTAATGCAAGATTGGAGGACAACAATAATATCAAATTTGAGACCCTCAGTAATATGAATACACAGCGAAGAGAGAATAACGTAGCGAAGGAAGGATTAAAATTATGTACATTTATAATCAGTTGACTTTTAATCTTCTATCAGTCACCAGTTCTCATAATATCATTATTTGCTCCGCAGACGTCTGTTCAGTCCAGCGCCGCAGTCCTACTACACGTACCACGGCTCGCTGACGACTCCTCTCTGCCAGGAAGCCGTCACTTGGATAGTCATGGACAAGCCACTCAGCATCTCTGATACACAGGTACGACCACAGTCTGATGAGCAGGATGACTGGATGTTCGTAACTTAAGAGACATATAGGTTTTACGGGCGACTTAATTTTGAGATGTTTGGACACACATAGTTTTCTTTCCATATAGTGTTTTTAAATTATTGAATTTTACTAGGTATAATTATCTTCTTCAATTAAATATGTAAATAATTATGATTGAAACTGTTTTAGATCGCATATTCAATCTGAAAAATCAGTTTTTAATCAGTTAATGGTAAGAGTACTTACATAATGACCACATATCGAATCGGCTTAGATTCGCTTGACTTTCGAGTTCAGGATTCAAAGATCAATTCTAGTTTAAAATCGAAACTACAATAAGTCAAGACTTCGTGTGAGTTAACTCCAATCTAGTTCCTGAATATTTAGTTAAGACATAATAACGATGGCTTTGCCACTCTTAAATAGACTGATCTCCAGAAACTACAGCAAACTCTTCTCCCCAGTACAAAGAATTCAGCAAAGTGAACATCGGTGGCATAGACAACTACCGCAGCCTGCAGCCCGCCCACAACCGCGTGGTGTACCGCTCAGTGGCCTCCTGCTCCTCCATGGTGCACCCCTCAGTGCTGGGGACCTTCGTGGGCTTCCTGAGCTGCCTCTCCTCCTCCGTCAGTGTCACCATGTTCAAAGGAATCTGCCTCATGGGGAACCTGAAGCGGAGACTGCTCGGGAGGAAGTTATCCCAGTGTGATAAGGTTCAATAAATCTCATTATTATTTAGGACAGTGTTGTATTGTTTGGAGAAGATCTTTGTCTAAAAGAAAGACGGCAAACACAAATATGTGTGAGTTGTGGTAAGAGAAATGTGGAAATAGTTTTCGTGTTCCGAAATTAACCAACATTGAAATTGCTGCAGAAAATAAGAAAGCGAAACAAAAAGTAACCAAATATTTAATCAATTCGCTTCACTATCAATAGCTACCTACGTGCATAATCTACGAAAATATATTGTGCAGCTGTCTTTAAAAAAAATGATGATGATTGCAAAAAAATACGATAATTCTACTGGAAGTAAGATGTAACTTTAAATTAATGTAACTGTATGTAATGTTGACATTATAAAACGCTCAAGATGTGTTAGAATAGTTGTGTTTGTGGAATAGATAAATAGGAGAAGAATAGATGTTCGTACATATGTGGGGGTTTGCAATTTTATATCTCGCGATACAGCAGGCAGATATAAGATACGGTGTGTTTGGCTACATTTAAAATGTCTGCTAAGCCAACTTGGCATCTCTGGCAACGCGACAGCCCCTAATACTAGATGGTTATGCAATTAATAGTCATTAATTTAAAAGCACTTATAAGTATAGGTCATTGTGTATTTTACTTAGGCTTACTATTTGTGTGTCGACTATAAGTGGCGTAATTTTGTGAAAATTTAAAGTATTAGCTCTAAATATGTTAAACCGGGAAAAACATGTATTAGATTAATGTTATGAACCAGAATTAAATAGTTATTTTTATAAAGTGTCAACAGAATCGCTTCAATTGTATGAACGGAAATTAGAAACAAATCTAAAAACTTTCATTCTCTAGAATTTGGGTAATGATTTATAACATATAATTCCTACGCAATATTTTTTATTGTCATAAATCCTTGTAAAGCATAAAATAACTGACGTATAAAGACGTGACAACACAGAGATACAGCCCGTATTTTTAATTACCATTATAATAATATATGACTTTATTTTCAACCGAAAAATGCATAATTTATGAATTTACGATATTTATATGATTAGGGTAATAAATACTAGTTATGAGATTATAATTTATAAGCCTTTCTTGGACTGGATAAGATTTCTTTATCGTCTGCTCATTATATATGCAATAAAAAGATTTATGACAGATAAAGAAATATAAAACTTATCGAAATATAAGATTGTTATCAGTCAAGCACGTGTTTCTGCAACATGTTCAAGTGAAATAAAATTAAACAAGGGAGAAATAATTCACAGAAATTCAAAACAAAATAATATAAACAAAACATATCGTGAAACGAAACCAAATAATAACAAAAGAGAAGTCAGAATACCTTCTACAGTCTACACTATCTGAAATTCAGATATTTTCAAATCATCAAATCCATACCTTGTGTCTTTATCCCGGTTTAACACAAATAACATCATTTACATACATAAATATTAGGTATAAAAGCGTGATTAAAAATATAAGAGTGTACATTAGTGTTTTAAATATTTAATCTTAGGCATTGTTGCTACAAACTAAGTAGGTATAATACATTAAATGGTTCTTGTCAAATACTAACTTTGTGAATAAAGTGTGTTTATGTATAGTGGCTTGACAATGTATGAATATTTTGTTAGTAAGGTTGGAAACATGTACCTACATGCCTATTATGTATTTAAAATTAGCTAAAGAATTGGCTGTGAAATTGTGTGTCAAAATCCCGTGTTAGAACGTTTAAGTTATTTTATTTTTATGTAGGTAATCGACATAGTTAAACACGAACGAATTAATGAATAAATGCTTATTTAATTAAATTGTTGTTTGTTTCTTAGCCTGATAGTTATTATTAAGTTTTTTATAACACATCATAGCATCTTGTATGCCTGTGGTTATTTTATATAAGATAACATTATTTATTTGTCAATTATCCAAGTGCAAGTACCACTATTCATTCGAGTGCCCCATATCATCAAGCTGCTGTATCGCTGAGTGCCCCATATCATCAAGCTGCTGTATCGCTGAGTGCCCCATATCATCAAGCTGCTGTATCGCTGAGTGCCCCATATCATCAAGCTGCTGTATCGCTTTCTATACAATAAATGTATGAATAACTTTTATTAGAGAATGCTAGTCGACAAAATAACAAATTATTAATTTAGTAACCAATGACTCAAATACATAGAAAATAATTATCAGCAGTGATTTTTATCATTCAGTAAATAATTGGCAAGGTACAAGGTGCGATCATTTGTTCTAGAGATAACAACACTTTTATACAATCTTACCTAAATTTTATGTACAAAATGCCATTTACTATGACTGAAGGAATGGGAGCAGACAGTCCAATTATGTGAAACTAGTGAAGTTCCATGGGTTTACTCGCTACACTGATCTAATATCTAATAACATAGCTCTTTAAGTATATAAAAAATATACACATACACATACACATTATAAATTTCACCACTTTATTCACATATACATACATCTCGATTTTGGCAAGGCTATAAGCTAGATCTAGTGCTTAGTGTTAGTCTATCAATACGAGATCATGTTCAAACGGTGGCATATTAATGAAAAGATAGGTATTACGTATTAGTAGGTAACGCATTAAAAATGCAAATAATAATAAGTAACCTCGACTTATCAAGAAAATTATATCATAATCTACATACAAAAGTAATCATTATTAATAATATCACGTGTTTTGAGCAGATCAGACTGATATAAGTAGGTACTTACATAATGCATTTACAGGATTCATATGAATACCTATCAGTAACTCTTGTTCTACAAATTATGAAAACTCGCGAAAAACATTACACCGTGTGATATCTTTGTGGTACCTACATGCAAAAAAATGCAGTTCGTGAATTTATTGGGGTTTAAATCTACTGACACAAATGGCGCCTTTATAGCCTTTATATAAATGATACCTTTTGCAAATAATATGGAAAGTAAATGACTAAATTTATAAGACAGATGATTAAAAGCCTACAAGCCATCAGTCCGAAGTCTGACCTATATCTAGTGTGATATCAGACGGAGTGGGCCCACGACGCGCTATATCAGGATCAGTAAGTAGATAATGGCCGGCCGCTCCACTACACTATTGTAAGCAATCTCGGGATCTAGCCCATCGACACAGTCTAGGGCTAGTTGAGAAAAGAGTGATTTTATACATTCATACAACATGTTTATTTAATAAAAAGAATCGTATGATTATACGAATGTGCTGAGTTCCCCAAGTCGAAAGTTAATAATTTTCCTCTAGTTGTAGCCCACATATTGCTTATCGAACGTCTTGCATACAATAAAGCTTGTCTAATACGCACGTGTCTACAGTTTTTCTGATTTCCAAAAAGAATAACTCAAACAGCCTAACATGTTTGGACTCTGACTGTACCTAAGGAAATATGTCATAATCATGGCACTATTACATAACAACTGTCACCGCCCGCCACCGGCCGAGTCTCGCCGGAACTGGCACAATCTGACTGGATCCTCTCACGACACAATCTGGTTCGGACCCTAGCGACAGCGACCAGCCAGCTTAGGATGTGGGGAATTTGGGCTTATTATAGCTGTTCTGGGTGCTGCCCATTTATATTTGAGTATAGGTTAATCAAGAAAATTCTGGAAGCCTGGAGATACGTACACATATATAATAGGCGCTTACAGCATCGAAGAAACGAAACGAAGAAGAGAATAAGAACGGCTAAATGCTACTTTTCTGAAACATAACCGAACTGGATGAATACTTTGATGTTCACTTACCAACCATTTCCTAAACTTGATGTGTCTAGTTAGCATCACATACCTACATATTCACCGCCATATGCTACGAGTACATAAATACTTAGGAATACCAACGCCTGATACAATTAAGCAGTGTCACCATTCATAACCGAAAAACAGCATCCTTTCCCATTCACCGATGATCAATCGAATTGAATAATGTTTATGCAACATTTGTCACACAAAGATGATTAACAATTACATTCTCAGGCAGTCTCCCAAATTACTTTGCATGATTTAATGTTCATTCGTGATGTCGAGACAATGCCGTGTTTGGTAAATACGGAGTATTTTGTTTGAGCGAGTGAGTGTGCTGATAGTGAGAGAGTTCTGCTCGGCGGAGTCCGCCCGAGGTGACAGTGGAGTGCTGACATGTCGCTGCTTTGCATCCTGGTGATCATTTCTTTCGGTAATTTAACAAACTTCTTAAATGTACGGTCCCGTGTTTGACTCCGCTTTGGGCACACTTTTCGGAAAGCGACAGTGAAGTTAAAGATGATCGTTTGCCTAGAAAACCTAATAGCAATGTTTTATTGACATCCAGATCCTCAAGCTTTACTGGATTCTCCAAATTTCTTCAGGAACGATGGAAAATCCAAGTCACATAAAAGTAGACCACGAAAACCCTAACAAAAAAATATTCTTCAATACATGTAAGATCTCTAATTTATCTGAGTTCTTCAAATGTATCTCTGGCTCTGAGAAATCTTTCAATAGCAAAACTCTAACACATGCATAACTATGGTGTTTGTAATTTGCAGAGATGTCCTCATCACTACAAAACACAGTCACTCACGAGAATTCCAACTATGGACCCGTCTGGAGCTATGACGGTAAGACTTTTATTGTTTTCTTTATGTGCGCAGCTTGTTTATCTTATAATACTTACACTACGAATATAGCTACGAAATTTATAGCGACAGTTTTAGAAAGAATCTTCAAACCATTTCGGAGGGTTGTTCTGACTTAGTTAAGTTTCTTATAGTAGAAAATTGAACACCTAGTCTAGAGCCTAGTTTAAGTGCTTCTTTTTTTAATTCAGTTAAAAAGATCTTTCTGATTCCCAACTCTGGTTCTGCAGACGAGTCCAACTGGCCTGGCAACAAGTGCCGCGAGGGAGGCAAGCGGCAGTCTCCAATCGACATCCGCACGCAGGACGTCATCAAGGACTTTAACAAGGACTTCATCAAGTACGGCGCGCTGCAGTTCCACGGGTACCAGCACGTGCTCGTCACCGGCATCAATAATGGACATACAGGTAATGGGGACATGGGCATGCGGGTAATGAGAACTGGGCGTACGGGTAAAGGGAACAATATGTAATTATGTGAATTAGTTACAGTTTAAATCACAGTTTACGGTTTCTCATATGAGTACTGTTTGATTATAGCCCAGGGGTCTTCAGATCCAGGGAAAGTATTGGATTCTGGTGCGCGGTGCCGCGTCAAAAGAAAGTTAAAAAATTTTGCGTTATTTAACGATTCGAATGCGTATTATTTTATATCAGAAAAAAAAAGAAAAAAGAAATCAGTTATCAAGTTACACTATCATGTCCTTCAGTAAATGCTATGTCAGTTATTCTAGAATATGCAATATATTGGATTTATAACCAGCCCTTTGACGTTCCAGTACAATTCAGCACGGAGGGCTCCCCGGACATGCACCCCACGCTCTCCGGCGGCCCGCTCAAACAGAAGTACCGCCTCGAGCAGCTGCACTTCCACTGGCTCTCGGAACATTCTATCAATGGGATCAAGTATGTAACCAAATACATTGAGATATAGCGTAAGTATATTGAGACTCGGTTCCATGACATAAGGGGCCCAGGCAACATCGCATGTCATAGTTGAAAAGAGAGCGTGCGAACGAGGCAACTCTGTTAAAGACATGCCAACATTACCAAAGCTCATAAATAGGATAGGATAGGACAGGCAACAGTTGTTCTTGTTATGGATACATTTATTAGTCATTTTCAGGGTCAATTATTGTGATATGGTTGCAGGTACCCGATGGAAATTCACTTTGTGCACGTGAGAGTGGACCTCCCCGTACACGAAGCTTTAAAGAAGAGAGACGGCCTTGCGATAGTGTCAGTTTTCTGTAATGTAAGTACAACAACACTGGGGTATCCTAATTGTTATTCATACTCCCAAGAAGCCGAAAGTACCAAGAGTTATAAGCTCTATTGTCATTTAAAATGACTTTTTCGGTAAGTTTCTCGACTAAAAGCGCAATTGCAGACGCGACTTGGTAAACAGAGTGTAAGTAGACCTGTGCAATTGTTAAGATGACATCACTTGGTTTAAAGACGATTCCTGGGCAAGAGAATCGCAAAATAGTATAGACGTATCATCATCATCATCAGCCTGTTATCGCCCACAGATGAGCATAGGCCTCTCTTCTTGTACGCCACTCGTCCCGGTCCTGCGAATCCTTGAATCCAGGTGCTCCTTGAGGTTTTTCAGATGTCGACAATGTTTTTCTAATGTAGGTATAGACGTATGACCTGGACCTTATAAGCTACAGATGTTTTTTTAACTAAGTTTTGCATGCGACCATACTTTATCTGTGCTATACTATACATTGTCATCTACCAGGTGCTGGCAGACCTGGAAGACGAGCAGGTGGAGGGTACAGAGGAGATCATGCAGCACATCCCCGAGCTGCTGGAGACCGGGGACCGAGTCAGCGGCATCGTGCTCGATATGACGTGAGGATTTCACATCAATATTTATTTAGTTATCTAATACCAAGACTGGGCAATTCTACCGGCAAATTTCTCATCTAAAAGAAACCAAACTCGATGGAGTTATGTTGTTTTATTACATTTTTTGGCATTCCATTTTGGGCGCTTCCGTGCGTCGGATGACACGTTAAATTGTAGATCCCGGCTGTTTGTCTAGCACGGCAGTCGTTAAGCCATGTCAGAGGCCCTTAGGGCGGCTTGATAAACTCTCGACACCAGAGCTGGCCACTCTCATTCGATAAGAAGATTACATAATAGGTATGTCTGTCCTCTCTTCTCCGTTATCAGAACAGCTCTTTGGTACCATATTAATATGTTGTTACCAAACACACATGAGTGCCATATTTATGTAATTATTTTAAACAAAAGCAAAAACCGACTTCAACTCTACTGTCACGTTACTGAACAAATCTAAGCCTATAAAAAAATACTACAACATAAATTATTTGCTAAACAAATCTAAGCCTATCAGCGAAAACCGCATCAAAATCGGGCTCATAATTCAGAAGATATAGTGTATACAGCAGCGCCCCCTGGTGAGTTATCATCGTAATACATAGCTAAAAAGATGCAACCATTAAACCTCAATACATTACAGAAAACTGTATCAAAATCCGACTAGTAGTTTTGGAAATATGGGTAAAATTGGCTTGCATAAACTTTATCATTTTGTTGGTTTATTGGTTTTTTCTCAAAAAGTACTGAACCGAATGAAAAACAATTTTTATGGGACCATCTCGGAAACTATCCTCATCGAATAAAAAAGAATTTTTGAAATCGGTTGATAAATAACGGATTAATCGCGTAACAAAAAAACTTTTAGAAGACTTGATAACTTCCTTTTTTTGGAAGTCGGTTAAAAATTAGCAGACTTTTAACCGATAGACAATGAAATAACAGCCCAGTCAGAGTAATGTGTATATTTATAATTGCCAGGATAAACATATCTACAAAAAAAAGAAAACAATGCAAAATAATAAGGCACAGTATTTAACTCCTATTTATAGTTTCATAAATATTATCTAAATTCTGACAATATATTTCAGATTTTCCTGTTACGATTAAATCATTAGTATAATTGATTAATATTCTCGTGATCTAATTATCAGGATAGTGATTTTGCTTCAAAATATAATTAATACATCAAATCAGATTATGTATAAATAGGAAAATTTCATATAATCTCACCTATCTGCGATTAGACAATATTTTGAATGAGTCACTTCTTTTGATAGTCACTTTAATCCCTAGAGCCAAATCGACAATAATCTTTCTATTACAACCGATGAATTGTTTCCTTGTTGATTTTTAAATGCTAAATTGGCCAGAATTCTGCAATTAGGATGATGTACGAGAACCTATTAGTAGCCTATTGACGTAACTATCAATATCTCTTTCATTTAAAAGCCCCAGATAGGTGACTAAAATCAGATACTATTTCCTAGTTTTCACAGATTTTTATACACCATACCTTTGTTGTGTATGTTGCTGACTAGTAGGAAATACGTTCGCCGTAGCCGAGATCGGCTTGGAATGCATCATCATCATGTTGCTGACTTAAATCTGCAACAATATTACAGAGAAGGAATAAGCTCTCATGCTGTTGGAAGCCTCGCTAGTGAGCCAATTCCATTCAAATTTAGGCATAGTCTGGCTCACTTGTGCGAGAGCCAGTACAGACGACTTACTGGTTAAATATCTGTCTGTTGATAAATACTAAGTTTACAAAAATATGAATGAAACGCACATACATAAATAAATATGAATTTAAACTAAGCTTAGTGCTTGCAGACCAGCTCATTTTGTTCATAACTTATACAAGTGTATGTTCCAGCAAGCTGCTGAGCCCCAACATGGACTACTACACGTACTCGGGCTCGCTCACGTCTCCGCAGTGCAACGAGGCCGTCATCTGGCTCATCTTCACCACGCCCATACTCATGTCTGATGCGCAGGTGAACGTCTTGCAGACTATCATGTAACCCATGTGCCAGCTGCTGGTGCTGGTTGATCCCCATCAATACGCGGGTGTGATCCCCTGGGATAATGTTTTTAATTATATTATGATACGCACGCATCGAATGGTATAGTTCTATGTGATTGTGTTCAGGTGAATATTTTTTTCAATCTCTTCTGTGGTGGGTTCACGTGTACCTGATGCCTATTTCCCGGTCACCTACCAGTGGGTAACGGGCCGCAATAAGCTTACAAACACACAAATATACACATAGTATGACGTTTGGCACCGAATTAGAAGCCTAAATCATTATACCTACTCAAATTTGACCAATTCTAGCATCACAACATATCCCCCACCATTATTACATGTAGGCATCTACGGGTAAAATCGACAACCTTCTTCTAAAGAAGTGTTTTACAAATACAAATAAAAATTATTTATTCATCACTCAATAGTTACAAGTCAGAAGTAGATAGATGTGCATGTGTTTTACAATAGTAAACTTAATAAAAATTAGATATATAAAGATTTCAGTTATCATTCGCATAATTAAATACAATGCAATTTTCCCCAGTACCGTTTGTTCGGCAAGATCGGCGTGGGTCGGCACAACTTCCGCTCGCTGCAGCACATCAACAAGCACCAGGTGTTCACGCCGCCGTACGCCGCCGTGCACACGCCGCAGATGGTGATCTTCCTCGAGCGGATGGTGCGCATCGTGGCTGACTTCTTCAGGAATGTCACTAGGTCAGTACTAGAACATGTTTCATAAATAGAGAAAGATTTCACTCAGAAACAAAACGCCAATCGAGATTTTAAGACGCATACAAAACAAATGATTACATTATGTCCTGGCTACAGCTGTAGGATTCTCTGTAATCCAGTAGCCAGGGTTCTTTCAGGGAAAGTAATTGTATTTTGTTTAAAAAATATCAATACAGCGTAATACCTACAAAATGATTTTATGATAAGTACTCATGTTTTTGTTTTGACTTAACTTTGACTTCTATGATTGATGTTTCGTTTCCGAGGCAAACTTTCCCTATTTGTGAAACACCCTATGGAATACTAGCGGCATCACGCTACCTCACCCACGTAAATTAGAGTTAAAATGTAGCATATGTGGTAGTATATCTATCTCCATACAAAATTTCATCCAAATCAGTTCAGCCGTTTGAATGTAAAGAAATAGCAAACTAACACAAAGCTCACAAGTATCTTATTTCTTTAAAAACTGCTATTTGAAACTGTAACGGTCGCTATGCACCCATTTGTGTATTTTGGAAGTCCTGTTTGTAATCCAGTGCCATTTTAATATAAATTCAACTTATCACATAATACTCTAATGGTGCGAATTCGGCGTCACTCGCAATAAACCAAAATATTATTGTCACAGAATACAGAATAAAAAAGAAGTCTATACTTATTTTTTTTTCTTTTCAGCTTCGTCAAAAAAGGTTTCTCATACCGGTAGCAAGGATTTGGGCAACAAATAATTTGATTATTTATAAGTTACAGTACTGAGGTAAAATAAGTAAAATTTGTATAGTTATAGGGTTATTGTGGGAAAAAGTAGCAGTAGTAATAAGTGAAAGTTCATATTACTGTTTGGTCATTGTGTTGTAAATGTCCTGTCATTTCAAGTATGTTCAGTAATAGATAGTTTTATGGTATCCATAGTTTTATTTCTGAATTGTAATAGTAATATTTTATCTGTTTTTGGGCACAATATTTTCATGCTTCATTTTTATAATAATTTTACTATACACTATTTCATAATGGTGTCCTAAAATATAGTACTTATTATACCTAATTTTACTAAGTCTTATATTAAGGTTAGTTAAAAAAAAAGACTTAAATAAAACATGTTTCGTTAAGTATAATGTATTTATTTTAAGCAATATTAACAGCCATATTATCTACATTCACACACATACATACATTTGTACATTCCTAACAACATTGTTAGTTCAAAAGTAATTAATTTTTTGATTAATACGTTTTGCTGGAACTCTCTGATTTATAAAAAAGTTCCTTCTCTATCTGAGAGTATTTTAAAAAAAAAATTTGAATGTATGTACCTCCACTGTGAAATGCTGCATTAATTTCATATTTTTCCTATTGTAACTAAGCACTCATTAAACATTAGTGTTTATTTCTTGAACTCTACAGACACACAAATAATTTAACTACTTAATAAATACAATGTTTTATAAACTCACTTTCATACAAAACAGGCATTCTTTCCAAAAATTCCTTCCTTTGGAACTTTCAAGGAAACGTCCACACTTTAAAAAGTAGTATTTTATCTAATTGGTTGTCAAGCCACTTACTGTTTGTCTGTTACGAAATATTCAAAATTACATTAAGTAACATTTACCTATACTATACATTAATTCCGGTAGCTTGTAAGAAATGGTGTTTGATTATACCGTCGACTTACAATCAGTGTGGTGAATTGCTTAATTTTTTAATACAAAAGCTGTCTCTAAATTAAGTAAAAACAGATATTAATATTCGTGTTAAAATTATATACAAGGTGATATTTAAGTGTGTTTCCATATAATTTCTTATTTATCCAAAACTGTCCAAATTTTTCCAATAGTTTTTATAAAACTCGCTTATTAATATAATACACAAGTTTAGTTTCAACAAAATTTGATTGAATCAAATTCTCTGCACGTTTCCTACGTAACAAAAAATAGTAACATTCAACAAAATACATACAAAATCATTTGTACATCTGTACACGAGGTTTGTAGTTCTCAAAGATAACAGAAACAAAGGGTAAGTGGGCGGGCCCCGTGCGAACGCATGCGGTGCAACACGTCTCCTCATCATCTCACCGCTTGACAGTCGAGGTGACGTTAGGAAAACCAAGTTATTGAACCATTGCTTGGTTTGTATAAGACATATAACAATAAAGTAGTTCTTATGCCGCAATGGATGATTACGCATAACAAGCGCTCGCTGAAAACGCACGCTAACTCTTGATCGAATTGCAGCCGCTGCTAGTGGTCATTGCAGACACTGGGTTTCAAACAAAAATTCTTAGAAGTCCAATCTCTTGTTTCTGTTATCTGTGGTAGTTCTAAACTTAAAGTTTTTTACGAAGGCCACTGTACAATAAGTTTAAAATACTACCCTATGGATTTACTTGAACCATCGTTAAAGTTGAACCATAGAGTAAGTTAATTACGAGTAGGGTTTCAAGCTTAGTAAACATAACGACAGAAACCGGAAAACCACCACAATAATTATGATGTGCCTTCAGAATGATTCTGAAAGACTTAAACACATCTGAAATAGTTCTGTTTTCTAGACTTCATTATCAGAACCACAGGATTTACCGTGACAATAATCCTTCTAGTCAAGTATATTTGTAAATCCATAAACCCGTGATGGAATATAGTACTTACGTCCAGTGGCCTTAAGGTGTACATTCCTATGAGGAGCTCTCAGCCACTATCTCCTTGAGTCGTTTCTCGATGTACTGCACACGGCTCACCAGCTTGTCCTTGGGATTGTACTCCGTGTATGGGATCTGGAGGACCTTGTAGCCCTGGAAATAAGGTAGAAACATAGTAAACATAAAGTTTGACTAATTTGAAGAATGATAGCTCAGTGGATTGTGGTGTTCGTTTGTTACCAAATTTTGCCATCAGAGAGAAAATAGGGAAATTTATATCTCGGTGGCACCAGCGTGAATCAGATGACACGTTAAAATAGGTAATAGTCACTAATACATGTCATGACCCTGAGACAGTACTCTCGACATCAAAATTCGCCACCATTATTCTCAATAACCTTTTACATACGAGTATAGGGTTGTTTGCCCAGACATACAGCACACACTCACACACTGTACTCACCTTGAGATGCAGCAGCGTGGAGTAGTGGCGGTACACCCCGAGCGGCGCCACGTGTCTGTATAGTGCCAGACATACAGCACACACTCACACACAGTACTCACCTTGAGTTGCAGCAGCGTGGAGTAGAGGCGGTACACCCCGAGCGGCGCCACGTGTCTGTATAGTGCCAGACATACAGCACACACTCACACACAGTACTCACCTTGAGTTGCAGCAGCGTGGAGTAGAGGCGGTACACCCCGAGCGGCGCCACGTGTCTGTATAGTGCCAGACATACAGCACACACTCACACACAGTACTCACCTTGAGTTGCAGCAGCGTGGAGTAGAGGCGGTACACCCCGAGCGGCGCCACGTGTCTGTATAGTGCCAGACATACAGCACACACTCACACACAGTACTCACCTTGAGTTGCAGCAGCGTGGAGTAGAGGCGGTACACCCCGAGTGGCGCCACGTGTCTGTATAGTGCCAGACATACAGCACACACTCACACATAGTACTCACCTTGAGTTGCAGCAGCGTGGAGTAGAGGCGGTACACCCCGAGCGGCGCCACGTGTCTGTATAGTGCCAGACATACAGCACACACTCACACACTGTACTCACCTTGAGATGCAGCAGCGTGGAGTAGTGGCGGTACACCCCGAGCGGCGCCACGTGTCTGTATAGTGCCAGACATACAGCACACACTCACACACAGTACTCACCTTGAGTTGCAGCAGCGTGGAGTAGAGGCGGTACACCCCGAGCGGCGCCACGTGTCTGTATAGTGCCAGACATACAGCACACACTCACACACAGTACTCACCTTGAGTTGCAGCAGCGTGGAGTAGAGGCGGTACACCCCGAGTGGCGCCACGTGTCTGTATAGTGCCAGACATACAGCACACACTCACACATAGTACTCACCTTGAGTTGCAGCAGCGTGGAGTAGAGGCGGTACACCCCGAGCGGCGCCACGTGTCTGTATAGTGCCAGACATACAGCACACACTCACACACAGTACTCACCTTGAGTTGCAGCAGCGTGGAGTAGAGGCGGTACACCCCGAGTGGCGCCACGTGTCTGTATAGTGCCAGACATACAGCACACACTCACACATAGTACTCACCTTGAGTTGCAGCAGCGTGGAGTAGAGGCGGTACACCCCGAGCGGCGCTACATGCTTGCGGCACATGTCGTGGTAGTCCAGCGCCAGCACTGCGAGCCGGTGGATGCTGGAGACATGTAAACACTTATATCAGGGTTGTAGGAGATAAAGACACGGTTGGATACTATTCATTAAACTTCTGGAGCCCACGGCGGTTTAGATACGATACGTGGCCACCACGATTGCGGGCCTGCAGCTTCTTTAGTATTTACTTTGAAGCAAAAGTAATAGCAAATCATGACGCATTGTTCACCGGGGATAGGGGACAATTTGCCAAAGTGGTTTTGTGTCCATGGCTCTGGACCTCAACTGATCGTTAAACCGCCTATCTTGAAACAAACATTGGAAAATCACTTCGTGATTTTTTAGTCGTTTTGACATAACATCCTAAATCGAATAACTTGGTAATAGTAGCAGGTTTTCACGACAAAGTTATTTACTTCTACATGCACAAAGCATAAAACTATTGATCGCGATTAAAATTGACAAGCATTAAATAGTATCTACCTGTTATCTTTATTTTTTATTTTGTTTACCTGTTATCTTTAGCTGCTTTTTCTAACGGGACAGGATGGCATTTCGAGTCTAACGCGAATTCAGCATCTGAAACATAAACAAAACATATTGAAAGAAAACATTAATAAAATTATGTGACGTCTACCTTTGCTTACGTTATCTAATAACATTATAATAATACGATATCTTTTGAACATTGTATTACTTCCGACCCATAATTTGACTGATTATTATGATCACTTTGTCTCGGTGGTTAAAGCGTCTACTATACAACGGAGACGGAGCCGGGGGCCCTCAGCGAGGAGGAATGATCTGTTTCTAATCTAATCAACCACGATGTACTAGCCCAAGCCGAAGGCCAAGAACTTCTCCAATGAATTAACACGGCGAGGAAGTCGTGACCCCCAGTTATGAGGAATGCTAGTCCTAGAATTTTATGATTTTAATAATGATTCCCTTCTTTCTTTCATTCTTTTTATAGTAGCAAACTGTTGCACCAAATGTTTTTTTCAATACGGCTTCGTAACACAGTCTAACGGCTACCGCGAGGTCAGAGGTTTCACGCGTTATCGTATAATATTGCGTCAAATAAACGAAATTCGTATTTCTATCTGTATACTCACCATATAAGAACCCCATGCCGGAGTTACACTCCCTCTTGAGGAAGGAGTCCGCCGACACGAGGCTCTTGAAGGTGTCCATGATGCTCTGCACGTAGAGCTGCTTCTCCTTCGTGTGCAGCACGGGGACCCCCACCGTCACGTCGTGGGGGAGTCGGGGGGAGCCGGGGACCCGCAGGGAGGAATACGCGTCGATAGACATTAACTTGCGGCGGGAGGGGATCGGGATCTCTGGAAGGAACCATTAGTCATTTGTAAATACTACTTCAATGCTCGAATATTTCATCAGAAGAAATGCCTTGATAGCTATTTTACAAAAATCATCATCACTATCAATTTGTATAGAATCTTAAAAAAAAGAAAAATATACCTTCTACAGTATTCTGTGATATGATAAGACAAAACATAAAATAACATACACCAAGAATGATGTTGATTTATTAATATATTGGTAATATTTATCTTTATTAATTTACAACTGTACAGTTGCAAAATGTATGAGATATTTTGCAATTTACTTGTATTTAAGGTGAACGTGTATTAGTTACTAGGCTAAGTAGGCCCCGAGAAACACCACTCGGCCTTTATTTCTTATCTCTTTCCCATACCTGCAATGTCTTTATTATAACTTTTCTTGCATTGTGTTCTTCAATTTCCCGTAATAAATGTCGTGATAGTTATTCTTAAAAAAGTATTGATTCAAATGATAAAATCTATTCAAGTCGTAGTCACCTCCGGCAGACAGCAACTTGTCGATGAAGTGCGGGCGCAGCACGGAGGCGAGGTGGTGCGGCGCGGCGCGCTGCAGGCACGCCAGCGCGAACACGTGGTCCAGCCACAGCGCCGCCTTGGACAGCTCCTCCTCCTGCAGGGACACTGCTGACTGGAACCAGGATAAACATTATTATAAGATTAATGTCTCTGGGTATACGGTTGTGCCCGTACGAAGGATACGGGAACTGCTTAGTTTTTTAGAATCTTAACAAATAAAACATCATGTAAACGACAAGGCGAGAGCATGGCTTGCACTGTCACAAAGTTATCAGATCTCAAAAAGAGCCTAGTTTCTTACTCTACAAGTTCTAAGTGAAGTAGTAACTGGTTGGTAATCTGTGCTCTAATGCCACAATCTTTAAATTTAGTCAAGATGGTGTAACTTGGCCTCTCACGCACTATTTCGATTCTTATAGTAGTCACGTTGTAGGGAGTGTTGAATAAGAAAGTCAAGATTGCTTTGACACGATAAATGATTTATACTGATTTAAAAAAAGAATCTTCTAAATGGTTTTTTGTACATACATATTATATTTTTGTAACTATATTTGCTAGTTATAAAATACCTGTATAAGTTCCTCCGTGGAAGGCGGCACATAGTCCAGGGTGGCGAGTGTGAGGGTGGCGGAGGCCACATCCCCCGCGCGACATATGCCCTTGTGGCTCTGCATCCAGTCCGTGATGGCGCTGAGCGCGGGCTCGTGCCGGTACCGCATCAGCCCCAGCGACGTGATGATGGAGTTCACCACGGCTGGCTTGTCCTTGTTGGAGGGCAGGCATTCTATCACGTCGCTGGAAGGAACAATAGATAGATAGAAAACACTTTATTATAAACACCAGAAACAGGAAAAAACACAATGAAACATACAAACTTAAAATTAGTGTCCTAATTGGCAACCTTATTGCTCAAAGCGATCTCTTCCAGGTAACCAATCTGGCAGGGTACAAGTAAAATGGACGAATGGAAATAAATAATGAACTTGTCACAAATTTATTGACCTAATGATTGACTACAAAACACCTAATGTTAATAAGTTAAGAATCTAAATCAAGATATTCGGTTCCTAAGTTTGTATTATTAGTATTTTCAATGGCAGGCTACTGAGTACTAAGTTACAGATGGTAGTCATTAGACATGAACTTAATAATACATAATATTATATGGATTTGTAGCATAAAAAAATAATAAATATGGTAAATAGTTTTAAAAAAAAAACAAGTTGCATTTTTTAGGCACGAGAGTGCCAACTCCGGGCGTGCGACTCTCGACCCTACGTGGAAGCTCATTCGGCTCGGAGTCGCGCGCGCCGATCCATTCATTCACACGCAACATAACTTTGTAGGTATATAACTACGTTCTCGCTGCTTGTTTTGAACGACAGTTTGCAAAGCCAGTGGACAATTTTATTATTCTACCCCCAAGTGTGATAATTAAATATAGCTTAATATATAAAGGCCTAAAAGTGTACTGCTTTTACTAGCAATAAGTGCATTAGTTTACTACAGTTTTAGTCACGAAAGTCTTAATAAATCGTTCAGTTCATTAAAAAGTTTTCATGTGATAAGTTTATAATAGGAAAGTGGAATCCTTTTAAATGTTTTGTTGTGCACGATTTTGTATGATAGGATTATTATTTACACTATTATATGAAATGTTTTATAAGTTTATGGTTAATAAATAATTTCAAAACTCAAAAACTCAAACTCTTGTTTTAACAGTTTTGAAACAGCTTTTTGGACCTAACATTGTGACTCTAAAAATAAGTTCACATATAAATAAAAAAATGTATAGTCCCACTCACGTGCATATCCTATCAAGCAGCACAGGGTCGGGGAAGTTGAGCGAGGCCATCGAGAAGAGCAGGTCAGCTGACTTCTTGAGGTCAATGACCTCGGCCTGCTTGGTGATGCTGTGGGAGAGCGCGCGAAGCAGTGGCGTGCTGCGCCGCCCCTTCTGCTGGAGGGCTTTCATTACCTGCGGAGGGTATACAGTAGTAGTGGAGCAGAGGCCTGTATTGTGTAGATTGGGATGAGAAATAGTTTATGTCGGTCTAAGGACTCTATACTGTCACCATAATGTACTCTGATCTGCTGTAGCATGAAAGCAGATCTGACAGACTTATTAGTCTGACAGATCTGCTTTCATGCAAAAACCACACTTTTGCTATTATGTAACAAATAAAATATAATTTTAACATATTCTTAGAAAAAGTCATATAGTTTTTGCTGTTCTCTCATTATTATGTAACAAGAATTTACAATGAATGATGAAATCTAGTATGTTACATATTTGCAGAAAGTTTAACTGTAGCAATATTTACATTTATTCAAATAGATCTTATTTTTGCCACAAACAAATAGTCTCACCTTTATCATCTGCTGCAGTGTAAGATTAGTGATCAGCCGGGCCGCCTCATCATCTCCAGTGATGCCCAGCACCGTGCTGAGGTCCTCGGCCATGGTGAGGGAGCTGATGGCCTGGGCTGATGGAGTCCGCGCCAGGATCCGGCATAGCTTGAGGAAGCGAGGGTCCTTCTCAAAGTCAGCCAGCTTCACCTTGTTAGAGCTCGACCATTCTGACAGGATTGAGACCATCTGGAAGATACAGGTTATGGTACATAGAAAATAGAAAAAGTAAAGTTATTCCCAAAAACTAGTTTTAATTTGTGTTTACATAACAGACTCTCTATTAAGTGATGAGAATAAGGACAGAAAAGGATTACCAGATATTATTTATGTCACCACTTTAATACAGAATAATATTATGTGTTTAATCCAGGATATTAGTCATATAGAACTAACAACAATAATAGGATATAATAGGCTTGATTACTGGTTACAGCAATCCAAAAAATCTGTTGTATAAAACACCTGTGATCATTACACCAGTGTACTGTAAAATTGTGAACTTTATGTGCAAAACAATTTAAGCAGTGTGATATATTATAATGTAATATATAAAACACAATAAAAATAAATATAGCTCAGTAGTTAGTCTGTCTGTACTTATGTCAAATTTAATGTGAATTGTGTGTAAAGGGGAGCAAATGTACATACACATGTACACTAAAACTATGTCCATATTAAGATCCACATAAATCAGGAAACAAACACATTCACACCTAAACTTGAAATACAGTAACAATATCTCACTTTCAAAGCATGTCTCCGAGACACCACAGGGTTCTCTGCCACCACCAGTAAGGTGTTCACATCAGATGCCTTCAGTATCTGTGCATCCAGCACCTGTAAGCGACTCATCTTGACAGACTTAGGGCTCGGCTTCTTTACCTCATCCTCCGGTGAGTTTAAAGATGCAAATGCTGCTGCAACTAAACCTGAAATATTAGAGAATATTGGTAAGAGAAAAATAGATTTGATTTTTATTAGTTAGCAGTAATTTAAGAGACATAACTTATTGGCCGAGTACAGGTAAAAAACGATAGTAGGTATAGGAGAGATATCCTTCTGGTTGGACATTTCAGATTTTAAGTTTTGAAACCAGTAAATTACTTAAGATATTCAAGTTCAATAAGATTATTGATCATGTTGATTTATGCAACAATTGTAACAGTAATCCTTGCACATATCTTTGTTTATCAATATCCAAGGCCATATGTCTCTGTTTATCTCCTACCTGCGTTGTCGGTTCCTTCTGCACTGGATTTAGGGCTCTTTGCTGACACGTTGCGAGTGATTTCATGTTTCTCATTCTGTACTACGCTCGCTCCAGGAGTGCTGTATTTCCTTATAGTTGCTCTAGTACTTAACCTCCAAACTAACGACCCGCTGAATTTTAACATCTACAACAAATAAATGACTTCAAGCTGAGGCAAACCAAAGAATTAATCATGTTATTAAATTAAAGCCGTACAAAATGAGGCAGAAGCATAAATAATAGCAGAAAACCTTCAATTTAACATGTCTTACATCACGATTAACTAGAGATGTTATTGAATCAAACCAAAGTGATCTTGAAATCGCAAAGCATAATCTGAAGAAAAACAATACCTTAATAAGAGAACAATTATATATTTATGGTAAAACAAGCAGTTTTTAGACCATTTAGTAAATCGGAAATTATTTATCTTTTTTGACGTTTCTGAACTGAAATACTTTTGACATATGGTATTTGTGTCGCCGGTGTGAAAAAATGTTACGGTCACTTTCATCGAATAAAACACCATCAAACCATATATTCTGGCTTTATTTTGGGATCAAACAATGAAAATTAACTTTTTATTTAGTCTGTGACTCAACCCTAGTAAAGAAAGTCTTGATATTAGACTTGATCTTCTTTTACAATTGATCGATTTGTATAATAAATGAGCGATTTCAAAAAGTATCAAATTGAATATTATTTAAGCATATGAAATTTTTATTTTTGCGTTGTATTTGTCTCATTTATCAGAGTTAATCAATAAAATAAAATACAAAACTATCGAGCTGAACCAAATGATTCAAATCGATTACTGGTCAGTGCACTGACATTTACCCACCTCTATTCAAAAAATTGCAAACGGCATTCGGTAGAAGATGGTTTGTTGTGCTATTTTGTTGATATTTTGCTAAAAACGAGAAAACCGGCATCGTATTTAATTGAAATGGTAAGTGCCATCATGTATGCTAAGGTTAGTTATCATAAATTACACAACACAATCAGACATAAACCGGAAATAATCAAGTCCTTACGTACGATGATTATCCTATAACGTATTTTTGTTCTTTTTTTATATAAACCCCAGTAATAAGTAATTTAAGCAGTAATCCGATAATTCTGTGATAGAGTGATACTTTAGGTTTGTACAGATTGCAACTTTTATTTCAACTAGAAAATGTATCGAAATATACGTCGTTACTGTAGCAGATAGTCAAATGGTCTACCTTCAATAAATGAGTAAATACATTGAATATGCAACTACCTACCGGCCTTATTCTTATCTTGCATGCCCTCTTGCACTTGTTATTCACGGATAGATACGTAAAATTGTTGCATATCTAATTTGTATAATGGAAATGTTTGCAGGCTCAGCTAAATTGCTTTGAATTACTTAGTAAAAATATGCAACTAAATCAATGAGAGATTACACATGCTTAGTTTGTTTTGAAGTTGGTAAAACTTCAGCGTTACAGAGAGTGATGTTAGATTTTGTTAATTTAACTAACAGCTGATTCCCCAATAAAGGAGGTAGTCATGACAGCCAAATCTGTTGGCTTTGCTCATCCATCCCATGATATATTTCCCAAACTTACAAACTCTGGCTGGCTAGCATTGAGCTGAGTCATGTGCAAACATTTGGCTTTGCAAAGGAATTAAACCCACCACCTCAGACATCCTAGGCTAAAGAGGATAGTCTTAGTTCTAATGTAAAGATTGTCTAGATTATTCTGAAGCAAATGGATTTCATTCATTAATTGGACAGATTATCAGGACTTTTAAAATTAATTACTTATTAACATACACAAATACATAAAGATTAAACAACTAAGAATCATAAATTAGTTATAAGAAATTTAAAAAATTCTTCAGTATGTTCGAAAAATATTAACTATTAGTCCAGTCAATAAAGCCCAAAACCCCCAACAAATTAGTTACTCGGCCAAACTTTGTGAATTTGTTCAGAAGGGTAAAATAAGTGACCGTGTGAGTTTGCACCCTTGTAGGGTGTACGGAAAGGGTTGAAAAGGGGTGAAAAGTGTTTTTTAACAATAACATTGCCAAAAAAATTAGTTACTTTGTGCAAATTTGGAATTAAGTTTTGTTACCGTTTTCTAACATGTATCAAATTTGCACACTTTTGCAACATACGGAACATTGTTTATTATTAAAAAACTGATTATGGTTAATAACACGAGTGAAAAAATTAGTTACTCGCTGCAAATTTGGAATTATGATCTTTCTTTGGTTTTCTAGCATGTATTAAATTTGCACACTTTTGCAACTTACGAAACATTGTTTATTAATAGCAACGTTTTTCCCCCGAAGGGTAAAAAACGTATATTTAGGTTCCAGCCGGAGTAGATAGATATATTGTTGTCTATCTATAATGCATTGCAGATGGTCTTTTCCTCTTTTCCTTTACAACAAATAGGTAGAGTCCTCTAATCATCTCTAGATGATGTAGGATGCAAGGAACTAGTTTTAGTGAAAGAAAATATCTAAACTATATTTTATTTAAGCACTAAACAGAATGCACAAGAATGCAAATTGCACTCGCAAAGTGGTCTATTGAAAGAGTCTCCAGTGTCAGAGACGTCATTCTCAATATTTGTCTTCTTTTAGTGGCCATTTTAGAAGCAATTAGGCTAAGGAAAAGCTATACCTATCGACTTGGAATGTAGCGCGCTTATGAGCGCATTTGCTGATGTATTTGTAGGCTACCAAAGATAATGTAGATGACTATTTTGGTGTCCGTCTGGGTCATGATCGTTTTTTATCTGTGTTCCAGGCCCATATATTACATATTCGAATATTTTTACCAACAGAGCCACAACATAACAAGTTCTTGATTAAAACTGAGATTGTTGCATCTCTCATTTATACAGGGCTTTCCTGATAGCAAACGTTAGATTAGACTCAGGGCTTTCCTGAGAAGTATAACTAGCACCATAATTCTAAGATAGGGCTTTCCTGTGCGTTAGAAGGTGCACCACGCATTTAGACAGGGATTTCCTGTGCGTTAAAAGGTGCAAAATGCGTTTATACAGGGCTTTCCTGCGCATTTAGAAGTGCATAATGCACTTAAACAGGGCATTCCTGCTTTATTAAAAAAATTAAAGGTTATTAAAACAATTAATGTTCACTTACATTTTCGTAGGAGTCACAGTAGTTAACACGTCAAAAATCCAAGACATACTGAAGAAGCGAGTCCGCCCGGTGCTGCGCGAGCGTTGTGCGGGAGGGGGGAGCCGATCGATACCGAGTCGAGCCGTCATGAGTCGACGTATGGAAGGGGCCCCATAGAGCAAAATAGTGTTGCCACACGTAAAATCCAAGATGTTATTTCAATAAGTGGGTCAAGCGGAGGCTCGGACACCTAAATAAAAAAATCAAGATATTCGCTGATAACAGGGATAAAAATATCTGTGAAGGGTTGAAACTTGGAGTAACTGTGCTAGACAAATTATATACGTGTTCAAAATTGTGAAAAAAAAAAAAGAAACAAAACACGTTGTATATAATTTGTCAAGCACAGTTACCTACTCCAAGTTTCAACCCTTCACAGATATTGTTATCCCTGTTATCAGCGAATATCATGATTTTTTTATTTAGGTGTCCGAGCCTCCGCTTGATCCACTTATTGAAATAACATCTTGGATTTTACGTGTGGCATCACTACTTATTTTGCTCTATGGTGCCCCTTCCATACGTCGAGTCATGACGGCTCGACTCGGTATCGATCGGCTCCCCCCTCCCGCACAACGCTCGCGCAGCGCCGGGCGGACTCGCTTCTTCAGTACGTCTTGGATTTTTGACGTGTTAACACTACTGTGACTCCTACGAAAATGTAAGTGAACATTAATTGTTTTAATAACCTTTAATTTTTTTAATAAAGCAGGAATGCCCTGTTTAAGTGCATTATGCACTTCTAAATGCGCAGGAAAGCCCTGTATAAACGCATTTTGCACCTTTTAACACACAGGAAATCCCTGTCTAAATGCGTGGTGCACCTTCTAACGCACAGGAAAGCCCTATCTTAGAATTATGGTGCTAGTTATACTTCTCAGGAAAGCCCTGAGTCTAATCTAACGTTTGCTATCAGGAAAGCCCTGTATAAATGAGAGATGCAACAATCTCAGTTTTAATCAAGAACTTGTTAAGTTGTGGCTCTGTTGGTAAAAATATTCGAATATGTAATATATGGGCCTAGAACACAGATAAAAAACGATCATGACCCAGATGGACACCAAAATAGTCATCTACATTATCTTTGGTAGCCTACAAATACATCAGCAAATGCGCTCATAAGTGCGCTACATTCCAAGTCGATAGGTATAGCTTTTCCTTACCCTAATTGCTTCTAAAATGGCCACTAAAAGAAGACAAATATTGAGAATGACGTCTCTGACACTGGAGACTCTTTCAATAGACCACTTTGCGAGTGCAACTTGCATTCTTGTGCATTCTGTTTAGTGCTTAAATAAAATATAGTTTAGATATTTTCTTTCACTAAAACTAGTTCCTTGCATCCTACATCATCTAGAGATGATTAGAGGACTCTACCTATTTGTTGTAAAGGAAAAGAGGAAAAGACCATCTGCAATGCATTATAGATAGACAACAATATATCTATCTACTCCGGCTGGAACCTAAATATACGTTTTTTACCCTTCGGGGGAAAAACGTTGCTATTAATAAACAATGTTCCGTAAGTTGCAAAAGTGTGCAAATTTAATACATGATAGAAAACCAAAGAAAGATCATAATTCCAAATTTGCAGCGAGTAACTAATTTTTTCACTCGTGTTATTAACCATAATCAGTTTTTTAATAATAAACAATGTTCCGTATGTTGCAAAAGTGTGCAAATTTGATACATGTTAGAAAACGGTAACAAAAACTTAATTCCAAATTTGCACAAAGTAACTAATTTTTTTGGCAATGTTATTGATAAAAAACACTTTTCACCCCTTTTCAACCCTTTCCGTACACCCTACAAGGGTGCAAACTCACACGGTCACTTATTTTACCCTTCTGAACAAATTCACAAAGTTTGGCCGAGTAACTAATTTGTTGGGGGTTTTGGGCTTTATTGACTGGACTATAAGGGCTAATTATAAAGTTACCAGCCATTACCACATCAGTCAGTTCCAAAAATATCTTGTCACAGGGCCAGCAGTTTTACTGTTGTTTTCAGAACTCATTAATGGTAAAATTCATCCAAATGACACTAATTAAACTCAACAACCGTCAGCCTGTGAGAATAAACAGATCTGTTGGTAGATATATCTCTATGTTATTTATATGATTTAGAAAGATAGAATCCCACCAAAAACATTCTGTAAAAAAATTGCCAAGTCTCGATAGAGCTGCTTGTTTATCTCTAAAAAGTAATGAAATCTCTAGAATTAGTTAAGCCAAGTCTAAGGTTCCTTACTGCGATTTATTTATTATTATAGTTAATTTTACGTGACTTTGCCGTTCTCATCATATTTAGTTCAAGCACCAACCCGCTATCTCTTATAGTTTTCGAGATCCCTTATGGTACTCCAAGGTCTGATGGCCAAAGTGATGGTGATACTCGGTCTTCGGCCTCGCATCCCGCTCATTTTGACGTCGCATGTACTGCGTTGTCATATTTCTCGTAAAAACGCTAATTTGGCTGTACTCTTACGTTTTCTCATCAGGGTCACCAGGTAGTCCAGATCTTCCATAAATCTTGTTTTGGTAGTTTTTCTTTATGTGGGCGCTAAAATCTACCTCTGTACCAAATTTCAGCTCTCTAGGTCTATGGGAAGTACCTACTAGTTCTATTTTGATGATCAGTGAGTGAGTGAGTGAGTCAGTGTCGAAAATGCGAAACTTTGCATTAGCATAACTTCGGAACTAATTGATCTACCAACTTGAAATTCTGGATTTCAAGTGTGTTGTTACGAATTTCTAGATGACGAAAATTTTAGCGTTTTAATCCTATACAGAGGTTCTCAAATAGGGGGCTGAAAATGCGGCGAAATGGAGTAAAGGATGGTACGGCAGTTTGCTTCGCACTCGACTTGGCGGGGGCACTGCTGTGCCCCCCCCCCCAGATATACAAAAATATACCTAACTTCATAGTGTTAATCTTGGATAAAAAGTAGCCTGCTAATCTAGGATGTAGGTATGATGACCCAATACTAATTTCATTTCTATAGATTATTCTGTTTAAATTTTAAGAAATAAACACATTTTGTCTATTTAATGTCTCTTCTGTGTAATATTAAGGTTTTTTCTCTACAGTCAGGTATTTGGCAATCATTTCACCCAAAGCAACATAGCTACAAACACAGTGGTCCTAATTTACTAAAATAGGAGTGGCGTAGGTGTCAGTCAGCCAGATGTGTACCAGAATGTACCATACCACTTTTGTGGACCAAAAACTTAACCTTTTGATTACCTAAACAGGGCCATAAATGTTAACTGAGATGTATGAATGTTCCAGGCGGGGGCAGACGGCGTGTGTGCGCGGTAGGCGCGCCCGCTCCCCGCCCCCTCCCGGCCAGCAAGGTGAGTGTGCACTCTGTTTTATATCATCATCATTCTTTGAGTAGTATAAAAGCGAGTATGGCTAAGCGGTTCCAGTGTCTGCTTTTCATGCAGATGCACCCTGGATCAAATCCGACCCTACACCAATGACTTGTATTTTCAAGTTTTGTGTGGATTTGCACTCGCTTAACGGTGAAGGAAAACATCGTGAGGAATCCAACATGTTTGAGGACCACAATATCTGAGGACATGTGTCTTCCGTGAAAAGACCTGGGCGCCCACCACAATGTAGCTGCCCAAGAAAACTCCCCTAACGAATTAATTCTGCGGGGGAGTCACGACCCTCAGTCATGAGGAGTATGACTCAAGAGAGAGATATGCAATGTATCTACTTGTCTTGAGTTTATAAGGAACTGAATAATATCTGTCTTTGTACCTGTGTGTGTTGTTGTTGTTGTTGTTGTTATTGTTCGTTGCACTCTGTAAGTAAAATTTAGTTTATCTATTTATATTTTTGACATAGCCTCTATACAGCTCTATACTTTTTAATAATATACTGTAATTTTTAATTTATAATTTTCTACGACATTATTTGACGAAGTCTCTTTACAGCTGATAGTAAAACTTATTTAACTATAAATACATATATAAATTAATTAATTGCCCTCTAAAATATGTTATTACCAAAAATTTTAAATTTGTCATAAATAATCAATATACTTATGTAATGAATATAATTATAAAAATATTGACGATGTTAATCTTGAAATGTGCTTCCCCTCTAAGATATTTATTAGAGATAGTGAATGTAACATGACTTGATTTCGAATAAATTATTTCATTTCATTTCATTTTTCATTTCATTTCTAAGTCCTATGTGTAGGTTTTTTGTAAACCAGCTGTTTACTTACTTACTTTTGTTTAATATAAAATAAAATATGTGTTCATATGAATAACACTAATTTCCATCTTAAACAAACATGGCTTAAAGTTTGTCATCAGACTGGGGAGCAAAATTTGATTAGTAACAAACATTATTTTATGATTGAAATTACTAATTAAAAATCATTTCCCGCAGCACAGAGCGAGTGAGGAGGTGTGAGTCTTCCACCACTTGGATCCTGCAGCTCCGATGGACCGCGCTACAGCTTGCACTAAAAGGTAAACTTGACATTCAATTCAAAATATAAGTCTTGACTAAATATGTTGATATGCATATAACATAGGCTGCTACATAGGTATGCTCCTATTATCGGGACTCCATTTTTCTATGATGAGGAAAAAGCATAGTTTTTAAGTATTTCAGGAAACTTTAAAACGCTTGGAAATCATTTCCTTCAGTGTTTTTCCTCCTTACTGAGGGTCACCTCTCCTCTGAGATGTTGCTCAGTGATGTTATTAATTCCATACAGATATTACCATAAAACCATCACACTTATACTATTGATCATTTACTGAATGACCGAAATAAATGCAGTTTTGTTTTTAATTAGCTTTAATCATGCTGTTATTGTGTGTAGTTATGTTATTGTCACTTTTACTAATTTAGAAAATATTCTTCACCATACCCCCTCTACAATGCGGCGCATTGTGAACTTATGTCTGACATTCGAGTCTGCAACTCGGGCGGAACATAAAAGTTAATACACCGCAAATATTGCTGCAATTTTGTGGAAAACACTCATTTGCATTCGCAGTATGAAAAATGTCTAGATAAATGATAGCTGTTACGTTTTATGTATATTAGCTGCATTAAACGAGTAGGTTTTATCTGGGGTATAGTTTTAAAATAATAGATTACTGTTTTCTGTATCATGAATACTTTAAATCTGTACCAATATTGGATTTCGAATTTATTTTCTTAAATTCTATGAATTCTAAACCCCTACAGCTATTGTTCTAATACCTATGTGAATAACTGCATAAGTCCATCAGATAGGTCGGAGTTTAAATTGCCATCAAGTAAAAATCTAGGTATATTCTTTTTATATTAGCATCTTTACTCACACTTCACACACTTAAAATAACAAATGCTAGTTTTTCAATCCCCTAGTAAATCCAAACAACAAACTGTGATAGTGTCAATCGCATTCAGTAATAGATCTCGGTATCACCCCATTTAGTACAATACGCTGTCGTCACGGGGAGGTAATCTGAGACACTGCTACTAAATGAGACGCGATATATCATTGGGGAAGGCATAGGGGCTGATCTGAGAAGTATCTGCCAGACAGAATGAAACTTTTTTTGTCTATTGAGATTAATCTCTTATTCATAAATCTTATAATTGTTGAAGTGGAAATTGATAATAAATAAATTTAGGTGATGATTTATAGGTGTTGTATTATGTCCATGATAAAATAAATGAACAAAGAAATAAATAACATAACTTGATTTGTTTAAGTATCCTTTAACAAAATACAAGGCAACTAGTCAATTTTTTTTTAATTATGTACTCTACTACATTCAAATTTTTCGATAAAATTTGTCAAATTTGGTCTTTTAAATATGAATACTCGCACATAAAATCGAAAATACAACACCATTGCTAGTATTCCATCGATCTCTGTTCTGTGGTTGATAGTTTCCGATATATCTAGCGGAGGGGAATCGCCTCTTACTTCATGGGAATCGCTCACTAATGAAAGGATCAATACAAAGCCCTTCAGGACACCCTCCATGTTTTATACGGGACTCTATTTATTTTATTTTGTTAGCTTTTGTACGTATTTGCCGAAATTTAGCTCTGGCTAAATGTTTTGTAAACATTCTTGCCATGAAATTATGTGTGATGCATTTTGTATCGCATAAAAAATATTTAACCACCACAAAGATAAGTTACAAAAAGATATTACACTAAGCTTATTTGTAAAAAAAGATTACTAAGCAAATAGAGTAACTACGTTTATGATATGTGTTTTGATTCGGTAGATTCAAAACATTCTATTTTAATTAACAAAATTACTTAGGTATGTATATCGAAGCAATTAACTATTTATTCCGTAAATAATTGGTGGTCTGCAATTTGTTACGAAATCAAATATGTGTCGTTCCTATTTATTTAGTGGCTTTATCAAAAACATACAATAAGCGAGGTGTCGGGGTGAATTAATAACTTCCCCTCTTTCATTATTCATTACATTTTCATCGCTCAGTGACTCTCCTCCGACATAATTTTGTACTACGAGTATATCTCGGTTTGATTTACTTAGTTTTGCATCAGTTTTTCAGATCACCGTGATGAGACCCTGTAGATATCAGATTCAGAATGAAGCGAGCTTTCCGCAAATTCATTGCAATTTTGTAATGATTTCATAGTCTTGTTTTACTGCGGCTCTTCGCCGGCTCCAGACAACAAAACATATCTTCCATAGACAAATATGGACCGGTTGCTTGAAAATGGATAAAACGAATTTTTTAAGAATGCTGTCTCTTGAAATCTTTGTATTATTCTATCAACAAAACGCTATATCATCCCACACAACAATCTAATAGCGATACATACGTAACTAATCATAGGAACTAATGTCTAATGATGTCTAATTTATAGGAACCTAGAAAAATATATAAACACACGTGATACTCTCACGTGTGCAAGTGACGAGGCTTCACTTCCATACGTCATGTCTGTAACAGACAGCATACACTTGAATATAAAAAGGTGTAGTAATCTGTCTGTCTGAATAATAAGGTGTGTTGTATAACATGTGGCAGTCTGTCCTTTTCATAGGGTCTGCTTTCACAAGTTTTCAAAATGTGTAAACAAAAACACTATAGGCCTAATATGTACTACGCCAGAAGCCTTTAGTTGTAGTTTAAAAACTCAACTCCAGCATTCGCTCATAATGTACATACAAAGTTTGATTTCGGCGTTTCGAAGACACCTTTACATTGCCTAGGATATGACTATAGCGGGAATATTAAAGTATTTTTTTTTTATGGCTTTTGCGTTTAAAGTAATTAGTCAATTATAAATTACTAAGTACTGATTTGACATTCACCAGTTTCTTGAAGTTCTAACAAATGTCTTCGTCAAGTTCATGGCAGGTTCAACGGCCTCCTTGCGTAAAGTTGCGTGCAAACAACAATAATGCAATCTACCATGTTTCCGCTCGCCATACAGGGTTACTCCTCATAGGTTAGTTGGTCTATACAATCACCTGAATAGAGAATGATCCTTCAATCAAGGTCCACAAAAGTTAATTTCTTGGTTAGAAATGTGTGTATAAGTAGAAACAATCTTTACCAGCTATAACTTTTTTTTATATTGCCGTCATCGAAGCTGCATTGACGATGTGTCTAACATCACATAGAAGATCACTTTCTGCTATCAAGTAACCCTGAACAATTTTTCCTGAGCATTTATATTCGTCTGCGTCGGTTTCCTTCGAGCGGACGCGTTATGAATATATTCATTCCTAATTTGGCTCGGACTAAATATACGGCCGAATGTTTGTTATTATGTGTCTAAACTAAATAAAAAATAAATAAATAAATAAAATTTGTTTATTTTGCATAATTTCATTTCACAAACAGATATTGGAATCCAAAGCCTCCCGAACTAGTTTTCACTGTGTCTCGGGAGCCGATGGCTTCTCCCTGCTTACAATTAACACATAAATAAACAGAATGCCAAAAAATTAATTAAGAAATGGTAACATTTAAATAAAAACATAACAAACATTAAGATTTATCAAACATAATAAGTTTTCTTAACCTTGCATATTTTTATGAAATACAAAAAAAAAAAAACGTTATGTTTATAAATTCAATAAAGATTAATAAAAAAAAAATTTTTCAAATGATTTGTATAACTTAATAGTATTTTTAATTTATTTAAGAATATGTATTTAACAATATTTTATTACAGGATGGATGTAAATAACTATATGTTAAGCATACATGTGTGTGTGTGTGTGTGTTTGTGTGAGTGTTTGTGTGTGTGTTTGTGTGTGTGTGTGTTTGTTTGTGTGTGACTAAGCTAGTACAACAAATTACCACTAATGACTAGTATAAAATAATGATTAAGAGTAATTGAAAAATAAAAGCTTTCTAACATTTGTTCTACTTCATTATAGTTAAAATCAGTAAGCCATTCAATTACTTTCTTTTTTACTTCTCTATCTGTAAGGAAATCTATTTTTTTACATTTGTTTACCTCATTGTACAGTATTACAGAGATTACATTAAATTGTTTTTGTGCATATCTTCTATGTACAAAAGGGGCAGAGTGTGTCGTTGGCCTTCTTCTTTCTATTGTACACACTTTATTAGGTCTAGTATTCTAGTAGTCTAGTAACTAACTGTATTCTGTGGTCTCAAATGCTGAATAAAACTCTTATAAGAATTTAAAAAAATATTGTAATAAAGCTCCCTCGTCAGCTGTTGTTTTAAACAGCAATAACATAAAAGCATAGAATACACACAACTCAATAATGTTTGTCCTTATTAGCGACGTTATGGCGCTAAAAGCATTTGTATCTATAATAATTTAGGAGATAAACAGTGTCTGGAGTTGCTGCTGATACTTCTTCTAAAGTTGTTTTTAAATTTTCAATGTAATAACTTCACATTTAACATGAAAGTTAAAGTTACATTTGAAGTTTATCCGTTTAAATAGTGTATTTTCCTTGCCTTTAAAAAATACGGTTTTTCTTATAGTCAGATATCTGGTCTATTAAACTTGCAAGGTCTTGAGTTTACGACTTAAGACAAACGAACAGTAAAGGAGATACAGAGATATATGCACTGACCAGTATATACTCGTATGTACTCGCATTCCAAGTCGTTTACTAGATTATAGGTAAGATATTGAATCAGGTGTTATTTTGCGGAAATCCATTGCGGATGAAACTCTGGAGAAATAATGAGTGTACAATGACTATACACCTTTTCTAGATGAAACTCTGGATTTAAGTTTCATCTAGCTTGTAGGTAACACATTATAAATATTTTTACTTTACAATTTGTAATACTAGCCATCAGCGAAGGTATGTAACAACAATAAAAAAATAACAAAATTTAACTGGTGTTAGTCATAGTGTGTAAATTTTGTCATAAGCCATTAGGGCGCTTTGAAAACTAAACTAACTAAATCGTTTACAGGCACTAAGACCCTTGAATAAAATATAATGGTATTATGTACTTAAACTATAGAATTTTCTGTGTGACATAGGCAAGAATTACGAGGTCGCTGAATCAGGTCAGGAACGCCCTAATAGTCAGGACGACGCCCTCGCAGGTGCCTCTGTTTATACCTCCAGGTATTCCCTTTGGGGAATTGTTACAGGTTTTACTTACCTAGCTAAGTATTAGGTAGCCAGGCCTTTGGTCTCCTTGTAAAACGATAGGCGTGATAGAGACTTTACTTATATAATTTTGCTAATGGAAGGTTTATGCATCCTTATTGCTTGTTACGGCGGCTAATTTCAGAAAGTTGCATAAATATTTTATAAATAAGTGAATGTTCACTGTATTACTAAAGACTATATTTTTTAACGCAGCTCAGAGGCAGACTCTAACTTCTAGTTAGTATTGATTACAATTCTGAAACATCTAAATTATGAAGCATATAGATATTATATGCATAAGATATTTATTGATTTGTTCAAATCTATCAAGTACTACGTGCTCATTATTTTCAACAGTGATGAATTACATCATATACCAATTTAAGTGATTGATTGCTTATCTACTTAACTACTTCTACAAAGCAGTAGTGTGGGTGTCGAAACATTAAACAACTATAAAGCCCTAACGACGGCCCTTGAAAGTTCAAGAAAGGCCTTGACCCTCGCACTCACTTCTATATCGTCTTGTTCAGTAGTTTAAGGTTTCTAGACCCTATTGTGAACTAAACTTCAAGGATTTTGGTTAAGATTTAGGTACTTAGTTTAAAGAACCTTGAAGGTGTTCCTATTATTCCTGGCCTTTGAAAACGATACAAATAGAAATCATTTTCGTTGTTGCCGAAGTTCTATAGGGACACACATTTCAGTTCAATTGAAAATACACCAAATAAATAGAAAAGCGTATAAAAAAACTTTCAGAAGACCTGATAACCTCCTTTTTTGAAGTCGGTTAAAATGGCTAATAGCCAAAGTAGCCAAAATCAGCTTGCAATGCAATTATGCATTCCAAGCTGAAGTTGGCTACTGAGGCAAAGTAATATAGTTATTACAAAATATCTCGACGTATAAGCGACCATTATTTTTCTATGATGTACCCACAACCCTTGCGCACTCATTAAGCCATACCATATCTCTCAGGACTTGGACTGGCTTGTAAGAAACCCTAGTTTCTGTTCGTGATTGGTTCCTATCCTCCAAAGCAAGGATAATCCCGCCTCACTATGGATCGATACCAGCAGTATAGTACAGTTTTATACGACACTGAACCGGCTTGCGATCACTGCTTCCTATACAATGCCTTGTATTGTAGAAGACACTTGCATTTATCTTAATTAGTAGATGAAAAGTTAGCTTAGAAAAGCTAGGAAGAGATCACTCTAAGTGATAAGGCCGCCCTCTGTCCCAATACTATGGTTTACATATTTTATTTCATACTTGTGTTCTTTTGCTATTGGTGTACAATAAAGAATTCTTGATTGATTGATTGATTGATTGAAAAGTTGAGGAATTAGAATTCTTGTTCGTATTTTTCTCGATTATTGTAATTCCGGATTTTGTTAATTAGTTATCGCCATTTTGTTTCATTCTGTTGGTACAGCTTTGCAATATTCATTCTGAAGCTATTTAGATTTTTGGCTTAGTTGAGGCCGTCTAAGACTGACCTCTCTGCCTAAAAATTAGCTAAGTTAGTTTTTTATAAAAAATAAAGTTTCTGTAATCACAGAAAAATGCTCGGATACGGCTTAGTGTCGATTATTTGTGCATTATAAGTCACAAACGACTATTGACTATCGTAAATAACAAACAGAATCTAGACGCGAGACTCAATATATTACTAAACAAAGTGTAGCTTGGTCGTACCCCATTGCTTTGTTAAACTTTCATGCGGTTGGAGTTCCAGAAAGTTCAGTCTGCATTAGAAGCTTGCTGCATTTTAGAAAGCTATGTAGGGAATAGATAGATGTTCAGAAACAGATAAAGCTTGGCACTTCTAAAATTACATTTGCATATTACATCTTATACTCGTAATGACCTCTAAACCTCTTCAATTTGCAATTGGGTTTCTACCATTCATTGTTAATAAATAAGATTCATAGTTATTTTTACATACTTTTTTCTTCAAGTGAAAACAGATACGCATTGTACACATTGCAATAAGATTGTCTCAACACAATTGCTATGCAAATACGCCTTGGCCTTATCTGTATGACTAATCTGATAGGCATAATTTTACCAATCGCAGCGTAGCGCAGCCAATGTACTGTGTGACGACAAGGTTAGGTATGCTAAACATGTCGTAGGAAATCTCATTCCAATAACTATGTATGTCTAATAAAATAATATGTTGGTTAGCTTGTAACACAGAATGTACGAAGGTTGGCCATATCTGATGTCAATAGTTTTCAAGTCATCCTGGGGTTAAGTCTTTAATAGAAACCTATGGGTCTTCTAAATGGCTCAACGATTAGTACTTATTTGCCAATCAATTCAGTTTAAATAAATATTTTCGTGTGTTTAATTTAAATAAATATATATATCCAAGTATTTAACAGTCGTTTGTCTACCCACGAGTCATGTATCTAAAGAGCCAGTTACAAGAGCAATTGTTCCCGGGCGGCGCTTAGATGTGCTACACTGATGGCTATATTGGCACGATAACAAACTCGGTTTAATGAAAGTGGCCGCCAGCTCCCTCCTTGCAGCACCCATTCAACTCCCGACACCACCCCACTGTCCCCACTAAACTGATTTCGCTCCAATTTGCGCCTTCCTGTAGACAATACAGAGCTGCAATTCACGCGAGCGCAATTCGGTTTACTGCTACGGATGTTAGTCACTTGGCGGTATGATGCACGTGAATGTATGCCGTATGTGTAGAGCGAGAAGGCAGAGAGTCGCGCGGCGGGCGCGCGCACACACGCAGCCTCCCCCGAGGGTGCGCGCGGTCGATCCTCCAGTCGCGTCGCCGGCGTGGCCCGGACAACTTCCCGGCCCGATCGATCCACAACACACCCAACAACAACATCCACATTCTCCTTACCCGTGTAAGGAAAATTGTCGGACCTTCAACCAATAATAGTTTCGCGTTTTTAACTTTTCCAGTTAATTTCGTTGAGATATAATTTGCGAGTGCTTTTTCACAATTTTCGGAGCCGAGCGAACATCAGTGCTAAAGGCAGTGAAGTGAAGTGACGAGTGCTACGTCGGTGTTTGATTCACGATTTTTCCGCAGTTCATCGAGCTTAGTTTAACAGGCTTAGTTATTACGTGTCCAGTATTATTTTGTTAAGGCAGGAGTATTTTATCGAGAGGTACTGTTTGGTTTGATGTATTGGATATCGTCGTGTGTCCGCTTGTAGTTAGGTCTGCAGATGTGACTCCGCTTTGTCTGTGACACGTACTCGAATGTACTGGCCTTAGTGAGAACCACATGCGGTATGCGGAAGTATGCCAATCGAATGCATTCTATCGATTGTTATATAAGAGAAAATGTGTGTGGCCTCAGCATTGACCTTGAGGGAAACATGCCATAAATCTGCAAACGCTTCAAGACTCTGTACTCGTATTTGAAATATTGCTAAAGGTAAAGCATCGTCGGGCACGGAACAACCGGTGATCGTCGCAAATGTTTGGTTCGAATGAGTAACATACAATACATTGTGGCGAAAATAATTGTTATTCATACTGACGCGGCTCCTGTCACTTCGATAGCAAACTCTACGACGAGGATGGCGTCATGCTGATAAATTACTAATTAAAACCCACGGCCAAAGCCTAAGGAGAGATTAGAATTTTAATGAGAAATATACATCTAGATTTTATATTGTCAATCTTATTCTAATTTTCTTCATAAATATACCAACCATTCCGAAAACCAAAAAGCCCACAACCGCTCCGAAATAACGACATCAGCGTAAAACTTATTCTCAAAATAGAATTTACTGCCTAGGAATTAACATAAATGACCCAATTTCGTGCGACATGGCTGAATAACTCCATGGCTGTGGGCTGATAGCTCGGAAAGAAACCTGTGGGTCGTCCGTAAAGCCATGTTTATTGACGTGGAGCACAACACTCGTAAACCGATTGCCTTAATCCATGACCGTGAAAGATTGGGAGAGAGTGTGCCTTTGTGTATGTTCAACAAAAATTTAGATTAGGGTATGTTTTCTACAATATAAAATACCTAATAGTTGATTGATTGCAATAGGTACTTACTCTGAAAGAGTTATGGTCAGTATTATGATTGATTGATTGTGACAAGGTCCTGGCTAGTACGATATCACAAGATAAGAACATTTTGCGAAGGTTTACCCTGCAAATCCGAATTGGAAAGGATTATATATTTACCTTCCTTCCGTCTTCATTAAAGTTCAAATATGGACATCAATTTCATATTCTGATTCATCATTAGTGTACTAGTCAACATGTGGTCTTATCAGTAAAGTATTACACGAATTGCCTTAAATAAGTCCGATTCTTTTTGTATGTCATGCTAGAAGCTCCTAGATATTTCTGGAGATCTTCAACCCAGCTCTTTCCTGTAAACATGTTATGGCCTTTGATTCTTCTGCTGTTCTCCAATGAGCCATGTTTACTCGTTCAGGTCGCAGTGCGCAGGTCTGCCAGCGTAGTCTGCGCCACTGCTCTGGCTTCTCGCCAGATTAACTATCCTACCACTTACACTCCATCTCGATATAAGCTGCGTTATCTAGTTTAGATGCTAGTTAACTGTGACCTTTGAATCAGATTATTTTTGTTGACCTACTACGCATAGACGATACATACTACTAGACATGTAATTCCATGGATAAAATGTTCTGAACGGCAGAAGTATCCAGCAACATACAACAAGCGGCTTGTTGTTGGTTTGCTATTATTAATTGGAACCAAATACTCATATTTATACGTAACACTGAGTTTTTAAAATGCATGCAGCGCCAATAGGCCCTGTTTTAATATTTTTTAATCCTTATAAGATTTTCTTCACATGAACTTCGGTCTTTAGCAACCTCCAGTCCACTACCAGTACCTCAAACCTATGTTATTAGCATTAACCTGTAAGGTGTAGATTAGTACACAAGCCCTATTCGTCTGGGCGCCGGTGCCTGGCTGTATACCAGACCATCAGCTGATTTGTATAACCAAGCACGAGGCAGACTTCTCAGGCATTTTAACGACCGTTACGTGGTAGCTGATTTGAAGCTTTGACGGAGCGATTAGCATCGTTGCTAACTGCTTGGTTGAAATTAAAGATTTTGATTTGACGTGATTGATTAATTGAGGTTTAATACCGCCTAGCTCAGCAGTCTATTGATTACCTGGATTGTGTGTCTGCCCCGAAGCACAACTGCTGTGCACAACTGGTAATATCGTATGTACTTTTTAAGAAAGAGCAAAAAACAACATATCATGTATAAAAAGATTTGTAAACGCACTTGTTATTAAAAATTCATGTAATTGTACGAGTATATTTACAAAAACACTTGTCTGTTTAATGTTTTCATTACTGTATGGTTCAGTACTTGCACGAGTATGTTGTAATTTAAATGCAATTCGATTCCGAATAAAATACTAAAGATCGGTAATCAGACATATATACACGTTTTCACTTACGCTTCCAGTATCCTTCAGCGTATGTAAATAGCAACCTACTTGTTTAATTTCCGATAAGTCGTACCTCTTTTCATAATATCTGTTATATATTATTATCCATATATTTATCGGGCGGGTTTTTTAGGGAAGTAATATCGCCGCTTCAGTCTTGCATAACACATGTTATAGATTTAGCTAGAACTCGTTGAGTAATCGATGAGTCGTGGTTACTCGGATCCTCATACTTAAAGATTCTAAAGTTTATAATTCCAGTATGTTCCATGCTTCTTCTCATATGAATCGCATTTGCTGTGATGGATTCCTCATTATTCCTCAAGTAGTTCCGTCAGAAGAGTTACGTATGCTCATTACCATATCCAGAAGTACTCAGATCGAGCACTTGTTAATGTTACATATAATCTGGACGGTCCGCCTTGTAGAGCGTACAGCGGATATATACATATACGTCTAACACCATTTTTATTTCTCTTAACCATCACTATCCCCAGCCGGTTTCGCCCCACTACTGGACAGGCCTCTTTCTTAATATGTTATAATTGAAGCATCGGTACATTAGCTACAATACATCAAAAATAATATAAAAGTGCATTTTAATGACAGTAGCGAACTGTTCTGTTCAGTATACTCATACCCTCGCCTAATTTGATAGCAGCGTATAACAAAAAAAAACTTGGTACAGTTTCCAGCACGGGGAGCATAAATCCAATTTGCTATTTCATTTCATATAGTCGCGTCGCAGGAGTAGTAAAGTGTTTGAGTGTTGTTTTTACGACGACGCCGATGTGTGTAATATCCATTAGTTCATCGCACGCCGCGCCCTCTGGCGCTGTTGATTACTTTCAAACATTCATGTCCTGTGAATTTGGGACTTTTATGAGTTTTGATGATACATTTTTCAATGATAAATATATGCATGTTATGTACATATGTTAAATTAGCTTGTCAGCTCTTTTAGTTAGAGGCGTCAGTTCTTGATTCAGGAAATAAAATCTTTATCGTACAATTTGTTTTGACAAATATGTACTGTATTTGGTGTAACGTTATCTCAACCTTGCTCGAGACATTCACAACATCTTCAAATGCACCTTTCTTATGTTATCATCTTATCTACTTTATGATTCAAGGTTGTGTTGACTTATCTTATCTCGATAATGACTTTGAAAAATTCACTGTGCGTTTTTTAATAACGCGAAAATGTTATCTACAATTATACAACACATTTACTACTAGTAAATGTGTTGCTCGTCTTGATCTTTATATTTGGAAACAACTTATCTCAACTACTTATGTATCTAATAAGAATCTATGTATGTGCTTCCTGTATCTATATTTTGCAATTTCGTATTATCATGTCGACAGACTTTCATAAATCATCTTTTCCGTGTTTACACTTTTTAGTTCCAATGTTTACAATTGCTATATCATGAGTTGACTAGCTCATTACCTCTTAGCAGGTGCTCAATATTATCTACAGAGCAATTTGATTTTGTATACCCTTTCATGTTATTATTTATTTATTTAAAATTTAAAAACGAAAAATAACGCAAATAACAAATAACCCAGAATCATCACTGGCATGTCTTGCTATGTGTGTTTACAAATAGCGATTCAGAGCATAACAAGCCTAGTAGGAGACATCCTACATGTGCGATCATCTGCTCATAAGTGCCTCGTATTTATGTAGGCTCGTCTCAGCATTGTTCTTGTCAAGTTGCTGTAAGTTGTCTCTTTGATGTGGCTTCACTGACATGTGTGGGCCATTCTTTGGACACTGTTATATCACCACGTGGTTTGATTGTGTCGTAATAGTGGTTTATACATATTTTGTATTTTGTATACTGTGAATAATTGACGTGTAAACTTTATTTTAATGTTCTACCAATAAATGAGTTATGAGAGTTATGAGTTACAATATACTTTCATGTATCATGTGTTACATTTATTTCATGTTATGGTTCAAAACGCCTTTGGTCTATTTTGTCAACAAGCCATAACTGAGCATGTTTTCTTAGATCAGCCGCTCTGTCAATGTATTATACCTATATTAGTAACATAAATCCGTCGTCTTTTATGTACATAATAATATTCTTCGTTTTAATACATCTATTAAACAGCATTGTTATTATTTAAACACACCGACGTTTTGTTGATAGTTTTAAAAGCAATCATTTGTTCAATTCAAAACTATCTCACGCAGGTAATCTACTCAGTAGATGAGTTTTTAAAATCTAAATAATAAATTATATGACATTGACCTGTAAATTGACATTTATTAATAAATTATTTGTATTTGTATTTGTATAATCGATCAAAACATCGCGTCTATTGCGACAGCTCTCCAGTTTCACATTCGTAATTAAATCACACATCACATTAGCCAACACCGCAATACGAGATCACCATTCGATATCTGCTCGTGCTGTGAAATTTAGGTTAATGCACTACAAATTGTCTAACAATCGAGTAATGACCAACGAGTGATCGATAATTTATAGGACGTCTCGTGCATGTGATCGATGGCGTTGAACCTGCTTTCTTACGCGATGTGATATAACGCCCGTGACGCGCATTTATTTCATGTAAATCATCCTTTTCACCAGCAAATACTTTCAGCTCAAGTGGAGCACAAATAATGGTGCTTGTAAATCCACGCTTCCGTAACTCTAATGACGCGTCTATTTCGATGGAACACTAGCCAGATGCAGTGGTAAATGAACTCGGGTCTCTGGTAAACATGCGAGGAACAATATCCCACCCTGCTGCCTACCGCCCACGAGCCGGCAGCACGCTGCGCGCGCGGCGCCGGCGCTCGGCCGCTCGCCGCTCAGTCGCCGCTGCATGCGGATTGCGCGCGCACCGTCTGCCCGCGTATCACTCCTTTCCAATTTCAATCACGATTATTCAAATTCGGAACACGATCTCGGGTGTTGTTCTCGCGAACATGGACAGTGCGCCGTAAAAGTGCAGACGTCTGTGATGAAACATGGAATAAAAACAATGTAAAAAGATTATTGAATAAGCTGCCTCTTGGAGCGTTATCGGCGGTATGAGTAGAAATCGTTTCGCACGAGCGGACCGATAGAAGACCGCAGAGGGTTAACCATAGTGCAGTGGGTACCTTTGACGATTTCAGGCACCGTTGGTTCACGGTTTCACGCCGGTTGCGTCGGATGCCGTACTGTACAGTTAAGACAATTTGTAGGTAATTTTCTTTTATCTCTATCCACTAGCACTGTAGCCGGCGAGGTTATTTTGGGTTATCGCTTTTCACTACAGTCACCATTTCTATACTATTCATATCTACAATCGTCACTTAATACATTCACTAAAAAACACGTTAAAATGTTCATTATTTGATGCAGCCTTACTTAAAAAATATTTGCGTTATAAAGTCGCCCTAAAGAATTCTCTTTACAAAGTGTCACGGGCCAGCGGAAATGCGTTCAGCTCAGTGAAAGACAATTTTTCTAACAAGAAAAGGCACTCTGCTGAATGAAGATGTTTAACTACCGGATGTTTACGTATAGGGTGCAATGCAGTTCTTTCTATATTTACCCCTTTCTACTTCCCTGCAACCTTATTCCGTTCACATTAGGATTGAAATTTCTCTAATTTGTGTTTAAATTTAGCTTTTGGTCTGTTATCCAAATCGACCGTTTCAGGACTTCAATGGTGGTTTTGTTGGTTCTAAATTTATGTGATGTTTTGTGAGTGTTAATGAGTATCGTGGCGTGGGTGGTTGTAATAAACTTCAGCCTGAAGATGTGGGCGATGACTAGTTTATCTGCGATTAAGTTGAAACCTGTGGACGGGTTGAATTAGAAGCAGTTAGTTAAATTGACGGTAGTTGAAGTGACGAAGGGGATAAAACGTAAAGCATCGTTTGTCTCGTCTAAATGTGTCCAGACACAGTGCAAATGATTTCCGCCATTAAAATCGTATGTTATGGTGACGATTATGCGTTTCAAAGACATTAATGACGACAAAGTTTATTCTTGATACTGATGAAATAGCAGGCAAATTTAGAATATATATCCTTTCATGGCATTATCGAAGAAGCCGGTTACACGTCATCTATACGGAGATTCAAACATAATCGTATTTTCAATCTACGATGCTCCGTATTTACATAATATTTTAAAATAATTCCATAATATTATTCATCAAGATATACATTCCATCACCCGCTTGGTTTTCGTATAGGCCGTTTGCTCGGTTGTATTAATTTTTGTTATCAGATGAGTATTAGTAAGTTGAGAATTCTGTTTCCTTAGTAGTTACTTATCACTCGTTCCAATTACCTTATCATGCCTAACTCCAATATCCACCGGCCCCCATCTTCTTCCGGGTTTTTTTTAACAAATTCTTCTCATTACTTAAAAAAAGTTCCCCTTGATTGATTGTTTCGATTTGCATCGGCCACCACACCATTGGACCGGAGAGCCTACTTACATCACAGATTATTGCGCTCTGAATCATCTGTCTTATTGATTTTTTGTCAGCTTTCTTCTTCGTGAGAAGAGCTGAAATAAAAACAATAGGATCAAAATAAATATCTGTAATGCTAACTAAAGTGTACTTGTCTGGTATCAAAATAGTATCATTGTTATGTCCCTTTCTATATTTTATTTAAACAAAATGTAATTGAATACTGTAAATTCTTCAAATGTTAGAGTTACTTTTAAATACCAAATAGCAGATGCTTTGAACCGAGTTCGTTCTCATTCATAATCAATAACCCAAATATTTTCACGTTCAATCATAAAGTAAGATCAGCAATATTAATAAAGATAAAAACTACTGACAGCAATATTGACATAGCTCATTCATAACCGCTAAAAGCTGTTTACAATGCGCATTAATTTTAGCAATCGCAAGTTCCATTAAGTTGATTGTGATCTTGACCTAAGCCTGGCTTTAAAATGCCTATTACATAATGACTCGTGTTCGATCACTGGCCGACTATACCTACCTACAAGAGAGAGCTTATTTATAAATGATCTAATGACTCATAGTTGGAAATACAGTCGTGGCGATAGAATAAAGGGGTCAACGTAATAACAGTGCAGGTTAAATTTAAACCTAAGTACTGTACTGTTGGAAGTCGAGCGTGGACTTGACATCGCACAGGGGGGTGTACTGAGCCCGGCTTTATTCAATATCTATGTAGAGCACACGCACATTTCCAATCGACTCTGCCTCTATTTCAATATATTGCGTAGATAAAATGGAAATCGCTTCGTACAGCTCGTAGATATCAACTACACAATTCTACTACAGTTTTCTAATTAGTAGAAAGTGAGGCGTAATCGATGTTTCTTTCAACGGTAATAACAGTAACAGCCGTACTCGGGGCATTTACATGTTTGTTTCCTGTTCTCAACATTTAATGGTTTGTTGTCATGATTACACATAGGTATTATACAAGTTCGATTATGCTTGTATTAAGTACTCTATTTAAAAGTGTATCGTGTAATGACAAAAGAATTATAATTGAATAAATCATTCACAATTCCAAATTTGATGCGATAACCGTTAGTCTCTCCGGCTCCAGACAAAGAAACTAACCTCTTCGCAGAAAGCTGCAACAAACTGTCCTACAACAAAGCTTCCCACTCTGCCCAGTGACTCACGCGCAGGTGATGCGTATTTCGATCGCGTGGCGTCCGCGCGTCTACCGTGATACTTCTACTACACTTCCACGAACCTGTCAAATGTAGATCATCGCCTTTGTTGATCACTTTTGCTTTTGACGAATCGGTTTCCAATTTCAATACTTTTTTTGTCTATCGTAATTGACTTATTCTATTTGCGGTGCGCCAGTGTTTTTGCCTCTACAAAGCATCAGGCAAATTGTTTTCGCTTATCAAATTAGCTCGTGACTAAATTAATCTTAGTTCAGAATTGTAATCAAACAGTCGATAGTATCAATACAACGTTTGTTTTTGTGTTCACAATCCACATAGACAGACCAGTATAGTAAATCACTTCTGCTTTTTGCAATTCAGATCTGTTCTGGCGCTTACTTTTTGCGAGTACATTTTATTTAGCTGGTTTTTATAGCTTAAACTTTTTATTGGAAAATGAGCGAAAATCGATAGTTAGTAATTTTTATACGTATAACTCATTGATTGCGATCTTAAAAAAACAAAAGTGCCGGAATCAAAACGGATGACGGATTCCAAAACAGACTTATTTTCTTTGATAAAGTTGCTTTGAAATACCACAATTATACGCATTCTTCTCATGCACATTTTCACACATTTGTTCCGCAGTGACATCGTTTCATTCTTGCAATCTCACGTCAAGATATTGATCTGCAAGTCAGCGAGATTAGCATTTATGTAATTGATGATTCACGAGCAACAATGATTAGCAATAATATTGTCTGTAATTAATATACTCGTATGTACATTTTACTGTCTAAATCTCATGAAGTATTTATTTTGCTGTAAATGACCTGTAAATAAGTTGTATAAGAGTGGCCCAGTCTAGTGTCGAGTGTTTCCAAACCGCCTTCGAGGCCTCTGATGTGGCTAAGAACTGATAACCTGTGGTGTGCAACTTACAGAAGAAAACTTACTAAAAAGTACTCATGCTAAGACCTCTGTTAGTTTGTATTGTCTGTAACCGTGTTCCACATGAGTAACTGTACCTACTGCACTGCACCACTTGTACCAGTGCTGTCACAGTATGAGTGAGTGTGTGTGCAGTAAGTCGATATCTTTGCTGTCGTCGGCTCGATTTACTCCGCCTAGCTAACTATGTCAGACTAATGTATGATAAGTACTAACGCTAGATCTGTGTCTGACCACATCGTTATAGTTATACTTGTGAGACTGGTACCAGTAGTTAAGTTAGATACTCTTGCGCCAACAGTGGTTTCTATGTTAGCTTCAAAATATGGTATATTGTAAAACTTCAATTTGTTTACTTCTACAGTCAAAATACTTAATACTTTACGAGCCATAAGTCTAACTTTGACTTTACGTACTCATAAGCTAAAACTCAAAATTATAACTGGCCAAAAACCCTCTCAGGTAAATGTATACAATATACATTTTAAACACAATTACCTACATATCTATTAAATTCATTACATACTCATAGTAAAACTTGTATCTAATTAATTACGAATACAGTTGATTCACAAGAGCTTTTCTTCAGGCACTGCATCAACGGAATCACCCCCAGGCCTGTAGCTGGTCAAGCCGGTTAGCTAGAATAGCCGGAGCGTGTTTGTGTATAATGGCTAATGGCCCAACCTCTGCACTTCTGCGAAGCTCATTTGATTTACAAGCCCCATTGACCTGATTCAATTTGCGAAACTATTTCTGAACGCTGCAGAGAATGAACCATTTATTATAGTTATTGATATGAAGAAACAAATGATGGATGGAAACAAGAGTTATAGTTCTGTTAACTAGCGCAAAAAATCAAATGATTCATCCAAACATTCGTTGAATCGAGACAAAAGGACACAGCTGAGGTTTTTTACAATAATTGAACTGTAACGTTACAACCTTTGTTATTTTGGATTCAATAATACTGTCCAAAAGACAAAAGTTACCTACGACCGGTACAAAAGTACACGCTTTACTTTTCCATTGATTTCTTCGCGGTTTCATATTTATGTGTGTTCTTGTTCTGAAGTATTCATGGCGTTCGGTAACTCGCTCGAGGAACGGGCTTTGTTACATTCAGAGCAATTTGTTACTTTTCTTTTAATACATGGTCGTCATGGGAAAACCATGTGTTCCATTGTCTTGTTGAGTCGAAAACATTCGAAGCATTCATAATTCCATGTAATATACTCGAACAATGGCGTATTCATACAGCTTCATTATAATTGGTTCATCTCCGTATGCGAATGCTTCTTACGTATTTGTGATGTAATTACGCTTACTGGTTTATACGAAAATTGTTAACCCACATTACAAACTTTTAAATTTATCAGCTTTTCGGATTATCTCCAACTGAGAAAGTCTCCTTTCGTTCGTATGAAAGAAACTATTTGGCAAATCTTTAAATCAAGCTATATTTCATCCCTACTTGTACCTACCTACCTGCCAGCCACTAAATGCACTTATGACGTACGTAGGCACCTAACTAGATAGCGTTCTGTAAGGCTTCGTCATGCCTCCGCCACCTACACGAGCCATCTCCTTGCGACCTCACAGTCTGCAGTTACATCACATGGAGCTGACTCACGCGCAGGCGCCGCGGCGTGGATAAACACACTTTTTAAATATACTTGAAACTTTTTAAAATAGCTAAACTGCAGTGTTATTTTCTTATTATGTTGGTTTGTGTGTGTGCTGTACGCTTTGAACTTGTCTTTTCGAAGAGCATTCTTTTTAGTCTTAGTGCCGAACCTTGTATCGTTCCCAAGTCAACCAGTTCAATCGAGACTAAAAAGGAAACTTGTTAAACAATGCTCAGCCTAATTAATGTTAAAAGACTTGCACTGAACCCTTATTCCTGACAATGAATTTCCACATATGCTCTGAGAAATTAACTTTCAGTCTTGACATTGCCAGACAAGTTTGACTTGAATAAATTCAGTCGATTATTATATTTTTAGCTAGATTTTATTGGCACGATAGGAATTCGCCCAGCACAATTAATAACCTCACTTTCACCGTCTGCAATCAATTCGCCTAAAATATCGGAACCAATGTTCGTGACTGTTTCGTCTCAGTTGAGATATAAAGATCTGGTTTGATTTCATAACCGACTATTGTAGTTGTGGTGGAACGGCAGTACTTGATAGACATACATTTCTAACTAGAGGTTAGTGTTTGGTGGACTTGAGAGTTTCTTAAATCTAAGTACATATTTTTATTGATTCCTACTTTTCACATACACTCTAACTCTTTCTATAGTATTATATAGTACATAGTACTATCAACTACCATTCGTATTTGATATTATGTATTTCCCTTTACGGTGACAATTTCCACACACATATATTTGCAGTAGTTATGCTATCTATGTAAGTATGTCACTCGCATTATTTCTATTCATCCAAATAGCATCCTCTTTCTCTTCGCCCACTGCACTTGCTATTGGTTTATTGTCTTCTTCCTTATAAAACGAGCAAGTCAGTTGACTGGAACAGCGTCAGCGTACCTTTGTCCTGTTCGACCCACTCCCTGCTTAGTATGCAGCGTTGGAAACCTTCAGCTGCCATATTTGGCGTCTCCGGCACAGCTACGTTGAAATCCGCTGGTCACCTGCCACATTTGCATGCATATCTATCGGCGAATAACAGATGGTCGGATTAACGTTTTTTCAGCTGTCTCGATTTGGATAATTAGTGGTTGTTAGCTTATCATGTTAACGTCGTTTTAATCATTTATTTATACCAGGCTTAAAAACTTTTTATGTAAAATCGTTTAAAAATAAAAAAATGTATTGTACCTCACCTTACTGTTTCTCTAAAAATTTATTTTCCAAAATATTATCTCGTCATTCAATAATTGGTTCTAAATTAAATACCAACCACCTCATCTGTACAAGATAAAATACTAAACGGACGCTATATTATAATACTATACGTTCACTAAACAATACATTCTGAGCAACAGAGTCATCCCCGAACAATGCCAAACCAGCACATTAGTTATGGATTTAAATCTACTTAACACCTGTTTAGTCACGCCTGTGCTCGGACGTCCACATCCTTCCGATGGTGGCCATTACTCTATGGTTTGCGGCGGTCTTGACCTCACGGAGGAAATTGACGAGTGCTTCCTTTGGGATCTGCACTGTCATGGCGTTTTACCGTGTTAATGGTAGCTGTAATATTAGGTGGGACTGTTAATGATATCAAATTTTCCTAGGTATCCTGTAGATTTTTAATTTATTTTTTTACGTCAAAGTTAAGGTTATGATTATATAAGTACATCGAAAGCCTATCCGAAAATTGGAAATATGGCTTGGACGAAAACCTTTGAATAATTTCCAAGTCTTTGTCGTTGCTTCTAAACGTAAATTTAAAACCAAAAGATTACCTGACTTATTTACTATTTGTGTTCTGTGTTTTATATTAGACTACGGTTAACAGTTAGTACGGGTTTAATTCCATGTATTTAATGCTTAAGATACTAAACGTTATTTCTGTCTCATCTTATTTTATAATTGAAAGATTGACGCCGCGTAGGCTTGAATAATCGGTTGGCTGTACTTATTGCAAATTTGTTAATTAAGAGCAATGCCAGGCCAGACCACGCACGTCTATTTGCGAATAGTTCAGTAGTTAGAACAATTAGTATCCTAACAATTATACGTAGCAGGAGTAACTATCCTGAGTCTAGGTCACTGAAAATTTCAACAATTGCATATATAGAGGCAGATTTCCCATATACATTTGTATTTGTTTTCTATCTTTGTTTTTTTTTGTTGTTAGTTAGTATGTCGTTTATTATCTTGATAAACTTTTTTACGAATTACGCGTAATTTGCCAAGCCAATTCCGTTTTGGAAATAAGACTTCAGTTGGTATCGTCGGTAGTTTCACTACGCGTCTGAACCTATTATATCTTTCCAATCTCAATTCTTTTGTGTTACACTATTCTATTGTAATCTGTGAAATCAATCGCCATTGTAATGTTTACATTTAAATTACTCCGAATAGCGTTTCCGAATTATCTTTCTTGCAGTGCGTTTAGATATAGAATGGTCACGAGTAATACAAAATTCGGCGCAAGCTCTACGTAAGTGATGTCAGTTTTTGTTTTCTCCAGCTCTTCTTTTATAAAACATGCAGCAGTAAGCGTTCAGAAAGGTCATCGGACTCTCGCTTTCGGATTCACGTCATAATTCATCTCGAGACAGACTAATTTCATTTTCATCTAATTAACTTTTTGCTAGACATCGTGGGGTCTTACGAGAGCTTTATTACTTTCTGTTATTTATTATTCTGCGATATTTTCGCGTATCTTCTTTAATAAATAGATCTCGCATCGAGTAGAATCATACATTTGTGCTTATGAGTGTATTGTCATTGATTTCACCTAGACTGATATGGAGTTGGACTGGGCAGTAAATTGTAATGTAACTTACACGTTTTACATCATTATATTGTAGTTGGTAAATGTGACATGCTGAATCAGTCGCCATATCAGATACTTTCCTGGCAGCGGTTATAAAACTCTCTACACAAAAGTTCATCACTTCTCACGCAACTAACAAAAAGAAGCTCATCTAATTAAATCATAAAACATCATAAAAACGGAACTTTAAAAAACTTGATGATTATCTTTAAGACGTACCTACTATTGTAGCAATGTACGATCTCACATCTCCCATCACAATTCATACAACGTGTTATCCATTCCGGCGTAATAGTTCCTCATTGTAAGCGAGCTTCACACATGGTTGCATAGTTTCATTGTTTTACTTTTTTATGTCCTCAAGTTGGTAGCTTAGCCCCGCGGATTTGCTTACTTCTAATAGATGCAGAGTTTTGGTGTTCTTCTTGGAAGTTACGATATCTTTAGATGGCATATGAATCTTATTTCAATTAAATAACCTAGTTGTAGAAGAATCAGGAAGAAGCGAAATATCTGGAAACTCAAGTATAGAATATTGATTACAAAATAGTTTAAATCTGATCGGTAAAGGTCTTTGGTCCAGTATTTTTATACCACAGAATACAGAAGTAGGTACTAACCGTACAAAAATGTCTCTGATAAGAACTTATAGGTCAGTGCAGTGCTATCTCCAAGTTTATCTAAACTGAAATCTAGTTTCCAGATAGAGTCGGAACTAAAAATTAATAGAAAAGGTATACAGAATGCATTCTAACATTAACTGTATCATATATAGATACGTATTTCGTAATTTTTCTTACGTTTTATTAGATAAGATGTTATTACAGTTTCCTATAGCGTTTACCTCGAGTTCAAGATAGTCTGTTCCGGCGTAATGATGTAAGTTGCATAGTATTACTTACGACAAGTCAATGACTTAGCTCGTGCTTGTATTGTACATTATCTCTTGTTTTCGATACACATTCCTCCATCATTGTAATCAAATACCTTGATGAAAAATGATAGTATTCACAAATTTTACAAAATGTCATATAAACATAACTGCGTACGTGTATGTTTATATCTTGGACGATTCTTTCGCTTTTTGTGTGTGTTGTTTTTCTAAGTGGAAAAACTTTAATTTCTGCTCTGAATTTGACAGAACAATTTCGTCAGATCCTTGACCAAGTCTGTTCTATAAATAATCAATATCTCTCTGTAACTCATAAATCAAATTGGCAAGTAATTCGTTCGCGTGCCGTCTCCATAATCGATTCTTATGTAGTATTCATGACTGTTTTCATATAGGTTACAGTCAGTCATTGTTTTTGTCTATATTTGAAAACGGGCTGTGTTCAGTGGCGTTACTTGCGTTATCTTGAATAAAACTATACCCCGCTTATCAATCTATCTTTTTGACTGAGATATCTTACTTACACATTTGCATCGAGTTTAAACTATCTAGGTACATAGAATCTAAGCATCTATTCATTTATAGTATATGTTTCGGCGTACCCCGCCTGCATTTTCTTGGACGTACGGATACGCTTTTCGGTTGGCAAGAATTGTTATTCTATATATATATTGTTATTCTGATAGTTATCTCTGTTTCTGTAAAGTAGACATACTTAAGTACTGTAGGAAGGAACGCACACAGTATCTTCTTTAGAATCTGTGCGGCAGTTTTTGTTCGAATTAGATAACGAGTTCTGAAGCAAAAACTAAAAATGATGTTTATCTTCCGCGTGTTTCACTCCATTGTGTGTGTAATCGACCTGTGTCATGCACACTTCGAGTACTCGTTACGTTATCCACATTATACACTGTTATGTGTCTTACACCTTTTTTTAAAGCCATCTATTGAAAATATTATTGTTCCTTATTATATACTGCACCCGCGATATTATTAGCGTTCGCCGACCTGTTTTTATCACACCGCGTAATTAACGTGACGCAATTTTAATATTAGGAGAGAATGAATTTAATTATTTTTGTAATGTTTGCTTACCATCAGGCGAATTACGGTCAAGTGCAAACCCATTCCTCGTAAAAAAAAGATATGAGTATGGTAAAGAAGATGATCATGAAATATGGTTTACTCTTCGATATTCGGCTTTAACTATCCTACTTCCCATCATGTTGACAACAACTCGTCCTGTCTTTGTTTATTTTTCATATATAAAACAAACTAAAACATTTGAAGCTTATCTCACATCCGCCATATATTTTCCGATGGTGCGTTGGATCATAAAACCGATGTTGTTATTGGAAATACACCCCCGAGGTTACGGACGTGATTTACGGATCTTCCATGTGATTTAACGATGTAATTGCAATTTTAACAATTTTATTTTTACGTTTAAACGGGTACAAATCATTTTAATAAATCTTTATAGAAGATCACAACTACTGTTTCAAGCGAATCTATTTCGAATACTTACTATCCTATTAGTTAAAATAACAACTTGATCTAAATGACTACGTTAGGTTTTTTCTACCATTATCATATATCTAATTCAAATAATACCAACATATATTTTTAACTACTTCAATAAGTTTTCTGGTCCGGAAATCTATTTCCACGTTTGAATAGGATGCTTCATCGGCCCATGTGGTAACGTCCGTTTTTCGCCTTTCCTGAGCTCACATTATATGAAAGACGAACACATACCAAATACCAAAGTTCTTGGCTTACCAATAGTAACTCATTATTGAACATGTTTTTACCATCAGTTACTTATTACTTTTGATGTAATTTATACATTGATACATGGAGTGCCTCGAGTTTGAGTACCAGGACGCTAAACTATATAATTAGGTATGCTTACGTTAACCTAAGTGGTTTATCGTTGACCTGTAGTATAAACAAAATCATAAAGATCCATTTACAAGCTGATATTCTCATAAAGAGTTCGTACAGCAGTGCCGCAATGCAGTCGATGTCTCGGCCGGTGCATCGAACATACTTACTGATGCGTTGTATGTAGAGCAAAGTAGCGCCTGACTGTCTCGGGGACAGACGGCTCAATGTTAGCTATGTATTAAACCGATTAGGAAACAGGTATTGTATGTATTTTACTTGTGATCTTTATTACTATGTGTACAGGCTAGCGGTAGTCAAAGTAGAGCCTATGTAGGTATGTAAAATATATATAAAAAATAGAAACTACGTAAAAGAAACATAAAGTTTGAAAACTCGACTCAAGTTTTCGCCATACTCATATGACGATAAAGTTACGTTTTTATTTCTTCATTTGTACTTATGTAAATTTTTGGCTTCGCACCCAGAGGATTAACACGGGACTGTATAAAACCTTAATATCCGTCTGTCTCCCGAAAGACTGATATTCATATAATGTATGAGTTTGAGTCTGACGATAACTTTTAAATATATTTTACTTACTTTAATCACTCTACCTTGCACCCAGTTTTGCTCTCTGTGAGCGCTATTTCATCAACTATGTTGTTTATCTTTCACGCAATAATCCATGGCGTCAGGCGTCATCAAATAGATTAGCTCGGTTTTAAAATAGTCCAGTCCGAATTATAACCACTTCTGGACAAGAATAGAATGAAAGTAGTTCTCTGTAAACCAAACCAACAACATATATGAGTAGGAGAACCATCACGCGCCTAATCAATCTATGAGTAGGAGAACCATCACGCGCCTAATCAATCTATGACCGTTAGTAGTTTTTTTTTCTACGATAGAATATCGCATTGTACTCGTATCTTATATGCACGATTTGTCACATCAGATTATCTCAATAGCATTTTAGATTTATATACTTATAGAATTAATTCTACCAATGATTTGTATTTAAGTTCACATATTTATTAACTGAATTACACACATCCAAGAGGACACAGGACAGGAGGAGGTAGTGCTGGGAAGCTCCCAGCTACCCGGACGACACAAATGGTTAAAATGTCGTGAATTCTTGATCATAGTGATCATAGCATTGCATGAAATTATCACCAGTACATGTATCTAAGTTGTTTTATCACTTCTATCTATTCCTAAACAAAAACAAAGTCCCATTAAGGCCCCATTAAGTCATATCCACGTATAATAACTTGATGACCACATCGTGTCAGTTTCTCCCATCATCTCGCGCAGATCAGTTCGTCACGGCCGGCTTTACTTGCTCGTACTGTTATAACATCTCTTGAAGCAACGAGCTTATTTCTACCGCTAATGTTTACTTTCACTCATCACGAGCGGTTGACGCCTTTGGGGTGCCGATCGCTATTAGATTAAACCGGTTTTATCAAATGTTCCCGAAAACATTTGATAAATTAGGTTTCCGAAAAAACTGAACTAAAAATCAGCGGTTCTATACGAAAAGGTGTTTGACCTGCGTGACAATTTGTGTCGAAGTGGATGTTATATTTGCATAGATATCGGAACATGAAAGAACTAACATTGTTTTTTGTTGATTGCTAGTAAAACTATAATTAAAATCGCCATATACTCGTAGCAAGAAAAACTTGAATGGATGTTGCACTATATACTCGTAATATTAAACGACTCCTGCGAAATTTCGACTTACTCATATGGTAGTTTCAATTACATTCTTCGCTGTGTTTGCTTTTGCATGGATCCGTTTCGAGTTCATGTAGTCATTTATTATTTCTTGCTTCAAGTGTGTGTTTCATTATATTTAAATTTGTAGTATACTCTTGCTTGTTTCACAATTAAAAGGCTGCTCGGATTTCGTCTCCGGATAATTTCAAGTCATCCGCTCAATTTGAACCAGACACCTCTTATGTTACTGTTTCAACGTCTAACTGTAAGATTAATCGCGTTGTTTCTTGGAATATCATCATTTGAGATAGTGTCATGCATCTTCATATCGTAGGTATTCCGTAATAATTGAAATGTACATATGTTCCACTTTGTCCACGTTTCTCTAACTGTATAGTAACTAAAGCAAAATCTGAATATAAAAATATGATCACTGCCTAGTTAGTATTCTATATGATAATACCATGTAATTTCTTTTGTTGCCTATAGATTATTTCGATTGAACTGCACCGCTTAAAAATAATTGCTAGAGAGTTCTCGATCATTCCCTCATATCAGCACCTCATCCATCATAAGCTCGCCAGTGTAGTCGTCTCAGTCTAATTGCTCAAATGCTCGGGTGCATCGCGAATGCCATGGTAACACTTTCACCGCTGTAAGTGCTTTGCTTTCATGTGCCTAATGGATGGCTCCACGCCTCGCCAGCGTTACCTGCCGCTGCCTCATCTTTGTTTTACTGGTTACATTAATATTGTAATTTGTGGATTGCTTTACGATTATTCAAATTGTTTGTTAGATTGGTTTTTTGGTAGTTTATAGCATGTTATCATACATAGTCATCTTATGTACATCATGTCACAAAATAATCTTCCAGTAAATGTAATGAAAAATCTTACAACAAAATAGATTTTAAACTATTAAATATCTATTTTGTTGTTAGATAACTGACTGTAAAATCTTGGCCCGCCATATTCTACAAAGCAAACTTACTTCCAACATATTCATTTAACCTCTGATCTCCCAAAGTTATAAAACTGTTTCAAAGTGTTTAATTTTAACGAGCGGTCCCTAAACGTCTATTTCAGTAGCCCTACTTCCTGCGACGCGATCGTTCTGTCAATCGTCCGAATCTGTCACTGTCACAGTTTCCCTCCATCTATCCCCGTGTCAAAGTATTTTTTACGATTTCCAACGTCCTCGGATTTGTTTAGGTAATATGAAGAGTTGCTGTCTTAATGAATAAACTTCAAAATAACCAAAGATTATTTAGTATAAGTAATCGTTTCTTGTATATTTAAAATAGCTTCGGTCTGAATAATGTCTCCTGTTTAAGGAAATATTTCCTGCGGTCCTGTGTTACACAATTTGGATTTAAGGTTTGTTAACAAAATATTTCTCGTGATTAATATTTATTATTGTCTTGATTAATTGTTGCGCTGCTGGTTCACTGGTCTTGGAACTAGGGAACGAGTAATTTAACTTCAATTAGTAGTTCCACCACGCATTAAACTTTGCCTCGTAAATTATTTTCCAAGGGCTAACCTATGATATAGGTATGCTACATATCAGCCTGTATATAACACATCATTTATGTGTACTTGTATATATTTCGCGTTAGTAAAATTATTAATCCTAAATACCTTAAAAAGCTATTTCAAATCTCAGCTTTGGCCACAAAGCTAACAGATGGTTTTGAACTGTAGCATTTAATTATAACATGTGATGTCAATAAAGACGTTGAATTGAATTGAACCTCAAATCTGCCTAATATTTAATCACAGAAAACACTAATGAGCACCATATCTTTCACGGCGACACTATTGTTAGCTGGACATGCGATTTCGCGCGCAACATCTCAGCAACATTTCATTACTGTAATCAGCAGTTTGCTGGAATTGCCGGTTGGTGTCCAGTAACGCATTACCCAGCTGGTCGGGGGCGGCGCCGGGTTATTAACGAGAGCCTTCCGTGCTAAACCGAGAACCAATCGACGGTGACCAGATATCGAAGTATAATAACGGTTCATGGTATAATATTTTCAGTTTAGGAATTTCGCTTTCACACTCATAGCTTCCCGCTAGGAGTTACTTATCTGTGCAAAAGTAACTCACGAACTAGTGATATAGCAAAGAAGTATTTGAAGTTTGTATATGTATAGGAAATGAAACCAATGATCGTAGTTTCAATTTTGGTTTAACACTTCCTGACATATGTAAGTGTTAACGTAACCCAACGAATCCTTTAACAAAACACAATTATGTGATAGAGATACAAAGGCAAGTCTGCTATCGCACTAAGTAAAGTCCATTGACACCTAGCTCCACTTGAAGACAGTTAGTCGTTGCGTGAAAATTGCCCAAGCCAATTAAGTGTTGCTCTACACATGGGTAAGATTGCTCATTTCCGCAGAAGCCCGTGCACCGTGCCCTATATTTAGACGGTACGCCACGGCGCGGGCGTCTATTGTAATTTGTTACACGTCACTACTTTACCAATCTTTATTTTGTTTTATAGAATGGTATTTATCTGCGTCCGTTAGTTGTATGTGTTGAATGCTTAAAACAATACGGTCGTGTAGGTGTCAAGACTTTTTAAAAATCAACTAGAAATTTGTATTTATATTTTTCATTATTGAACGTAATCGTAACGTAAATTGTAATCAATTTTCATAATAGGTAATTTCGGAACGCGAAACTCAAAACTCGACTTTTATGAGTTCCTTACTTCTTTGCCATCGTTGTGTTTCCATTCCATTATGTATTACAATTGACTATACTGAAAGTATTATAATTAATTAAGTAACAGATTAGCTACCATATCACATTAATATTTGTAACAACCATACATATGAGCCCAGATTGCAATACGTATCATATGTGAGTGCAATCAAGTTCTTAGACTGGCATCACCACAACCCCACAGCACCACAGCACCAGGCGCATCGACCTTTTCGCTAATCGCTCTTACGCAAGCAGGTCTTTGACCGCCCGCAGACCTCATTTACCTTACATGGTGGAATCTAGCACTGTTACTACATACTAGGATCATAGGGCTGTAGGGCTCGCCTTTACTGGGACACTTGCGGTAAACTGCGATATTATGGCATATTTGCGGGTAATTGATTGCATTTCAATGAGTTTACTCGATGAGAAAAAACGTACTAACGATTCTAGTCTAGTATCTATAAGTAGATGGTTTGCACATTTTTGTTATTTTTTCGTAGCATTTGTTGGGATTGGTAGAATCTGTCTTGAACTTAACCAGTTTATTAATCTCTATGTCTATATCTATCTCTATGTCATCAGATCTTGGCTATTCTATATCCACTTTCCTTACAACAAAATTCAATGTCAAGTCTCTCAAAGGTCTACACAGATAGTATATTGAAGTCGGATGGGCGAAGGGCCATCGGAACTTGTTGAAAGCCGCCGGAAGCAGGTCGAGTGGACTCGGCGCTGACATAACTACACTTCTGCCTTTAGTTCATTTCTACCTACGTTTAAAGAAGTTCTCCTACGTTTAAAGAAGTTCTCCCTACGTTTACTGAGGAATATCATTCAAATATGAAACGTCAAACATGGCGTACCTATATTTAATTAACGATGTAAAAAGTCATTAGCACGTATCACTGAATTCTCGGTTTACTTACTTATTTATTTATAAATAAAAGCTTTTCCTGAAAGTATATGATTGCACAGTTTTCACAATAATGCAATGTCTATAAATATCCCCATTATTAGGTTGATGCCGAAAGAAATCGTTTCTCAAATCGTTATCTGATAGTGGATTTCTTTCTACACAAACATGAGACAGGTGCCCCAGTATAGTGTGTATACTGTCGCCCCAGAGAGAGCCCGGCACCAGTCACCCGACCTTGAATGTGTCCCGCACAAGCAAGATAAACAGACACATCCCTAACTGTTTAACGACGTGTTCCGACCCTGGCCGATGATGTGTTGAACATATGGCGACGCTACGTCAATACGCCCTGCCTTATGCAACTTTCACTAACGATGCTCTAATTTGTACTATTTTGTAAACATTTGCTACACCTTTTATGTTTGGACGTATCTTCATTCACGGTTTCATCATCGGGTTAAAAAAAGTAGTGGAAAATATCGCGGCATCGCGAGAAACGTCGTCCATCATCTGGCGACGCTCCAACTATTCTAAGATGGCGATAATAAAATTTAAAACCTCCCAGCGAGAGCCCTTCGGAATCTAAATCTGTTGCTGAAGTGCTGACCCGATTTGCGATCAAATCTGGAGCACATTTCAGATAAACACTATTGTTTACAGGGTTACTGTTGAAGTGTTGACCAATGCATAACGAGATTTATGTACTTGCACAATTATTTTACGATTTAATAAATCCTCAAAAAGAAATAAGGTGTCTTGTGCGTAAACATCATCGAATTGCCACTAACTAACAGTGTTTTTTTATCATTTTAATCATAGAACACAATTGTAGTTGCTATAATCATAAAGAAGGTCTACAAATATTATGTTTGTCTCGTAGTTGGCTTAAACTCTGTATTGGGCCAGTACTAGATTTACGATCAACCGCGATATGGATAGGAGCGCTTTGTGCGGGTGTTTAGTAAGCTACAAGAACAGGACGGTATCCAATACATCGCGTGACGCAACCGTCGCTAAACCGGGAGCCAAGCCTGAACCGACATCTTTCTAGGTGCTTCCAATATCAGCGATGAGTTTTTGAACCATTTACTAAAGTAACGCCAAAACAAGTGACAACAAAATGGACTCCAGGGACTATTATAAGATGTCGTATGGCAACAGAAACGAGTCCAACCCCACGACGCTGCACAGCCACGACATACTAGACAACGAGACTGAATTCAACGCCAACCAATTCAAGCTGTTCGATGACTTCACAACAGACCTCCGGATTAGCTACAACCCCCTCAGGAACCACTACCATGCCATCACGAGGGTGGACTCCAGGAGACGAGCTGACCCGAACGACTCCGGGGTCGACATGGAAAATGGGAACCCCATCGATGATGTTACCATGTCTAATGATGTCGATCTGGTAAGTGGATGCACGAAGGCTGTTCTCATCGTCATCGGTCTAGAAATCATCTCCAAAACTCATCCTAACACATATTTTAACTAAGATAAGTTCTTTGATTTTCTAAAATGTAATTCAATATCTTTGTATAATATATATGCGTTCCTATGTGCATTGTGCGTACAATTTGGGGTATTTGTACGAAATCACTCTAATATTAGTTCCAAACTGACACTTGAACTTGTTTCTTGTCTTCATTCTGTAAATATTTCTCCATATTTATTCACACTTCAACACAAAAGGCATCTAGATCCAATAATTATAATCTATCGCTAACGGTCTACTAGGTTTCCAGGTCCTGTCCATTGTTTTTAGCGCACCAAAACTAATTGGACAGCCTTCTTATGGCGACAGGATATTATCAGTTTTGAATACAAGGCAGGCGGCAGTGTTGTCGCTGACATTAATCTACCGTGGAAAAGGATTGCCTTGCCCTTTTTGGAAGTTTGTGGCCTTACTGAGGTCACTCGTGTTTTTCTCTTACTTTATTATGCTACATAGGTTAGCGAAGGTAAAAGCATATCGAAACCTACTGGTAAAATATCTGAAATGTCAAAATAAACAGATTTCTCAATATAAATAATTTAAAAGATATCATGATATCGATATGTGATACAAACCGGTCTCATCTGAATTATGTTGTCGAAGTTTCGCTTCAGTAATATTTTCTATTCACTTTCTATTGAATACAGCAGCATGTCCAACATCCATAAATCACTTCTCATTAGTTGCAAACATAGTATTGCCTGTTAATATATTATAAAAAAGTAAAAAATGTGAAATTTTACAGAGTCCAGTTCGGGGCGAGCCACTAGTTAATTAATAGGACGAGAGGGTGACGCAATCAACACATTGTTTAATATTACGGCAGTGACTCATGCACCATGTGAAGCGCCACAACCCATGCGGGTGTCAATGAACGTGACATACATGTACAAAGTAGCGTGATGTGTCGCGTGTTCGTCTTTCCGTAGTGTGGCGTAATTTTTCTGATGATTAGTATAAGTATGAAAGCTAATAAATTGATCCCGTCAGAGATGATAAGCAAGTATCATGGAAACAACCTGTACCTATGATTCGTTTTACTGTGTATTCATATTAAAATGCATCACATTACACTCGGGTAATGTTATATTGTCGTGCGTAGTTTGCGGACACGAGCACCGGTAACTCAAGGTTTGCTCAATAATTGGCACAAAGTTAGCTCGATCGTCGTAATTTGTTCGTAATTAAAAATCTATACGGCTGGCTTCCTCGCGTGCGTGTGTACGGCGCCTGCGCAGCCCGACCGGTATTTTTACTGCATCCACAAATAAATACAGCCTTACGTACTACGCTACGCGGCTGGCCTTGACCAGACGTATTAATCGCTGCTTTCGGCCACCATGCGACCGAGCCGATCACCTCTGGACACTCGGTGGCCTTCGCTTTGACCCGTATTCCATAAGTGGATTCGCTGCTAACAGTTTTCTTTCGTGTTGTTACAGTTGGAGAACGAAGTGATGGTAGATCCTTGGAGCAGCATGGACTCATCGAACTCGCCGCTGACCGACTCAGTACCGTCCGCCAGCGAAGACTGCACCCCCTCCACGTCGAGCGAAGCCCCGAGCGGGGCTCCACTCTCGGCCGACGCGCGCCGCGTGCCAAACCCGATAGACGCCAAACCTTCCAATTATAATCCACAAAAGACAGACAGGGCGCGCTCCCGAGACCTCACACTAGATTTGGACAATCTAGAGACCGACTCACGCCGGACGCATTTTCTCGACGATGATTTTCAATCGTCTTCCAAATCCAATATCGAATGCCGAATACCCAAACCGCACTTCCTCGACCACTCGCCGTCCCCCGACGAGTTCGATGAACGCAGCGATATCACTAATCCGAACTTCCTAGACGACGAAGTGGACGGTGACGATGGACAGACGCAGAAGAAGGCCGGCGCTCTGCCGAAGAGGCCGCAGAAACCTTCCACGTCCACATACTCCCCGCAATCGGACCGGCCGCAGCGCAGCAAGTACCGGACCACGCTGCACTACGGGCTGGAGAGCGCAGCTCGGGCCAGCGAGCGAGACAAGCGCGCCTCGCAGCTGTACCGCGGCACGTGGCCCGGCGAGCGCGACCTGTGGCCCGCGCAGGACGCCTCCTCCGTGCGCAGCTTCTCCAGCAACGGCTCCGCTGACGGCACGAGGCCCTCTTCCAACCTAGAAAACAAAATGGAGTGCGTGTGCTCGCTGATATCCCTTCTAAGCTTGTCGCCGGAGAACAACGCCGATCTCAGCGGTCCCCTGCTCGACATGAGCCGCTCCGTGGAGAGCTGCGTCGCGATGCGGCAGGCGGGCTGCATCCCGCTGCTGGTGCAGCTCATACACTCCAAGGTGGCCCGGGAGACGAGAGATCGCGCCGCCAAGGCGCTGCGGAACATCATCCACACGCAGACCGACGACAAGGCGGGTAGGAGGGAGGCGAGGGTGTGGCGGCTGCTGGAGCAGGTCCGGGAGTACTGCTACATCCTGGAGGACCTGGTGGAGGCGCGCAAGGAAGGCAGAGAGGCGGCGGAGGACGACGCCGCCAAGCACCCGAGCCAGAGCGTGGCGGCGCTCATGAAGCTGTCGTTCGACGAGGAGCACCGCCACGTGGTGTGCCAGCTGGGCGGGCTGCAGGCGCTGGCGGCGCTGGTGCGCGGCGACCAGGCGGCGCACGGCGCGCGCACGCTCGACGCCACGTGCCTCACCATGCGCAAGTACGCTGGCATGACGCTCACCAACCTCACCTTCGGAGACGGCAACAACAAGTCGCTGCTCTGCTCCTTCAAGGACTTCATGCTGGCGCTGGTCGAGCAGCTCGAGTCACCTAACGATGATATGAGACAGGTATTACACATATTTTTATTAGTTTATAAACTAGGCACTAATCTAAAACAAATAATTTACAAAACATTACATACTTACTTACTTAAAAAATAAATTTAAAAAAATGTATATACAGATCCTATATAATATTATGTAAGTATATGATAGTTTCTTATCATTTATGTTTAGATATTTCCTTTTTAAAGAGCATGATTCCCACGACACAGGGTAACCTAGTGTGGGGATCACAGTAGTCAACATCATCACTTACCCATTTTTTTTATATACCCTGTCTGATCCAATTTTCTTTAAGGCGAGTCACCAGTGAAAAAGCGGAAAAAACGTTTTACTATATCAAATTTTTTAGGTATTTACTCCTTAATATCGGTCTTGCAAAAAAATATACAATATACTTAAGGATATTGTCTGAGGAATGTGCTAATTTGTTACACGATAGGGTATACTTTACTTGATCATAAAAAATTCCAAAGATAGCTTAATGTAAAAGTCTAAATCGAATATCTTATTAATAAAATTTCTGACTTTACACATCATTTTTATATAGAAATGTTTCTCTTTTAAATACTACAGAGAACCTGCTAAAATTTGGGTTTGAACTAAAGTCCTATAATTTTGAGTAAATTATTAATCCAAAACTTGAATATTTCCCAGCAGTTTGACAAGACGCCGCGCCGCCCGCTACCCGTCAGTCGCAATCGGGCGCTTGCCAACGTTAGACCTGTGCCAAATTTTCTCCGCCCGTTCTTACATTCTTGCCACAGTGTAATAATTGAAAATGGCTAATAAAAAAAATAAAGTTAGGAAGAAATCAGTGTTAATATCTAAAAGAAGACAGGGAAAGAGAACTATAAGAAACGGTATGATTACTCCCTTTTATAGTAAAATAATGAAGTTTACTCTTTTTTTAAAGTAAAATTACCAAGCACGCAACAATATTTCTAAAAGTGGCCCAATTTTTTTATTCTTTATGTTTCTCCTCAGGTATATGAGAATTTTCTATAATTTTAGTTGATTTCGTAAATTTTCGTCATTACTTGCCACAGACTAAATTATATCAGTATGACCAAAAGTATGTACCTATGTACGAGTACTCTATAATTAATTAATAATTATGGTAATTTATATTTGTTGTTGTTTGTTGTTACGACTGTATGTGTTCGAAATAAATAAAATAATTGCGGCAACAGAAATACATCTTCCAAAAAAAAACTGTCTAACTATCACGGTTTATAAGATACAGCCTAGTGACATACGGACGGACAGACAGACAGACAGACAGCGAAGTCTTAGTAATTAGTGTCCCGTTTTTACCCTTTGTGTACGGAACCCTAAAACAGATCCAAGCAGAATATCCAAACAGAATGTATACGATAATAAACGTAATAAATGTGGTGATATTTTTTTTTGCATGTTATCTAAGCAGCGAATATACAAAGTCACGGCAATTTTATTAATATAACCTATGTATTTTTTTTTTCAAACAACAAACACGACTTTGTTTTATATTTATAGATATAAAGTAATAAATTATTACTTAGCTTATTTAAAACTGACAAAAATAACATTTTACATTAATAGAAGTTGATGCAGCTGAAATATTTATACTGTGGCGTAGTACTAACGTTACGAGAAATGGACAGCGCGCGGAGTGAGACGCGCGGGCGGCCCCCACACCTCACCTCCTAAAATCGTAGTTCGCGCGAAACTGCCTCGCCTTAAGTAAAAATGATGTATACTAGTCTAAGGATTTTTGTGTGAATAAAGTAAATTATTATTATTATTAATTATTACGAAAGCTTCTTGGGTGCTTGAATTGAGAGAGAGAGAGAGTAATACTTTTACTTGTTTCCAGGTAACCGCAGCAGTGCTGAGAAACTTATCATGGCGCGCGGACACCAACAGCAAGCTGGTGCTGAGAGAGGTGGGCGCTGTGAAGGGGCTCACGAAGGCAGCCATGACCTGTCAGAAGGAAGCCACTCTCAAGTCCGTGCTGTCCGCTCTGTGGAACCTGACCGCGCACTGCTCCATGAACAAGGTGGCCCTGTGTTCCGTGGACGGAGCCCTGGCTTCCTCGTCGACATGCTGAGCTACAACTCGCCCACCAAGACACTGGCCATCGTGGAGAACGCGGGGGGCATCATGCGCAACGTGTCCAGCCACATCGCCGTGCGGGAAGATTACAGACAAATTCTCCGCGAGAGAAATTGCTTGAGTGTCCTCCTGCAGCACCTCAAGTCGCCGAGCCTGACCGTGGTGAGCAACTCGTGCGGCACGCTGTGGAACCTGTCGGCGCGCTGCGCGCTGGACCAGCAGTTCCTGTGGGAGCACGGCGCCGTGCCCATGCTGCGCAGCCTCATCCACTCCAAGCACAAGATGATCGCGATGGGCTCGGGCGCCGCGCTCAAGAACCTGCTCAACTCGAAGCCCGGTAAGACGCACATCGTGTCGCTGGACGCCACCGCGCGCTCCATGAACCTGCCCGCGCTGCCCACGCTGGGCGCGCGCAAGCAGGCGGCGCTGGAGCACGAGCTGGACCAGGACCTGCCCGACACCTGCGACAACATCGAGCCCGCCACCTCGCCTGCCACCACCAACAGGGAGGAGAAGAACCTGTTCACGGCCACCGAACGACAGCTAGCTATGAACCTCGAGAGGCATCGCATGACGTCGAGCTCACCACTCATGTGCACGCTGACGTCACAGATCTCGCTGAGTCACCAGCGCTCACCTGGCGAGCTACCTGAGCTGCAGTAACACCTTGCTGAAAGGCGCGCTCGTGTCGCGCTCCACCACCGGCGGTAGTGCGGGGAATGTCAACAGATCTGACAGCAAAGATTCAGTCACCAGCACGCACTCTGACTCGGTGTTCGAGAGAGTCATGCGCACAGGAAAGGTCCCCGTACCGACTCCGAGAAACAAGGATTTGATGAAGTCTGAAAGCAGCAGTGAAGCTTACAAACTTCCAAGCAAATGTCGAAAGACGGCACATACCTCCGCTACCCCGTCCAACCTCCCATCCCTCCTCCGAGGAGTACGGAACTAAGAACCAACTATACAGAGTCCCGGTTTTGACGTCGACCAGGATTCTTGCGACCAACCCATCGACTACAGCAGAAAGTACTCCGAGACTAAGACGGCAGAAGCCGAAGTCGAGAAGCCTAAAGCGGAAGCAAAGAAATACGGGAAGAAGGGAGAGTAGCACGTACGGAGACTATCAAGAGACAGACTTGGACCAACCCACGGACTACTCCTTGCGTTACGCTGAACATCAGTCTGAAACCGGCTCCGACTCGGAACCGCCCGGCCCGTCCGTCCACGAGGACACCATCCAACACTTCGCCACCGAAGGCACTCCCTATGAGACCCCCATCATATTCTCTACAGCCACATCTATGTCGGATCTGCGTATAATCGGCAAAGACGGGAAACCCAAAACCGTATCGAGCGTGAAAGAGAACCCTGAAGTGATGACACATTCTGACGAGAAAGACACGTGTTCCATCGAAGACCCTCCGAATCACGACAACGACTTGGCTGCTACTACGCCTCAGAGCGCGTCGGGGACGGAGAACAGCCGGGGTAAAGAGAAACCTGGCGTATTCGACACCAAGTTCAGTTCGGGCATGTTCAGCCCGGAGAAGCCGGTGAGCTACTGCGACGAGGGCACGCCGGGGTACTTCTCGCGGGTCAGCTCGCTCAGCAGCCTCGGAGAGCCCGCGGAGGGGGACCTCGCCAAGAAGAACGCCATGGCCACCATACACGTGGAGCCGGGCCCGCCCGACCACACTGCCAGCACTGCTAAGGATAAAGAAGGTGAGTTTTATCAATACATTTTTTTGACCATCTGGAAATTACTCTGTATGATTCTAGGCGCTTTTTGGGTGACATGTACTTATGTTACTTTAAATAGTAAACGAGTCCTCTCCTGCCAGACATAGACCATCTTTGAGCCATGTCAGACATCCTTAGAACGGTCTGAAAACTTGCCACCTGACTTTGTCGTTTCTATTCCAACTTAATTAACCTCTAAACTATCGTGACAAGTGACCCATATTCCACCGATATGTATTCCAGGTTCTAAAGCGGTGACATTCGCGACCGCCCCGCCTCCCCCGGCCCCTACAGCGGGGAGCCAGGCGCCCTCAGCGCCGGGGAGCGGGGGAGCCACGCCTGCGTCTAAATACGTGCAGGAGACGCCCCTCATGTTCTCTCGCTCCAGCTCGTTAGGCTCTCTGCCAGACTGTGGGGACCAGCATGATGACCAGGGGTCTGTGCAGAGTGAAGTCAGGTTGGTGTAACAATAATCGGCTTGTTATCTAGATAAACATTTTATTAATAATTTGATGAATTAAAAGTCAAAAGAAAAATATACAATAAAATTTCTATGAATTAATCGTCCACTTTTAACATGACAAAATTTACAGGCAATTTCCACTCATTATAAAAAAAATCGCAATGAACATTCGTCTATTACTAATCAAATAGCATTCTCTTTCACTCTGAAAATATTCGTCTATACCGTAGAAAGTCGCTAGAATTGTGATACATGTCTCGTACCCGATGCAGGGCTCACAGTAACCAAACCAACGAAAACCGTCCATGAATAAATTTAATATAAGATTAAGTTATTATGGTTTTCTAAATTGGTTTAGTAAATAAATGTGTATTTGTATGTGTTCCAGCCGCCTGACATCCGGCTGCATCTCCCCGAGTGAGATCCCCGACTCCCCGGGCGCGCCCGCCTCCCCCCGCGCGCCCCCGCACCGCGCCTTCACCGCGCCCTCCTCGCCGCCGCAGGGGGAAGGTAACGAATATATTATAACACTAACCTACTAAAAATATAATAGCAATGCAATGCAGAATCATTAAAAAACATGTTAACATGTAAAAAAAATTTGTTCTCGCATGTTTTTTTATACATTACAAACTTAACTCGCCTGATGTTAATCCTCGCTCTGCTACATAAAAGAGAACTGAAGAAAAAGTACTAGAGTGGATTAAGAAAAAGAAATACAAACTGAGTGAAATGAGAAAGGTGAATTCTCATTTTTAACCGACTTCGAAAAAGGAGGAGGTTCTCGATTCGATTATTATCGAGAATCGAAACGAGTCTATTCTCGATACATAATGTTGCATGTATGTGTGTGAGTTCTGACGACGCACTTTCTATAAATGTATATGAATTAGTGTTTTATAGTTGTATTAGTCCCGGAAGTGACCAGTGGTTGTCCCGTTCCAGAGGAGTGCGGCGTGTTCTCGGAGCGCGTGCGCTCGTTCGGTGTGGAGCACACGCCGGCGCAGTTCTCGCGCGCCACCTCGCTCTCCAGCCTCACCATCGGCAGCGAGCCCAAGATGCACAAGGTACACATACAAATCATCTATATCTGTACATATAATGAAGCTGTAACCGGTCGGTGTCTGTACATTGAAGATAATTGAAGAGAAAAAAGTTGAAGGGTCTTCATTGATGCAAAAGAACACAAAACTCATGTTTAAAAAAAATGACATTTTCTGTAGGTATGTTCGTTCGTTATAGACTCAAAAACGGCCCAACCGATTTGTCTACGATTTTAACTAACATGTTGGCGCATTATTAACATAGCATTTAGTGTTTACTTCGGTTCATAAATAAAAAAGTTATGTTTATCGCAAAATAATGTGAGCGAAGCCGCGGGCGTCCACTAGTTTATTAATAACTCCATAGTTACAAGTCAATTTGATGAACATTGTTTACAATAGTAAACATAATAAAAAAAAATGTGGTATAAAAATGTAAGTTGTCATAATTAAATACAAGGTAGCCAGTGCAATGTACCACACAGGTGACACTGTGTGACCACGGGTAGCCCCCTGTGTGGAACCAAACTGAGAATACAATGATGCAGGCCCTTAGCTACAATAATACAGCAGGGAGCACAACAAACTAACTAACCACTACTTAGCTACAATAATACAGCAGGGAGCACAACAAACTAACTAACCACTACTTAGCTACAATAATACAGCAGGGAGCACAACAAACTAACTAACCACTACTTAGCTACAATAATACAGCAGGGAGCACAACAAACTAACTAACCACTACTTAGCTACAATAATACAGCAGGGAGCACAACAAACTAACTAACCACTACTTAGCTACAATAATACAGCAGGGAGCACAACAAACTAACTAACCACTACTTAGCTACAATAATACAGCAGGGAGCACAACAAACTAACTAACCACTACTTAGCTACAATAATACAGCAGGGAGCACAACAAACTAACTAACCACTACTTAGCTACAATAATACAGCAGGGAGCACAACAAACTAACTAACCACTACTTAGCTACAATAATACAGCAGGGAGCACAACAAACTAACTAACCACTACTTAGCTACAATAATACAGCAGGGAGCACAACAAACTAACTAACCACTACTTAGCTACAATAATACAGCAGGGAGCACAACAAACTAACTAACCACTACTTAGCTACAATAATAAAGCAGGGAGCACAACAAACTAACTAACCACTACTTAGCTACAATAATACAGCAGGGAGCACAACAAACTAACTAACCACTACTTAGCTACAATAATACAGCAGGGAGCACAACAAACTAACTAACCACTACTTAGCTACAATAATACAGCAGGGAGCACAACAAACTAACTAACCACTACTTAGCTACAATAATACAGCAGGGAGCACAACAAACTAACTAACCACTACTTAGCTACAATAATACAGCAGGGAGCACAACAAACTAACTAACCACTACTTAGCTACAATAATACAGCAGGGAGCACAACAAACTAACTAACCACTATGTAAAAATCTGCTAACAATCGTATTTTGGGCCCAATATTCGAAACCTATGCTCAGCAATCATGGGTGATAACGGATTAATGATGATGATGATTTGACCACAATTATTACTAACTTAAGAAAATCATATATGTAGATATACAGATGTGTTCCGTAAACGAATGATTCTATCCAATAATATAAGAAATGTAATTATTAATTATCCAATAATATAAGAAATGTAATAGTAGTCTTGAAAGTGATGCTGAAGAGACCTTACAGACACCCAACGGATCAAGTCTATTCTGAGGCGAGAGTACTAAGCGTGAGGCAATTGTATATACAAAAGGTAACACTCGCTATGCATAAAACTAGAAGTATTTTTTCTCCTGATGCCGCTGAATCAAACCGAAGAAGACCTCCCCGTGCATACCAACATAGAGTTAAAACTGCGTTTGCGCAACGCTTACCCGAGTTTCGATTTCCCTATATATATAATAAAATTATGTCTCTTTGCAAAATTCATGACAAAACCAACAGGCAATGCAAAACCATCGTACAAAAATATTTAATGTCACTATCATATTCTGAAACAGAAGAACTTCTAAAGATATTAGAATAAATAACTCTGACACACTCGTAAAACACTTCACACACACACTCAAACACACACACACACGTACACACACACACGTACATACACACACACTCACATACTTACATACACAACACAGGCTTATGTCGTCATCCCAGTCGGCAGACTGCTGGTATTCGACATTGTACTTATACTAGTTTAAATTCATAACAGTAGAGATAATGTAGCCAATATTTCAGTGTAATCTTTATTATATTTATTATTACCGCATCGCACTCTAGTACTGTTGCAAGTAAATCTGTAGGCGGGCACCTGCGGCACAAGTGACATACTTAGTGCAGGGCTCGCAAGTACATGTATCTTAACCTTTTAGTATAATAAAAAAAAAATAGAATTAAGTTACCTTAAGGTTTGTAAGTGCTTTTGTTTAATAAATAATTTGTATTTGTAAATTTGTATTTGTATTAGCGTGACGTCACAGCCAGCCTCAACGGAAGATCAGCGCTGGTTGCTTCCACACAATCAGCGTTATGCTGAGTTGGGGCTGTGTTGTGGCAGATTTTATGTTTCTTTATGTAATTACTGGTATGTGTTCTGAAAATCTGTCCTAATAAATGTAATTGTTGTTCTTTTCAGGAACCTCTACCGAAGGTACCACGGGAACAAGACGGCTCAGTACCGCAGATGTCCGACGATGTGCAAAATGCGCATACATTGGAAAATAGGTGTGGATTCACTTAATCAGTAAAATATGATCTGTACCTACTACCGAATAATAAAATGAAGTCAGGCAGGCTGTAGTCAAACGTAAGCCTATTTCGTGATTAAAAAAGTAAGTTTACTAAAGTTAAATAAATAAATCCATATAAAAGTGGCGAATTGTAATTAGAGTTGGTTTCCGAATAGCTTCAGACGTAGTTTAACAAGAGCCGTACGTACAGACAACATATTCATAAAAATATGAAATAAAAACTCAACAAAATTTTATAATTGACTAAGCCATTTTTTAAAGATATATTTGCATGTTGATAGTAAGATTTGCAAACCGTTAAATAATTTTAGTATGATCCCATTTAATGTACAAATATCTCAAGTTTCATAAATGACTACATTATTTTCAGAGATGCAGTGCGGCCTGTGGGTATCTCGACTCCGATGCGACGCGACACTATCAAAGGTAATATTATTTATAAAATAAATTTAATATTTTAAATAACTTTTATCTACGCATGAGGAGTTCAAAATATTAGCAGAAACCTGGAATGTATGATGTTGCTGACAAACGATAATAATAGTAGTTTATGCAACTGTCATATAATGAAGGGTATTAAAACACGAGTGTGAGTTATAGTTAGTTAATAGTAATGAGTGTTTTAATACCCGTGTTATATGCAGTTGCATACACTACTTTATCTTCACTAATGTTGTAACATTCTAACTTAATTTATTAAATTAAATTCACGCGTACGTGTATTGTCACAGTGATTTTGCCGCCATTAAAATCTAACCAATGAGAGCAATGATCAATAAAACGCGACCAACCTGATTAGCCCTGCAATCAGGTTGGTCGCGTTTTATTGATGTTATAATGAGATATTACGATATCGATGTGGATATTATACCATCATGTGAAATTGCTTAAATTGAGTGTTTTGTTGTCTGCGCTTTAACAGTAGTAATTAGAAGTCAAGTATTGGAAACATAAGTAGAATGTTACAACATTGGTGTATATAAACGATATTATATTATGTAAATTCAAAACACCTAATAATTTAAATGGACTGAAATGTAAATGTAAAGAAGTCTAGAACTAATTGAAATTGCTCAATATTACTGTAAATACTCAATAACTAAATAATATTATTAAGACTTTTTAAGGCCTGTAGAAGACATAATTATGTTTAAAATCTTTTGACAAACAATCTTTTGTCATTCACAAATTTATTTTTTAGATTGTTCCTAAACATTGATCTCCATCAGTACAAGTATAATGGAGGTCAGTGTTCCTAACTGTATTACTGTAATCAAGATCACTGGAAGGGACTAGCTGACATAGCACGGGTGTGCCCTCACCCAGTATGTTAGGTAGTAATTAAGAAATATTCTAACACTTTCTCTGAATAAATGAATTATTAATTTGAATAATAATTTTGCTCGTTAAAATTGTATTGAAGTGTCCTGTTCTTCTCTTCATTGATTGCTACGTTGTTTTTTTTACGCTTAACGGTCGGACTACAACTAATAATCTATTATATGTAAAGTAAATTTAAAAAGCGTATATGTACATATTAGTGAACGCCCGCGGCTTAGCTCGCATTATTTAAAGATAAAAAGTAGTCTATGACACATCTAAGACCTCATACTACCTACATACCAAAAACCATGATGTTTGATGATCTGTTCTGCCGTTTTTGCGTTATGAGTGTTCAAATAAAGAGACAAACAGACAGTCAAAATTTTACAAATTGTTGGAACGTGTTTTGAGTTTCTAAGTATCTACAAACATGTTTTTTTAATATCTTCGATGTTCAGATTGTCGACTTTCTTCAGCTATAAACAAAGCTACAGTGTACAATATTGTTATATCAGATATAATGTTGCATGCTCCAGAGCCGCAGACCCCGGCGGAGCAGTGCCGCGTGTACGTGACGGAGGACACGCCGGCGCTGCTGTCCACGGCGGGCTCCGCCTCCGACCTGTCCGCGCTCTCGCTGGAGTCCGCGCGCCGCCCCGAGCGGGACTCCTCCGACAGCTCCGGCCTCAGCGACGCAGGGGACCTGCTCGAGGAGTGCATACAGAAGGGCATTGCCAAGGTGACATTTTTTCTTATTTTTTTTTTCTTTTCTGCATATTGCTTTGGTTTAAAGTAGCGTGTATTTGTGTATTCTGTAAGTAATTTTCTTAAATTGTTAGTTAGGTTAGGTCTGCTTCAAGAGGGCTTTAAGTGCTCGTAAATTTTAATTGACTATTGTATTGTGTGTGTTTTAGCTAAGTGCCTGTTTTGTAGACTAATAATAAATGAATAAATAGACACTGGACTTTACTAGCACTACAAATACACCTGACCTGGCCGCCCACCACGATGTATCTGCACAAGAGAAATCTCTTAACGAATTAAATCTGCGGGGGAGTCACGACGTCAGTCATGACGAAATATGACTCAAGAAAGAGATACAAATAAATTAATTTTAAGTTTGTGATGTCACCGACTTTAAAAAAAGAAGTTGTCAATTCGAATGAAAGTTTTTTTGTATATCACGCGATTTCACCGTAAATTTCGAGTTGATCGAAGATTTTTAGTAAATTTCATTCAATATATTGCTATATTTGTGGCTATATTACTTACTTTACTTTATTCTTATTGTGCGCTAAA